>WIXG01000139.1:0-182154 GCA_009869945.1 Mesaphorura yosii
GTCGGAGTGACCTGCGATACTTCACCGACTCTCCTCGGAAGTACGCAAGTACGCAAATCGAGCTTCTTTGTGGCTCCGTCGTAGCTCTGTGTGCTACATGGGAGGTAAGAATCAAAGACAAGAAAGTCTAACCGTATGGCTGATGAATAACGAGGCTCTCGTTGATGAACCGGAAGAACTCGACTCATCTTCCCCAAGCGCTGAAGTGCATTACCAGAGAGAAACACGTACATCAAGGAGATGAGTCCTCGGATCCTGTCAGTGATTCCAAGCGTCGGCCATGTTCAGTTGGTTCAAGTTGCACCAAATCAGAAGAATTATCAAACATCGGACGATGGCATTCAGGCTGTAAATTAGCACCAGCACAATTCTTCGTCAAGCATTTCTAGACAAAGCAAATCTTCCACGGCGAGACTTCCAAACAATCAGCGCTGCTCCTAGGCGGTAAGCAATTCGAAATACGGGTGAGTACAAGCGCAGAGTTTTGGACACTATTGTGGACGGTCAAGAGACACGTTTCGATTGATTTCAATGTCATTGAGGATTCTGGTAGGGTTTTTTCCATTGCTAATGGATTGTTGATTTGGCTGGCCTCAGAATTAGCAAAATGCAAGCTCGCGATTCGCTACCGTGTCTGCATGTCAGCTCACTGAATTTCAACTATTTGTGCATGTGAATGCTTAATTATGAAGGAGTGTCTGGATTCTTGACATCCTGCTCGCATTTCAGAAACTGGGTCCTGAATTCAAGGGCGATATGAGGCGACGATGACGATGATGTTTTCATAATTAAACCGTGAGAAGACCGTGTAGTTTATACACTTCGGTTCTTTCTGGTTTGGGGCTGCAACTCATTCATCTGAGGACGCTCGAAACCACAAATGATGCAGCCGACTTTCGATCGGCTATTGCTGGCGCTTTTATTAAATTGCTAACAGCAAGGCCACAACGACCTGAATGACGACATTGCTCAAAATCTTGAGGAAAATATTTCTCGAGACGTGAATAAATACTCAAACTCTGAAGTCAACGGCTGAAAAGATGCAAAAAGCAGTGTTTCCATCTTTGTCATATGAGACGCTCGTTGTTTCTAAAATGAATCACGAATTTTTCTAGATGCGTACCCCATCGTTGATGCCAGCTGACACAGAACGCAGATCACGCCCAGCAGGGCCAGGTTGAATGCAAGCAAGTCAGTTGTGAGAAGAATCGGGAGCATTGGGTAATATTTTAGGGCGGAGTAAAGATGGAATATTAACAATTAATCCATGATTCTTCATAGAATGTAAATTCACGCCTGAGACAACTCATGGGGTCAATTTCATGCCCATGGAAATTCGTGGACATTCATAATTCATGCGCTGAGATTAATCGTAGGCAATAAAATTCATAGCATAGATATTCATAACTCATAGAATGAGACTAATCATAGCGAAACAAAAATAGAAAATGACATTTCACAATTTGAAGCCATTCCACGATTCTTACTGCCTATGATTAGTCCTACTCTATGAATTGTCCACGACAACGAAATGGCACGGCGATGAAATTAATTCTGTAAGTTTTACAGTCATGAATTGTCGTTCCATAAATAATCCGAACATGATTAACAATGCCCTAAGTACAATGTTCCAGAGGGAAAGGTACCCATTCGCAATTTGGAGCAGGTGAAAGTGAAGCAGTTGCAGGCCGCAAAACTGCACTCGGATCCGAACCTTCTCTTGTCGGGTCGTTTCTAGCACAGTTTCCACAGCCACCCGATGCAATAGCCAGGTACACGCTGAATGTGCCGCATGCTGAGAAGAGAAAGTTAACAGGAAATGACTCGGTGTACAGATTTTTTTAAGATTGGCAGCCGCATGTCCATGATACTGATGGCGACGAAGAAAAAGATTACGGTGATGGCACACGCGATAGAATGCAGGGTTGTGAAAGCCGTCTGAAGCCTCTCCTTCTTGTTGGGATTCAAGCCCCAAATCCTCGCTGCAAATTGCCCAAAGTCGAATTAGCCCAACTTACCATATATGAAATGTGAGGCTTGCGCTGATAAAGCACATAAATTCCTCGCTTTGTCTCCACAAGATGTCGTGCACGATCAAAACGGCGGAGAAGAAGGAAGCTGTGAGGATCTCCAACATTTTTTCCGTAAATCCGATGTCCGCCCAAACATGGAACGCATTGTACGTGGTTACAATTAGGGTGTGAACTCGGAAAATAGTATTGAGTAAGATTTTCTGAAATAGGAAAATCACTGGCACCACCTAGTCACCCGAATTCGCTGAAGCTTCATTAGTCGTTAGCTCTAAGCTGTGCTAACAAGGCTCAGAACTTGAATTTTGAAAATTTGCACTTGGCTCCTCCTGGGGCTTGGTCGAAGTTGGCCGTTGACCTTACGGAGCAGGACCCATCTTTTTTTTTTATTATTAAAAACCCATCTTGGGATTGCTCAGAACTATCCGAAACTGAAAACCGCAATCGTTTACGACAATATACCACGGAGATATATTGTCGTAAACGATTGCGGTTTTCAGTATATCCTGTCCCGGCCCGTATATCAGCCCCAGCAGATATTTTCGGGCTGTTATTCTGGATTCAGTGAATTTTCCAAGGCTTTGATCCCATTTGACTCTTGTTGCCCCTAAATTGCAGGCAAGTCGCAAGGTGACAAAGTAAAGGTCCAAGGTTTTTCTAGGAACCATTTTGGGCGTCAGTCTAGGTGGGCTCAGGGCTCACTGACGTGGACAAGAGAACTGGCCTTCGATTGAAGTGGGCGAGAGTTTCTCGCTGGCAGCGACTGCGACGAATGTGGGCATGAATAATCAATTAAGAAAATGTGCAAGCCGAAGTTTTGAACTGACGTTGGTCGCTTCAAGCTTTTTAATTATGAAAACATGGTCATGTACATAGTTAATTCTGAGCTTTGATGGATTTAGCTTCTTAAAAGAGGGGGCAAGTGGGGAGTTGTCCAATAACTGCACGAATGCATCCTTAATGCAGACGAGACGGACGCGGACGCTTTGACGCAAGAATTCAAAACGTGAACAATTTAGTATGTGGGCTCATGTAGAGGATCCCAAATGTGGCTGTGATAATAAAACTTATTAATAAACTGCAATTAAATTAAATACCTACGGTTTTTACCTCCGATAGTGGCCACAACAAAAATCCAAAGGAGGAGTCTAACAAGTTGTGTAACAAACAAATAAAATTATCTTATTGACTTCAATATAATAACAACGCTGAAACAAGAAATCGC
Organism: Mesaphorura yosii; assembly: GCA_009869945.1. NCBI lineage: Eukaryota > Metazoa > Arthropoda > Collembola > Poduromorpha > Tullbergiidae > Mesaphorura > Mesaphorura yosii. The sequence continues at coordinate 3,256 of WIXG01000139.1, forward strand.
AAAAGCTGTCGAACCTGTCAATCACCAATGCAGCCTGCTGCCACTCCAATTTAATCGCGTCCTTCTTGTCCTGATCTGACATCCTCGCCTCATTTCGTTCCATGGTCACGACAACTCTGTCCAGTAGATGTGATAGACGGCGTTCCCACGCGGGTGCAGGTGTGGGTTGTTCAAAGTGAAATGTTGACTTGTGGGTCAGTGAGCAGTCGTCGCGTGTGACGAGCCCGTAGTTTGACGACGCTGACGCCGAACTCCCGACAGGGATTCCCCGAACCTTCATGACTGGACGGAATCGAGTGTTGAGTCCATTGAGACATTCGCTGCAGTGGTGGTCGGTGGGAGTGCTGCAAGCGCCAAATACTCGTGCTTAAATAAATTGCTTTTCTCACGCAGTAAGTCACCGATTCACATGCTTACCTCGTTGCTCTTCGTTTCCACGAGCTGCTAAGACTCGAATTATTTTCGCTGGACTGTGGCGGCGGTGTTGCGGGCATATTCGGGTAAACAATGCGCCAGGTGTCACTCTACACGCACGAATAAATGTAATGCTTATCCTTATCAGCATAATTGCATTTTGTATTAAAAAGTGCGAGCGTATGTGCTTACCAAAGGCAGCCGCCTTCCCAACAATCCAACCGACGCCCCGCCAATGCCACCAACGCGTTCCTCCTCTTCCTCTTTCACCTCACTCGCTTCTGGGCCAGGAAACTCCAACCGCAAAAACAACAATTTGGCGAGAACGTTAAAAATGAGTACCCGCATTACATTAGGTAATCCACGGCCACGCATTCCACGATGGTGAATATTCAACGTGACTACGCTCAAACCGGTTGCAAACGATACGAGGGAGATTGTGACGCCGTAATAGAGCCCTGGTGCATGAAATTAGTTTGTTGGTTAGTAATTTTCGAGATATATTAATAAAGTTTCTAATCCCAGTGGGCGACATGCGACAAGTGGAGGAATTACCGATGAGCGGAAGCTTTTCTGACGTCGGAGGCATACTTTCACCAATCACCATCAAGAAAACGGTCATTGAGAGCAGTGTTGTGATGCCGAGTGTCACTTTTTCTGTAAACGTTAAAGAGTTTTGAGTGAAATGAGTGTCCAGAGTAAAAACTAGCGCCTTGGCACTTGGGCAATACCTCCAGAATCGGATGGCATGTAGAAACTGAGCAATGCGAGTCCGCTGATCAGGACGCAAGGGAGAATCAAGTTGAACACTTGCAGAGGAATCACAAAATGGCGAATTGACAATATTTTCGGCGATTTACTTCAAATTCAGCCGTATTATTCAGATAATTAGCGTTTACCATAAAACAGGGGTCGTCTCCTCAGAGTAATTGAGTAGGTGACGTCCGGGTATGGTTCTATTTCAAGTCAAAGTCAACATTCAACAGACAGACCGTGCCGGGTCGCAAACGCATGAGAAAAAATGGACCACGCGGACCGTACCGCCTTACCTTCGCAGCATGAATAGTAAACGACGTGTCTCTCTTGTTTCATTTTGATGAGATCCCATTCGCCATTCGGGACGTAGTTGGATAAATCACCCTCCTCCGTCTGAATGACGAGATTGACCTGCAAAGTCAAAGCGGACTTGAAGTGAAGTAATGTGCTGTATTTGATATTTTGATGTTTTGAATCGATTTAAATGGAAAACAGATCAATAGTATTACTTATTCTTACAAGGAAATGCTACCAAGTGCGGGTCGCGCAACCACATGAAACATATTCCATGTTGTAGTACATACTCTAAAAGGGCTCTGTGCAAATTTTTAGAACTGAGAAATGTTACACTGATTTTTTACCCTCGCCTTGGCTTTTCCTTCATATAGCGCAATTCTCTGAGACAGTGTGACAAGTGGCATGTTCGACTACATTTTTCCTTCGTATTTCATTCAGATTCAACTAGTTAATGAACAATAGCATTTTTTGGAGCAAATTAAGTGACCTTTTGATAAAATTGGGGTTGTTTATGCGGTCACAGAGCTTGTTTCTTCAACAAAAAGTGCGCTCCATGTGAACTTTGAACGGACGTTAAAAATCAGGGTAACATTTCTCAGTTCTAAAAATTTGCACAGAGCCCTTTTAAAGCATATACTACAACATGGAATATGTTTCATGTGGTTTCGCGACCCGCACTTGGTAGCATTTCCTTGTAAGTTGGAAACTTGATACCAAAGGAAGGTTCGACTTGGCTAAACTTCATCAGCTTGAGTTTAGCATCCTGCACAAACTTCAAGTATTCTAACATCTCAACTTTTTGCTATTGCTTTACTTATTTCTACTCCAATGTGGTACTGCGAAAACTTTAAGATTCTTTGAAAAATCTGTACTTTTAATTCATCAATCCTGGAATCCTGAAATAATTTGATGTACAGATGCTGGCAATTTGAAGCCTAATCAATGTAAGGTCGGCCGATTTCAGATCTCAGGCGTCGGGCGCTTGAACTTTTTGCCTTCATTTCGTGATGAAAGCCAAAGGAGGGCAAAGGCTTAGAGAAATAGAAAAGTTCATTCTTCGTCTCATTACGATACCATTGCGGCGGACGAATAAAACGTTCACATTTTCGATTAAAAATCTCAGGTTCAAGTCGGGCAGATTTAATAGAATTTTATAGCCGTAATATATTTTAAAAAGAAAATACTTGGAGAACTTTCTCCAGCTTTAGCTTTGTCCTTCGATAAGAGGCTGCAATGCAATCCAGAAAAATAAAACGTTTGAGTCTTAGAAACTGTTGAAGCATAAATATTCCCGCAAATGTAAAGAAAGGGAAGACACAGTTGTAAAAATATTTTAATCTGACTCGGCCTTGCCCTGAGAGTATGGCGTAGCCCGAAAGGTTACATTAATGTGCACTTGTGCCTCGTGGGGTGAATCTATAAAGCGTGTTTTAAGTGTGTCATACGTATGTACGCACGTAAATAAATTGAAAAGTGTGTTCGCCAAGAATGTTCCGTAGTCCGTGGGCTACACAGAAGAAAGAAAGAAATTAAATTCATTCTAAATTCCCTGCAGCTTTTTCTTCATGTTTCTCTACTCGGTGAAAGAGAATGCATTTTGCCTTGACTTGCCTTGGTTTGTTGCTCTAAAACCTCGGGTTCTTATATAAAAGCCAAATAGAGTGAAACGCGCGTAGAAAGCTTCTCGGATAGGTTCCCGTTAGCGAGTGGTCCTGTAGTTGGGTTCGCCGAAAGTATTTACCTCTTCTCTTCTCACGTTATTCGAACCTGAGACTCAAAGCAATCATGCACTTTTTTGCAAATTCGCAACCTGAAAATGCTCACCCAGAAAATTCTTTAAAATCGGTTTAATGAGAGTATGAAGGGTAAAGGAACTAATTTACAGTTTAAATGTGAAAGTTTTGTTGAAGTGAAATCGATGGACCTATAATAGTAATCGTAATATATTCTCAAGCGCCAATTTCAACCTGGCTGCCCACGCAGAATTTAATCCTTAAATTTTATACGGAGCGACTTTCCCGGGCCGACTCCGCCGACACTCCTTCTCTAATATTATTACGCTCTACTGGTTTAATTAGACTATTTGTTTCACCCCAAAGAGTTCGAATTGATAGCTATAACCGTAAATGAACGGGTCTGAGAAATGTTGGTAGTGGAAATAGGATGGAAAGCGCCATGTCCACAGTGTAACACTCCGGTCGACACAGCAAGCGTAACATTTATGTCTATTCTTGGCAACGACAACGAATCAAGAGTAATGGACGATCTTGCGATCTCTCCTAAACCACGCACTACAACATTATTTAATACAAAACAATACACAACCCATCATTAGTCCGTCGGCAGCCCTGCGCACACGAAATCCCTTTAGAAGAAATGATCCTCATGAAAGCGCACCACAGACGTCAGTTATTACCGTTTTATCTTGACAATAAGCCGCGGCTTATATATGCTTTTGTGGTGCGATTGAAAATGTGCGGCTTATACACGATTTGATTTCTCAATGGACATTCATTTCAAAAATGCTGATTTCCTTTTGGACCAAACTAACTTCATTCCTTAGATTTGTCAGCACCTGTTGTTTTTGAGCTGACCTCTGCATTTCTTACATCATCACCTGTAACCAGGCATGAACTTGAAGTCTATCCCTAACAGCTGTGACACGCAGCTTGCTCTTTGAGTGGGGCAAAATATCAACGCACTTCCTACTTACAGCCATTTAGGCGGTTGAGCACTCAGTGCCAGTTTTCTTCTATTCAATGCTTCTAGTGTAGTTTTTGACTTCCTCCAGCGACGAATATTTGTTTCATCTAGGCTATAAGTCTTGCAGCAGCTCGATTTCCCATACCCTCGCCCACTTTACACACATGAAACCGATTTTCCATCCGATAGGATTGTCGTTTGCTGTGGTGTTCTCATTTTGTGTCTATTTTTGCTCCAAAACGGATAATTAGCGTGACACATCCGACAGATATGTATTTTTATACATACAGAGTGCGGCTTATATACAAAATTTTCATATTCCCACGAAAAATGCGGCTTATTGTCAAGATACCACGGTATTTAAGAAAATGTGACTATTGATACAAACTACAGGCCAGAAGCGTGTGTGTAGTGTAGAAGATCCGAGTCAAATACCTTGGAATTAGAATGCATTTGCCCTAGATGCAATCTAAAGGAGTTCCCTTCATACCGAGAAGTTTGAGTCGCAAACTCAGACACAACTCGGAACTCTTTAGAAATCCGAGGAATACTATACAAGCACAGTATTCGTATCTTGCCTCGTCTTTTCGTTATGTGAGCCCAATTTATGTGCGAAAGTCACATCAAATTTCACAGTTGACTAACGTTAAAGTAGGCGACTGCTATTTTCATATATTCACATAGCATAATTTGCTATTCTAGAAGTAACAAGCCCGCACGCAATAATAAATAAATTCTAGGTCGTGTCAATTGAAGCACACTAACGATGATTTGGAAATTCTTGCAGAGATACTCATGTTAAGAAAGAGAGCTGAATTATTGGATCCCGAACCGTTTCGATGGAGAACGGAAAACTAAACACAGACAGAATGTCGTTTTCTCACAAATGAACCTTTGCTCCAAAATCGCGAGCTGGAGTTGGAGTAAGGAAAAGTACAATAACAGTAAACAGAAAATTACCTGAGATCACGTGCACAATAACATGAGCTGGGGCACTCATTGTTGGACTACATGTGTAATTGCCAGAGTCGTTCACTCGCACTCTGGGAATTGTCAGTTGTGAACGAAGTAAATCACCAGTCACTTGAGTTACCACGCGAATGTCCGACGATGACAATGGTTCGCCGCTGTACCCGTAAGGGTCTATTAGACTTGATCCATGGTACCAGAAAACCTGCGACAAATAACAATACACTTGAGCTCCAATCCACCAAGGGGCGAACGCCATCCAGGCGCTATGCTGCTTGATTCTTGTGTATGCAGCACATGTGTACCTGAGCAATGTCATGAGGACCATGTTCGACTTCGCAGGTCAGCCGCAAGGAACTGCCACTCTTGACGTAAACATCTGTCCCTCCAAGAATTCTTCCCTTGGACTCTGCAGAAGAATAATAGCCCCATTAATAAATTATTATTCTAATAATACGAAACAAAGCCTCATAATTTTCGTGCTTGACAAATAATGACTCTGAACAAAAGCTTCCCGGAACAGTCTCCCCAGCAAGCATTTTCCTGCAACTTTTGAGCACGGGCTAGAGTCAGATTTTATATTTCTCCAGAGTTTACAAACTAACCAAGTTTTTCATTTCATGAGTCCGGAGCGGAGTGACTTGTTAATGCAGCATAGCACAGCGCAGCATACAAAAGAGATACTGGCTTGTTGTTCTAAAAAGAAGAGACCAACTTTCTCTCAATGAGTACGGGTACAATGTTTCTTTGATAATGACCACCTGAGGGCAACATCCTCCACTGAAAGGAATACTTGCCCCTCACAGGCCACACAGCACACAAGGACGGCACTTGGTTTACATTCAATTTTGTTGTATTACAATTTGCACTCACATAATAGGACACAAGTAACCCTTGAGCCATTTGTCGTGAACTAGTTTTCCCTTTTAGACCTAAATTTTCTTTGTTCCAGGCTCTTCGCTCCGAGTTTTCATTAAATTTTGGCACAATGGAGAAACTCAATTTCGCACAAACTCGAGCCCTATGTTGATTGACGACCAACAGTGAAACAAGCACCGAAGTGTTAGCGCGAGTAGGCTTAGGCGGCAAAGTTTTCATTTGCATCACAGATTTTACGTATTTTTGTACTTTTTATGATTCTCTGAAGGCTACTCTGATTTACAGTGGCTCCCTTTTGCGTCGACGCTTGCTTCGACCCATGTCACAGGAAGCGCCAACAGCTGCAATAAAGTTATCAATGATCGCGGCTAATCATATTAAAATTATGATGTAATACAACGCATTCTTCCCACCACTGACTCACATAATAACATAATCCCGTAATGTAATAATATCATTATTACAATTTCAAGAATTTACTCACGCTCACGCCGCCCGCCCGCTTTCTCTCGACGCTTCATTCTTCTTCGGCTTATAATGGTTTTATGGCATGCATGGAACCATTTTATGTTTTTAAAAGTGCGGAGAAAGAAAACAGCAATGAAGATTCATCATTGAGACGAATCTTTGTTGTTGGTCATAAAGTTTCTTTTGCGCAATGTGCCGTGCCTTTTAAATTTCCTTTTGGTGCTGAATATACAGCTTCAGAACGTCGACCTGGCTTTTGGGAGCGGAAGAGTGTACCAAATTCAGTGAGAATTCTTTTGCTTAAAAGGATGCACTGCATATTTGCGAGGCCATCTCCGGCAACTCGTCGTTTAGCCGCTCGCAAGACGTTTGAGCAAGCAAAACCATGACATTTTGTTGCCAGAACTTACCAATCACATTTAGTTGAAAGGCCATACTAATTTTTGGTTCTGTATTTACCTGCAACATTGAGAACGAGAATTCATAAATATATGAACGATTTCTGTGTAATAAAACACTTTGTTTATGAAATTCACTTTAACTCACTTGACACTCGTAAACACCCGCATCTCTCTCCTGAGGATATTTGATTTGTAATGTCCAATTCTCCGATTTGTCATTGTGGATGACAACAAAACGTTGATCTGTTGTGTACGTATAAATTCCAGCAGTAAGAATATGAAGATCACGTTTTCTGATCCAAGACACCTGAAACACAAAGAAAGAGCAGACATGAGCGTGATTGTCAATTAAAATCGTGTGATTAGTTTTGCTGCCCGCCCCGTGTCGTGGCTCGTGGGTGGTAAATTCACCAGATACTAGAAAGGCGAGGTAAATATTTGTCACGAGACAAACATAGTTTACATCAGGATAGCCTATAAAAACACAATTATTACGAAGATTCAATTTTCTCTGAAGCATATTTTAAACGCGAAGTCATGATGTTTTCACTTGCTCGCATATTTTAATAAGATTTTAGAGCAGGGCGGCTTAGGTGGCCTGGAGAACAAAAGATACGGCAATTCCATTAACTATAGCGTAAAGTTGGCTGCACGACTGCACAAATAACGCTCGCCAGGTCGTGTTTGCAGGGAAGTGTACAGTAAATATAACGTTTTACTGCTTGCCAGTCCATTCCAGCGCGTGGCGGTGGCACGGGCGAGGTGAACGTAATGGCAGGAGAAAGCGATCAAAAGTGCAAGTGTTACAGCCCATAAATTGAAGAGATGAAAAAGTGAAAAGAGTAAAAGCGAAGCGAAGTGAAGTGGTGGCACTGTTTTTTGCCGAACCATAAACTCACTCATCCATAACAACTCATTTCGAGCAGTCTCTCCCTTTTGTGTACTAATACGTCTTATCGCCATTAAACCTGCTCACTGCTCTCCTGCTTCGCTATAAAATCCTTCATACGCAAGTGAACACTTCCATAACTTCGACAAAATTCGATTGGGTGCAAGGTGCGAGGCACTTGGCAGGCGACACCAAAACGTAACTTGAGTCTGAATTTCAACTTACACGGGGTCAGAACCCTCAGAACTCAAAGTATCGTGTTCCAAAATACAGCTGAATGCATGCCTTCATTTACCAACGGATGAAACAAACCTAAGCATATTACCTTCCCTCTTTAGCAAATGAGGATTCAGTAATCGGAATGAGAGTCATGCCACTAAAATTCTTTGTCCATTCGAAAATCGAATGGGATGAATCCACTGATGATGATGCTGTACAATTTCGAACAAGAACTCAAGCACCCAGGAAAGTTTCATCAATGCTACGTATGCCCGACTTGCCCATTTCGTTATACAAACTGGAAATCGATTCTATAAAATATATCAGCTCCGAACAAATCGTGCAGTTAATTTTTTGCATAAGCCCTTTAGGGAAATGTTTGCAGGAAATGAATGGCAGCGGTGCACATATGCACCGGCACTCTGTTGGATTAGAAGTCGGTACTTTTATGTCCTCCTATTTTTCACATACCGACGATCCCAAGACACGAGTTTACGCATCCTGAACCGTGTTTGCAGCCCAGGCGCGCTCGTAGGCACCTAAGCGCTAGTAGCGTGAGCATCCTTTTGAGCCCAGTCGCACTCGTACCATTGTTTTAACGTATGGCGCATTCAGGTCGTGTGGCATGTCGTCGAACTCGTAGCTGTAGTAAAGTATATTTTATAACACAGGCTGCCGATATAAAAGACGAGATCGAGATGGAATGTTAAAGAGACCAGCGTCCCAGGAGACAAGTGTTCATAAGCTCACACTGCGAACGGAAGCTTCAACGCTCCGCTCCAACCTGCCAGCCTTGTGCTCAATTCATGCTGTTTGCTGTACCCTTGCTGGGGCTTGCGGGCAACCTACAGAGGCACACACACCAGCAGCGCTCAAATTACTGATTGCCTTTACGATCCAGAAAGATTGGTAGCCTCGCTGATGATGGCCCCATGAAAATATTAACGATTGTATTGACTTGAGACTTAACTACTGACTTTCTCTCCAAACTTGACGGCTCGGTTCTTTTATATCCAATTACATATTACGCAATAAGTTCAGCCAGGATAAAGAATGTTCTCGGTCTCTGACGCAACGTTGGAAATACACCGAAACCTGAAGTATATTCATCGCTCACTCTTCATCGGAGAATCTCCACATTTCGGCTTTGTTGTTAATCCCGCCCTCGCTTCGGCCCGAATTTCCACGGAGCATCCACCTAGATATTCTTTGGTAGAATTTGGATTTGATCACTAATCTTTAGAACAAAGTACATGAAAAGAACAAGGATGCGGCATTTGTAATTCGAGTCAACATGTCAAGTCGGGCGTGAGTTTGTCCTGTTCATCACGCTTTCTCCTGTACGTATGCGGTGAAGCGACGCGAGACGCGGGAGGACTACTGAGCACAGACGGATCAAATTGCGGCGAAAGGTGAAAGTAAAACCTAAACTATAAACAAATCACCGATATTTATCGTGAGACTAATAAATGCTAAATATTGGCGCTGTTACACATGAGACGGAACTCGGAGACACCTCGCCGTCATTGCCGTTGCCGTTTGCTATAAAATGCATATGCGACTGCGAAACTGTACCGAAGTGTTTTCCAACACATGCCACCCCATCATATTAGGAGAACCGCCACCGATGCTCTGAACTGTGCTCCTAATCTAATTTCAATAGTTAAGAGTAGTTTGACAATATATGTGCTGCAGTTACACCGAAGAGCACAATTTGGAATTTGGACTATTACACGAATAAGCACAAAGCACACTGCTATTACGCTCATCCCATTTACTTAACTTTTTCAGAGTTGCCAGTTTACCTCCTCGCCAGAGTCCTCCTCCTCCTTTGGCAATAGTTTCCCAATTATTCTGTAATGAATGTCTCTATACTCTCTGCTTCGGCCGGATGCTTTCATCCCGAAAGACACGTAGATAAATTCCACACTTTTTGTCCCACGATACTTTTCACATTATTATCAAAGAAAAGTTTAGCACCAGAGGTTCAAAGTTCGTGTTTAAAATGAGATTATGATTACGATTATGGGGCAAGCCCACAAACGAGCAGGAGCACGACACGGGATCTGCTCTGCTTCTGCTTTCAGATTTGAATGAACCGAGACCAAATTGGAAGATTCGCACAAACTTACTCCCGAGTCTCACATCACGTCATACGCGTAATGTAGCAACGTTCTATTCTATCTCTTTTCTAGTCGAGTACGTACTTTCATCAATTTATTTATATGACACCTCGTACTCGCTCGGTAATGGAGGATAATGTAGCTTCGACGATCCTAAGGGGTTAAACTGAAACTTGATTACATCACTAAGCCCTGCTCAGCTCCAGCGCCAGAACCAAACGACACCGTTTGCAATTACGGAAAAAGACCAATTTCTTCGTGCACACATGTACTCAGTTTGTAAGGAAGTTCTGCCGCGTCGCCGTCATCGTGTTCTTTTCTGGTCTGAGCCAGTAATAGATTGGAATAGCCCAATTTATTTTCATGGCTTGTCCCATTCACATTCACATTTAAGCACTGCGAACTAAATGGACAAAGTAATGTACCGGAGTTCATACGTGTGACTGAAGTGGGCTGGGCGTTGAAACACATGTGAAGTACATGTTAGATAATTAAGGCCAGTTAAAATTCGAAACTTTCTTTTTATGGTCCAAGATCACTCAATCAACCTGTTTGCGGCTGAACGTAACTCATCACACAAATTGCGCTATAAGGAATTGATCAGCATCAACAGTGTCAACAAAATCTTTAAGGAATTCATGTAAACTATGTCTGAAGTGGTGCTGAAAGATGATTCACTGCGTACAGGCTTTGGCCCAGTCACATTATATTCATTTGTTCCAGCCAGGAAACCCATTTCAAACTTTCTATAAATCTTTTTATTCCAACTGTAAGCCAAGTCGCACATGCAGATATTACGATTATGATTTCCCTTTTCCATAATATTAGGGAGAAAGCAAAAAATTAGTGCGTAATGTTCAGATAACGCAGCCAGGGCATTATGGTTGCTAGCGTCGGGGCTTCACAAAGCACGCATTCTCCTTTGCCAACATTTTTGTAAATCACAACCAAAATGGCCAAATCACATTCCAACAACTCAGCGCAGTGGCTAAGCAAAAACCATGAGACTGGTGAGAGAACAGCCGAAAGCATCCAACAACATCCGAATTTCAGCATCAGCAGTGCGTAATGTATAATCAAGTCCAAGTTTCGCTCCCGCAGAGAATACCATTATAATGCCATCATCATCAGAAACGTCGTTACACGAATTCGGAGCCGAACGCAGAAGGGAGAACTGCTGCTGCTGGTGAAATAATGCTTCAGATAATGGTAACGAACATGGAGATTTTCTTCTCCCTGTCTCCCTGCCCATTCCTCCAAACTAAAGCAAATCATTCTTATTTTCTCTTCTGTACTTCTGCGTTCTGCCATTCTGCTGCCGGTTTTTTGTCTGCGAAGTGACAACATTTGAATTTATTAGCCTAAACCATGAACTGGAGTTTTATGTGTCCTTCGACGATCTACTGGTGTCAGTGTACGAATTACGAAGTTAAGAATCGGGTATCCGGAAGTAACACCATTCAAAGATTATGCATTTAGCTAAAACTAAAACTACATCAGGGCTAATGAAAATGGGACTTGTTTGTGGATCGTGTTGGATAAGTTTCGCAGAAATGCAAATTTTAATTGCCCTCCCTCATTTCTTTTGCTCTGGGTGTCTTCTTGACCCTTGATAATAAAGATTACGGTTAAAGGACTGGAATTCTAAGTCTACTTCACACTTCACGTGTTCATAGAACTAAAATTTTGCCTGGTGAGATTTTATTGGACTGATTATGACATTATTATGCTTATTGTTGTTGTTACTGTCACGGTCGTAGATTTTATAATTATTATCTCAAAGATTATGAGAGCGTGACCAAGAAAATAACTCCTGCTCGTACTGGTTCCGGTGAGACTACAGCAGCAAGAAGTGAAAGCGGCCACAGTGAAGAAAAGAGAAGTTTTGGATCCTTTTGTCTGTTTTGTAAGCAGAAACGGCAACTGCAACTTTCTTTACGCGTAAGGATCACGACGGTGGAAGTTTCTTATACAATTCACACTAAAGATATTACGAATGAAGGGGCCGTAAAACCCCTTCCTCTAAAGTATCGTCTTGGGGTATCATGTCCCTCTTTAAGTTACGTAGCTGAAATGCCTTTGTATCTATTTTCAATGCATAAGGAAGGGTCTACTCAAGAGTTGATTCGTTTGAACACTGTATCGAGAATTGCAAAAACGTTGCTGAGATTCCTTTTCAAGTTTCAGTTTTAATTGTATTTTCTCATCTCACTTGCGCCAAGCTTCTTCCTGCCGCCGAACGAGCGAAGGAATCAGAATGTAATGAAAATTGATTAAATATGCTAATTTGATCAAATTTGGATTCTTCATCCAAAAATTGTTCGTACTGCACACAAGGTCTGAAGGTCTGAATTTCGCATACTTTTAGCTCCAGTGATTAAGGAATTACGTCAGAAAGTTCTAATTTCTTTCCCAATAACTCAGGCGAGTTCAGAAAGTGAAATGGGATCAAGTCACACACCTCTAAAGAAAGAACCCTGGTTTCACTTTCATTCGTGTAATTCAATTCTACTCCATACTTGCCGTGTGGGCTCCTGTCCCATTCGCCACCGTCACGTTATTTGTCAACCTTCTGTTTCGGTTGGAGTACAGTACCAAAGAAGGAACAGTTGAGGGATGAAGACGAATGGTGATAGGAGAGGAAGTTCGATGATGTGGATGTAATGTTCTGTCCGTGGAATAATCTGTAGCACGTTTTTCACCATCGCATCGTCAACTAGAATCAAATCTACCAAGGCTAATCGTAAAAATATTCAAGTTGACTCGCTTCAAAACCAAGTTTGTGAATTTTCAGTTACACCGTAATTAGTTTAAAAGTTGGAAAATGAGGCCTGCAATTGCGTGGTAAGTAATTGATTATCAACTCTAGCTTCTTCCAGCTGTAAAGTTCCCTGGCGAAAAATTAATTAAACGAAAATCTGAGTAAGAGAGAAATGGAAATCCGATTATAATCTTTGAACTTTGAAGCTGGCGATGGAAGACGGATTATACCGAATCCGATTCCAGGAATCTACTTTAATCACTTTTCCAAGCCAGAGGCATGGAGCACCGTGGCGCTTAACAAACTTCTCTCCACGTCGCTTGGGTAGACGAGATTCTGAGTATTTCTGATTTTTTTTATTGCCAATAAGATTTATTGAATTCTCTCCAGCTCAATTTAGCCATGAATAAACCATATCTGCGCCGCGCTCTGCGTCTGCCCTCACAAAACCTGCACGAACTCTGGAAAGTCTGCGCTCAAGACGAGATTTGCTTCTAATGATTGTATATGTAACAGTTTCAGGAGCTCTTGGGAATGGTATGTATTATTGTTTCCTTCGCGTTGTTGTTCCTCTGTAAAATTTAAAATTTATAAGTTTTGGACCCTTGTCATCAATAATGGCAATTTGTCTTGGTAGAACCAGCGCAGAGAGTGAACTCGCCTTACAAATTCTTTATGCTGTGGGAATTTTCTCTTGCTGCGTCTCCTATTTCACGAGAGCCTCGATTTCAGGGTTGAATTTCATTCGTCTATGTCGCTCCAAGGTTTCTTTGAATGTCAGTGCCACGTGGTACTGGACATGGAACTTACGGGTTAATGTGGAAAAATTTGCTCCTAGCTGCAAACGTTCGAGATTTCGCTAATAAAAATGCAAAAGGCAGGCGCATTGATACCAATGCAATAAACCCAAAACTGAGGCCTAATTTTCGTCGTCTAATTTTTAACGGAACATTTGCTTTCATTGGCAGCGTACGTATCAGCAGTGGAATTTCTCACAAACGCCCATTAGACCAACTTTTCATGTATTTTTACTCACAAACTGGTGAAAGACAGAACTTGCAGACAGGACCATATCCCGCATGCACACACCGTATCGGAAAGGCAGCAAACAAAGCAAGGCGAATGACAAGATAAAAGGAGTTAAGAGATTGCTTGTCCCAAATGAAAGAATAATTTTACGCTCAATTTATTTTGGCCATTTTTTCTCTAACTGTTTGTGCTGTTGGCATTCGCAGGTTTAGGTTTTGTGTTTGTGAATTTTCACAATGGTTAACTTTCGGCAATTTTATGTTCTTGCAGAGAATCCGATTGGGAAGGGAAGAGAGTTTGGTATGGTTGGCACACATTTTCCTGCATAAAAGTTGCTTGAACGACAGTTGTGTCTTGCATGAATCCCCCTCACTATATCTTCCTCTCCACACAATCTAACAAAACTCCTTCGCTAGCACTTCGGCTTCCAGGATCCGGTTTGAGTTGAGAAGGACAGATTAACAGGAATAATCATCTGCCCCAGCTGACAAGCAGCATGACCTGCTGAGGGTTTCATCAAGCTGGCCACAACAGCAAAATTATGCTCAGGCACAGAGGTCAACAGCTGAACATTTGGAGTGCTTTCAAATCTCAGCCGACCATTCATTCTTCTCTGATAAAGGAAAGTCTGTGAAAGCAAGCATCACATCACGGAGACAGAAGACAAAATGGAAGAAAAATGACGAAAAAATAGAAAGAGATAAAAAAAGAAGGTTCAGGATTTGCCGCACTGTGTGAGCTGATGTCCCATAAAGACAGAAGAGCCACGACCTCAGTTGCAATACTTGCAAAATAAGATTTCAAAACGACACTTGTCTTAAGGTTAACTTGATTCGGTGTCAGCAGGAAAATCAATGCGTTAAGTTCATTTTGAATGCAATGACCATCTCATGAGATATACTTTTGCAGCACAGGGCAGAGGAAAGTTCAATTCGGTCATTGTCTTTACCGATTCCTAAAGCGTAAACTCAGTTTCTGGATCCTGTCCAACTTTCTTCTGCCCAAGTCCTTTCATAAAAGAATTCGAAGCTGAAAGCGACTTCCTCGACGTTTACCTTGGAATACAGTGTGTAGCTGCAGCAGAGCTGTAATTTATAAGACCCGATGTGTGTGCGTGTGCTTTTGCCCATGAATCGAAGTCTGCGCATTTGTGTGATCTCTCGATGGGTGGTGCAGTTCGAGTAATGAACTCAGTCTCTCGCCAGTCAACAGTCAAATCAATTCAAGGGGAACTGCCGATGTTGTGTCGACAGCCGGTAATAATATTTAATAGGGAGTGTCGGCTTGAGTCGAAATTGCCTTTGATTAAAAAGACAGGCAAATGAAGAACATTACGGAAAAATCAATGCCAGCAATAACTCCGAGCATCCTCGTATTGACTCTGACAGCTCACATGATTCATACCACATTCCGGTTGTTATCTCGAACTCGGCCGAGCAAATGAACAATGGGTTAGCTTTAGTTTGTTTGCCAACAACAATAATCATAACGATTTATTTTGATTACTCGCTGAAGTTAAGCAGAACTTAAGGCACTTGGTTTTATTCACATCGTCAGGATCGGAGAGACAAGTGCAAGCTTTTATTCCACACTTTCTTGCGTTGAGTGCCAAGC
The DNA here is from genome assembly GCA_009869945.1 of Mesaphorura yosii. Classification (NCBI taxonomy): domain Eukaryota; kingdom Metazoa; phylum Arthropoda; class Collembola; order Poduromorpha; family Tullbergiidae; genus Mesaphorura; species Mesaphorura yosii. The sequence goes on from WIXG01000139.1 coordinate 18,778, forward strand.
ATAAAATGCTTCTGTCAAGTCCCGTTCTCTTGGTAATGACATTCAAACTCCCGCATTTTTTTGTGTTAATGGATAACACATTTACATATGTGCGACTAAATCAACTGCATATGAATTCGAATTTTCGAATAAGCACGCGTGATAGACACGAAGAGAAAGAATAAGGCAGCATGTTGTGCGGCAGATCTGATTTAAATTCAAGAATAACAAAGGTAGGGAGTAAATGCGTGGAAATAAGCATAAATATGCTCTTGAATAAAATAAACGCATATTGGCAAAGAAGGTCTTTGTTGAATGTCTTGCACTGACAAATGAAATGCAAATCCATAAGTGCGTTATCCTTCCACTGCGATTTAATGCATCATAATGGCATATTTAAATACATTTCCATACATACGACTTTCACTGATACGCCTTATCCCTACTTGATTTTAGCACAGGAAACTTGGTGTACAGCGCAAGGCGATATGCACTCATCTTTGATTCGAAGTTCCTAAACTCTGGTAACTTTAATTAAAATTTTGCCACATTCTCCGGTTTACCTTGAAGCTCGATTGTAGAAACTTGCCACAAAATTGAGTCCTTCATTTAATTTTAAAGATGAGCTATTTATATGTTAATTAAATCTTTTCATGCAATCCGTGTACTGACTCCTCCAAGTTTGTGCAGAACAGAACTCAATTAAAATGGAAATGGTGCTCAATTGACTTACCCCTTGATCTTTCATGCGATGAACGCGGCACAGGAGAAATGCATGCTGTCCCACCACAGTTGTGATATTTGTCGAGACACTGTTGTCGAAATACGGCATTGTATTTGGATCCAGCTTCGTGTCTTCGTGGGATGATGTTCCGATTCCTATAAAGACAACAGACGGGCCCTGTTAGAATCATTGCACTGCAACCCCAGCATTTCTTACAAATTCCTCAGTGGATAATAACAACATGATTAATAATTTGCAGCACAACAGCATCATCATCACGACCGCAGAATACAACTTGAGGTTGTGCTTTCTTCTTGCTGATGTGCAAGTTTAGTTCATTAGTCATATGAAATGCGTATTAATATCATCATTTGCGATTCGTGCAAGAAAGTTGGTTACCGGCGACTAGCGGGGCGGTTGTTTGCCTCATTTTTAATATTCTTATTAAATCCTTTCATTAGTGCCGTTCTCAAGTTTCCGTACTTCGCTGAACAGAGCAAGTAGTGCACCAGAGTAGCAGTTAATTAAGTCATTTTTTGCAGGGCTTACTTCTTACGACTACGGGCGCGATTCTTACTTTTCAGTTTGGGTTTCGCAAAGGATTAGCGATGGAAGTTAGGAAAGTATTTCACAAAGGCAATCAATAATTCTGAGGCGCTTAATGAAAAAGTGGAAACTCAGAAAAATGCAAAAATGCACGAACTAAATATTGCATTATGCAGTGCTCAAATTAATACCGTTTCATGCACACACCACATCCAAGTAGCTCATGCTAGGAATTAATCTCAGAGAAAGACGACTCAGTTTGCAATTTATACTTCGGTCTACGCTCCGTTTTCCTAATCTGCGAACTGTTTTCTCCTACTCTCGCTCTCACTTTGCGTGGGGTTGAGAATGCAATACAGCTGAGGATATTTCAAAAGGAAAATGATGTGGAAACTAGCTTGATGAAAAATGTAGCGTGATAGTGAAAAGCTTAAATATTGCAGTGAATCATAATCAGTAAAACCGCATGATCATTGCCACAAAGAGAAACTTTAATTCACAGAACGCAGAGAAAGCTCTCACTTCAACCTAGCGGAGTACGATCAAGTTCAATGCGAAAAACTTTGCTTGGACATGAAGCCCCAAGCTTGTGTGGCAGGTAATGAATGGGATGATTTGCATTAATCAGTCGTTCTAACCTGAAGTAGCGTCAGGTTTCAGTCAGAACATAGTCACTACGTGCGTGGAATTTCCGGATTTCCTCTCGCACGTGACTGCAAAATTGGCCACGTTTTCAGCTTCGGTTGTATGACGTGCTTGCAATTATTTCGGAAAGTTTGCAGGGTCGAGTCGGATCGACGTAGCAGCTTTTCGCAACTTTCGCAAAGAAAGAAATTATGTATTGCAAATTATTCTCCGGAACTCGACAATTTACAAAAGAGTCTTGTCGTCAGCCTGTGCTTTACTCCACTTTCTTTCTCTGCGTGTCATATGTCATATTACATTACATGTCGTGTCGCGTCTGTCCTGCCTCATTAACTCGTCCCTTTAATGCTGGCATAACTTTCAGAACAAACTCACAATAAATGAGGAAGACGTAGAACTTGTTTTGAGGAGACGGTGATACATTTTTATTTAAGCTGGCAAACTTTGTCCGAACAAACTGAACCATAAAAATTCATGCTAGGGTTAGTTAACCTCCTTTGTCTGATTACAAAATTAAGCAAAACCACTAAAAATGTTCACCGCACAAGCAAGGCGGGCCGTGAAACAGCTGAACCTGTCGTATTTTTAACTTTGCACGAGACACGAAAACTTGGCTAATAACTTTGCACTTTCTGAACCTTGTCGAAGGATTAATTTGACTTCTTCATTTCATATCTTGGAGCTGTACAGTGATGCCTTGTCAGCTTTGAAGCTTCAACTTCGTTTTTAGTTTTTCAGATACAACGTGATGCCGACAGGGCAAGCAAGGCAAAGGCTTTAGAGTTAATTTATTTTCTTCACTTTTGACAACTTTCTTCCCTCGTTACCTATTTGTTAGCCCTTTTCTCGTGCAGTAGCTTCAGGCTCATATCAGCTTGCTTTGCTCGTGGCTGCGGATACGGGATGACAGGCCGTAACGACTCGACTGGGGTTATCAGACTTATTCACGTCAAACCGCGCCGAATACAAAATGATTAAACTTCTTACCGAAATTATGATTCGTAAAATTCCTTGAAATGTAACGCTTGGGAAGTTTATTAATTTCTAAAGCCTTCGTGCACGTGCGACCTGCAGAATTGATTGGCTATGCTACGCCGTACGTTGGCCGATGAAAATCTTGACATCAACTTCTCAAAATGAAAGCTTATTTGCTTAATTAATCTGCGCGTATGGCTTCATGGTGAACTTGCGTTGTGGTTGGCCAAACGCATTGATAAAACCAGTAAATGTGTGTCGACATGCATTGTAAGATGAGGGAATACAGAATTACTGAACTAGTTAATAGTTCTTGGAATAACTTCTCCTTCGCGATACGCTACAAATGCTGATAAGAACGACCCGACCGGCAAGTAGGCTCAGTTACTAATAAACAAATTACGCTGATTGGAATTGAACATTAAAATTACAATATCAAAAGACAGAAGCAATACCAATGCTGGAAACAATGGGATAGATTTTGCATTATACGGACACATAACATGATGCAATGACAGGACGCAGCAAAAACATTGTATTGTATAGGAGTAACCTACTAAAATGCATTAGCTTAATTATAAAAAGTTAATTGAGCAGTTTCAGTCTAAATTACGACAAATTAATGCAAATGAAATAAGCGAGATATTCGCGCTCGCGACTCGTAGGCTGTAAGTAAGTGCGTCAGAGTCGTTTGTAATGGCAACCGAGATTACTGTTTGCAACATTTATTTGTCTTGTCAAGAACTTGGCAAGGCCACGACTACACGGCTCTTGAGCCAGTGCCATTGATTCTACTCCAGTAGCATTAATTTGCATAGGAAGGGAATAAAAGTTCTTCCGGGAAGAACGGGAACAAAAGATTTGTTGACTTATTGGCAAGAAATGAATCAGCTGCAAGAAACGTCTGGCTTTACAACACGAGCACTGCCTGATCAGGTTTCGCAGCTTGTGCTCTTGAAAGAGACTGGAAGCGGCGACGTTTCTTTCTTATTAATGGAGTCGCTGGAATTAGGTGAAAACGTTGAGACACGAATGCAGAGAATGTAAAATCCTGTAAGCCCTTAACTGAATCCCATTTACTAGAAGTTACTGATGAGATTCCTAATTTGCACTGATACACGAGCCAAAAAATGCCAAAATGAGACAAACCGGGAACTCTGAACCTCCAGGAAGTCGTACGCAGAAATTTGTCATATGCTAGACGTATAGGCGTAATAAATGAGTTTTGAATATTTGGTTGCGCTCAATCTTCTCCGAAATATCCCAATCAAAATATAAAATTTCATGATTCCTTTAAGGATTCCGCAAGTTTTTGCTATGCAAGCTTTGACTTATTTTCAGCCTGCTTCCGTGCGTGTCTTGCCTGGAAGCAAAGCTATTTCAATTTCAATCATCGTCTTCACTTACGGATCAAATGAAGCTTGCTAGCACAGCAAATAGTAGCAGGTAATTCGTATTTATTTACGTTCAGAAGCTGCGGAGGAATGAATCTTTAATTAAATCACACGCAATATGCACATTCAATATTCAAACTCGATTCGCGCGCGTGCCTGACATCTTAGTCGGGCCAACTGAACTGACCCACTTTTGAAACGACATACATCAAGTCAAAATAGTATTGCAAATTACAGGACAGAATCGGAATTACAAGAGACAGGCGTTTTGACCATTCATTCAGGGTGATTGAAGTTTTATTAGATGAATTGCAAATATGCGGGTTCTAATCCGCTAATGCACATTGTCAGTTCAATTCATTTGGGAGGCGAGTTGCATTCAGCCACGCGGAATGTTATGTATAACAATGGCCGAGTGAGTTCGCGATCGCGCACATTGCTGGAAACTCGACCTTCTAAGCAAGTAATCTAGTTGATGTATCTATCAGAGAGGACTCCCCAAAGCATGGCAGTCATTGAGTCCGCGAATAGCGAATGACCGAACGCGCTAGCTCGAACTGCGAGTGAATGCACTTTGCACTGAACACAGAGTATCTGCGATGCCAGTAGTCCAGGAATTTTGGAAAGGAACGAAAGAAGCTCCAAGCAAAATACATAATATGTCTCTCTTACGTTTGCTAACGCCAACAATATTGTGCCCGCACAACAAATACGCTACTCTTTCACTGGGAGATCTGTACAACGATTTAGGAAATTTGGTCGTGCCGCGGTGGAAATGGTAAAATTCCGTTGAGAATTAAATAAAAACTACGCACATGAACCAGCACAGTCCCGTGTAAGCACTGAAGTAGTGCAGTGTCCGTAATAACAATTTTGTTGGGTGAAGATGAATTAGTAGTGGATGGGAAAAGTGAAGGCGAGAGAGGAATGGACCGTCGTCGAGACTGATGGATAGATGGACTAGATCAAGTTGACATAAAAAGACAAAATGTTGTTCCCATTACTTTACGCACATTAGATTACGCTGAACGCACTGTCCTGCGTGGGCCGAGTGACTGAGAACGTACGCAGTCAGTCACTTCCTACACTTACATGACTTGTTTGCCAGGCTAACTGTAGTTAGTCTGGCTGCCTCCGAGTGAATTACATTATATAATGTAGTAATGTACTTACCATGTTTGAGTACACAAAGCGGATGCGTAAGCTACATAGATACACACGCATATGCGTAGAGAGTGGAGGCAGCACAGAGGATAAGCATGTTTGAAAACGTAAAAAATAAGAAAAATGGACTTCGATACTTTTACTGTCACTTTCCCTCTCTCGTCTATCTTCGTATCTTGTTTTCAAAAGATGCCTGAGCCTGAGAATACGAATGCGGGTGCGGTGCACTCGCACTTCACTCTACACTCGCCACCGTCACGCAATCCTGCCTGCCTTCGGTATTCAACAAAAGAAGAGAGACTCGAACTGGTTTAGTAGGTTTAGTGGAACTAGCTTGCTCCCATGCTCAGTCGGTCGAGATTGTAACATGGACCACGGACCAGCGGCCATAACAATATATAGGATAATGACGATAATAGAATGGACGAAATTCAGGCCGGGCCAATTCCTGAACTTAAACACTGAGCACTGCACAACGCATCAAGGCGCGGCACAATAAAATAATCATAATATTAAATAGCCGGAGCATATGGTGCGGTTTGTGCTAAAAAATTTATGGGAATCACTGTCGCTTTCTCTTCACTGCGCCAAGCAAAGCAAGCAGCTGATGGAGGCCATCCTGTTTTGGCTCCCTCATTCATAATTTAGCCATAAAATGAATGATATGATATCGAAACATGTCCTCTAAATTGACTGGGTGGAAAAACCGCATCTGCTTTGTTGTGATGCAAAGATGACAGACACGAAACTGCTTATACAGGGAGTTAATCAAATCTTTCAGGCACTCAGGCGAAGGACTTGATTTATGAAAAGTTAATCAGGTAAATGCTTTCTCATCAAGAACAATGTCTACAAAGAGGAATCTGCGTGCTTACGGCGGGCTTGATTTTGGGAGCGGAAACCTCATGACGGAATTTTATTTATAGCTATCTCTCCAGTGATTGTATACACACACCACAGAACAGTCGTATGTCCTGGTCATGTCGGATCACTGAAGAAGTGAGTTACAAATGCAATACAAACGGAGAGCAGACCAAGAGCGGGTAGGCAGGCAGGCTGTTGGCCGCCGGGGCAAGAGTGATGGTGACAGTGAAAATGATACATTACATTCTTACTCAGTTGTAAAGTAGCGGCACAGCCTGAGAAAATTTATATATAACTGTCTGACATATATAAGTTACATTAGTCTCAATTCACGTGTAAAATTTCTCATTCCATTTTCTCTTCTTTTACTTTACTTGACTTGCTTTTCAACTTTCTGCTTTGTACCGGTGGCAAAGGCAAAGTCAGAGCGCAACAGCTCCTTGCCTGCCTGCTTTGGACTGCACTCTAAGAATCAAAGGGCCTTCCGGGTAGCTTAATGCTTAAGCTGTGCCATGATTTTTTGTATTGTACTCACACTCACACTCTCATACGCTGCAGTCGGCAGGGTGAACCTGCAACGGGCAGATTTGATACTGTGTAGTGGTCGATGAATGGAGAAAGCGTAGCCGTATTATTATTCAGTGGCTGTTAACGTAATGGAAAATATCAATTCACTTTCCAACTTCCTGTGCGCGCATTCACAGGAGCAGCAGTAGCGGCAATGGCAATAACAAAGTACGGCTCACACCGTATCGTATCGGAGAAAAAAGAGAAAAAGATTTGTATCTTGTTGAATGCAGAATTGACAGCAACAGGATACCATCATGAAGGCAGCAGAGTGCGTGCCGCGTGCCAGCGCTCTGCCTTGGCATGCCATTGTTACGGTGGATAACTCGAAGCATATTCTTATTCTCGCGCCCGGTAATCATTCTCCTTCGACTGCACGCAATAATAATTTATACATTTCTTATTCTGTCATAAATCTCTTCTCTTCCTCCTTCTAATCCACAGCTTATGCTATTGTTCCGTATCATGGCGAACAGTTTAATGTTGTCTGGAAGCCTGACTTCACTCGATCAAAAAGTCATTCATCCATAAACAGATTTTTGCAAACTTCAATTTATTTACGATTTCCGCTCGCGGGGTTGGTGTTCGGCTTTCGGTTAAAGTTACAAATTCATTCCATTCAAGCAAGGAAGCAAGCTGAACCTGTTCTGTTCAGGATTGAAATACAATAAATTAGTGCGTGGCTCCAATTTCGCTACAGCCTGCCATTTCTATTGTTCAGAATGTGTGCCATGTCACACTCACACACTGGAACTGTGCTTTTTGTTCTGCTTTCTCGCTCATGAAATGAGCAATGTAGGCCACGTTATTGCGTGAGCGCATCCGTTTATTGATCATGTCTAAATATGTGCATGAACTGGCGGCTGTCCCCGTGCCTGATAAATTAGCGTATTGAAGTAAGCAAAAAGAAACGAACCCGCGTCGCCAGCAAAAGTAAACTTTCAGAGATTTTTCCACGTATCATCAAAAGTAAATATTTTTCAAAGTTATTCGGGCGGCAAAAGAAGAAAGTTAAGAATTTGCAGGCATACATTTATTTCTCAAATGCATGCATAAGCACTGTTCTGCTCGAGCTTGTTTGCTTGCACTGCACTTGAGCAGACAATTCTCAATTTTAATCAAATATGATAAAGTGCGTGTATGTGCACGCAAGCACGCATTTTACAGACAGTAGCAATTTGCTGGATTCTTCTCTCAATGGCCCTATTTTGCTGCTTCCTACTTAGTTCAGTACACGGTCCAAATTGTTCAGACGGGGAATTTCTTTTCGATCACGTCCGTGTCTCGTGCTGTGCGTGCTCGCGCCAATCATAGTCATGAAATTCTAATTTTGCTCACTTTGTCTTGGGGCTTTCGCATGAATTCAATAACTCTCGGTCAAACTTTAAATAAAAAAGAACGGGCCGCAGCGTTCAGTTTTCAATTCTATTTAAATTGGAGTATTGGAAAAATACGGGTTTTCATAACTGATCGCCACTGTCATCGTTCCGTCTTCAATTTATTCGCTGTGAGTCTCAGTGGGCAGCCGTTTAGAAGGCCCCTGTGGTTTAACCAGCTTGAAACTGCGATACAGCTGAGATTCCATCAAATCGGCACACGTCTTCTTGTAGAAACGAACATGCACCCAAACTAAAAAGACCCAAACCCAAAGTCATTTGCTTCCCTTATGAAGAATTTTTCATGCATAACGCATAATGCGCCAGTGCATGACGGGGGAATTAGGATTGCTCAGAAACGAGTTTGAGACAAATGGTCAGCACGCTGGAAGAAATCTGACCACGGCTGCCCTACTTCCAGGAATGAGACTTGTGACAATCTCGAAACACTGTACAGAATCCGGAAACAGCTGTTTAGGCTGGAGATGCGCGGAGCATCAGAAATTTCTTCTGACCGACTTGTCCTACTCTCTTAACCATCGTCATTGTCTTTTCATTGCAAATGTGCAAAACCAAAACTCACATCAAAAATGGGTAAACTCAGGACAAATTATACTCAAACGTAATGGCACTAAGAATACTTTGGCGAACTGGCAATTTCTGGATTCTGTGCAACTATTAATTGAAAGGGCCGCTTCGTGGATTCAAGGACAACTTTATAGGAAAGAACTAAGGAAAGCTTTTAGCTCTCTTGACAAGAAGATTCAAAGGAAGAACCCGATTCCAATAAGTAAAGAAAAGATCATAAAAGAAATGGCACAGCTAATCAAGATCAGACGAGTTCTAGGAAAAATACAGCATAAGAGTGAAAGTGCAATTTATTCCACAAGCCACTCAGCAAGAAATTCCAAAGAATTTCATGCTGGAGCAGAATGTGAAGTGATTCAGCCGCTAAAGCCACATGTCATCAGGCAAAATTGTATGATAAATCTTCTAATCGGTTAATATATCTTAACGATACGTTATCGATGCTGTCGAGGATGCTCTGCTGCACTTTGAATTGCTCCTTGTGATGAGTTCATCCAGACTAGTTAGAAAATAGGTCGAGGTAATGCCAATGTTGGAGCAGCGAAATTGCATTAATAAAATATTGGGCATTGCAACTGTGCACGCGAATCGTAGGTCCAAAATGAAATACTTTTTTTTACTTTGATTTCTTCGCACAATGCACAGTGCAGCATACAGTGACAGTTACGGTTCAGAGCGCAGTTTCGAGAGCCAATAAAAATGACAAATCCAAAGTCAACCCAAATTGACAATTTTTGGCAACCTAGTTGCGTTCCATGCGTCGCTCGGTGTTAGGCGCGTGCCCGTAATAATATATACAAAGTGGGTTAAGGGTTAAATGTACTTATAGTACATGTGCTTGGAATAGATTTAGATCTGACGGATAAGTGAAAACTAAGCTCTTTTCCTCCAACGTATTCCGGTGTCACCACCGCCACTGTATTCTTACAGCAGAAACTGCGCCAAACTGAGAAACAATTGAATACTTATCCACTCTCGAGCACATTCATTTTTCGAGCTTTTGTTGTGCTGCTTTGCCAAGCGAGTAAACAAGGAAAGCGAGACGCGAGAGACGGGCTGCGTCTGTTTTCTTGTATCTGTATCATTTTTCACACTTTGCATGTCGTCAACAAAACTGCTCAGCTCAGAGAAGAATACGAACGAAAATAAAAATATAATGGAAGAAGATGGCTTTGGCGCAGCTTTCACCTTGCCAGCAGCTCAGCATCTACGGTAATCGCCCAACTTAGGCTCAGAATGAATTTCTTCTGCTGTTCTTTGCAACAAGAGAAAGGATAAGCTGAAATTGAAGACACGCACGGCACGGTACGATGGGAAAATGCAGACGAGACGGGAGAAAAACGATTGTCTTGTCTTGGAGTCGGAGCATTGTGCGAGGGAGGCAACCAGCGCGGTGCGGAGAAAAGAAGAGAAAGCGTGGGGAAAACAGGTTAAATCCTATCTTGACATGTTCATCATCATAAAAGGATTAGGCTCAGGAAAAGGAAAGCCGTACTGAGAACAAGGCGCGCCGCGAGAAGATGAAGGACGAACGTAATGCTTAACCTGCTAAATACTGTTTTGATACAAGATTAGAATCTTTTTCGCATCTTGAGACCAGAGGAAAATAAATTGTGTGACCCGTGCTTAGGCATTTCGCGTTTGTCGGTTATTACATTTCATTTGCATGGACCTGGAAATTGCGGTCAATGTTTCCGCTTCTGCCAGTTTACCTTGAAATTTTTTCTCATTCGCGTACTTGTGAGAGCGTATCTAATTTATGAAAGCACGCACTAGAAGCAGGGGCCATAAACTCCAGCCCACTATGTGAACGCAAATCGTCTTCGTCAACCGTGCATCTGGTCGAAAGCACGTCCCGAAATAAGAAAGGCAATTTTTCTTTCTTTTGTCTTTTCTGCCGTTGTCTGACCCGAGCAAGTGACTTGGGACTTGGCTCCATCTCCCATCGCTCACTGCTCTCCTTCCAATATTTTTATTATTGAATGAATGAATATAAAATGAAGATCGATGAGATTCTATTTGCATTGAAAACGATGCGTGGGCCAAAAAGTGTATCCGCATCCATATCATATCATATCACCGACATGGTATGCCATGCCAAGTCTGCCAGCCAGGTTCAAGTGTTCAAAGGGCTGCCAGTGCCATTACTCCGGAGAAAGAATTTTATTTTTATTCTCTCCGATGTGATGCATTATGAACGAGCAACGAGATCTCATCCACTCCTTCGACTCGTCGAAGCAAGGCCCAAGTCACGCACAACTGCAGATTCCAATATAAATACTGCATAGTAATGCATGGCCACGCCACGATTCTAGCGCTCTATCTTTTAGAAATGAACGCAGCTCAAACGTACATAGGTAAGATAATTTTTCATGCAATGAGCCTATATCATCATTTAAAACAATCTCAGAATCTTTATTCGACTTTACCTTACACCGTTTTTCCCCAGTGCATCACATTCATCATTTTTCTCTGCCATCGTCGCCGTCCTCGTCGCCATCATCGTCTCGCAGCGTCATGCGTACAAAGTTTGGTTAGCACATAATTGATTGTAAAATCTTACACCGCAGGTTCACGTCCACGAGGTCTGCAGGAAATTTTGTCTAGATAAGAACTCACTTACTTTAGCTCGCAAACCGGCGTCTTGTGTACTTTCATAATTTAATTTCCACTTTACACTCGCCAGGTCTGTGCCGGTGGTTTTGCACGCAACATTTTTATTACAGGTTCACACCAATGCTTTTAAACTTTGTGCACGTACACACAAGTGCGCAAATGTGGCTGGTGTATGAACTGACTGAGCATTTTCTACATTTCTAACCCGATAACGGCGACCAATGCACTCATTTTTCGCATTTCTTCTCCTGTATTCTGCCTCTTCTGCCTCGGCGTGTTGTCGTCGTGTCGTATCTCATTTAGGAAAGCAGATGTGACAGGAAAACTTAAAATTTATCATTTTGTTACGGGTGCATTAAGGATTCGGAAATGGAATCACGAGTCCGGGCCGCATTGTGCCTACTGGCGACTGAAACTGTAGGTGTAGGCCTTCACTTTTTCGAGTTAACCTTTCAGCATGCGGCACTGGAATTACAAAAATTGAGCTGCGCACAATTGAAGTCATAACCGCCGATAAAAGAAAGCGAGCCATAAAAATCCACGAGTCATCATCCCAAAATGATATATGATTACCCACATGCAATAACACAACACCGGACAACCTGCTACCTCGGCCCAGGTACAAGTGGTATAGTGCTCACATTTCAAATAACCCCAAAATACCTTTTTATATTCCCATAAAATTCATGCACGTCACGTTACGCGACCGACTGACTCGTGCATGTACACGTAAAATATCCATATCATCATCATTTTTATTCCCCAGTAAACGGAACCGCATTGTGTATCGCGTATTGTGGCCGAGTAATTTATATTTCCATTTCATGTTGTTTTATGTTCGAAAAAAGGAAATTGTTTTCTCTTTTACGTCCCACGAGCAGCACATAAAGACGGGAAATGATTTTAAAAGCATTTACAATAATAAGACGAGGATTTATAGTCATTTTGATATGAATCAATCCAAAAAGCTTTTAACTTTTTATGAATTTGTGCGGCGAGTCACTCGCGCTTGCTTGCCCTGCCCATTCAATTTGCCCGCGTAAAGTCATAACTTCTGGAATCCGAACTACGACTAATAATTATTTGCAATAAAATATTTCCATTAATGATTCTTGGAATCATGCGAGCACTGCTTCATGGTTTCAAATGTGATAGCAACAAATTCTCATGAATTTCGCAAGACCCAATTGCCTTGGAGTCAGCATATTTTTGGATTAAATTCCGTGGTAGACTGATCATGGAAGTGTACAACCTTGTGCAGTGTGCAGCAAGTGCTCAGACGTAGCGTGACGCGGTCGGTCGTTCGGAGCTGATGACTTTGGCGGCATGCCACAAAATTTACCATTTAATCTTAAATCTAAATTAAAATCAGCATAGTCCGCGTTCAGTGTTAGCTCCACAGCATGGCAAATGGTGCCCTCTCGCTTACTCGCTGCTTGCTCGCTGATGAAGCCAATATTGTGCCAAAGCGCAGCTCTCTGTAGTGCTTCTACGTTGATTTTAGTGGAGCGATAATTGCGATATTCGTTTTCATACTTGACTAAATTGACTTATGCGTATGACGATTAGGAGGAACGATCCTATAAATTATAAAATTTAACCCGAGTACTTTTTCAGTCTCCAGTTCGCATATTGCCTGATTGCTTAATGCATGGAATCAATGCCAAAAACGCATGCCTTTAATCCTTTTACCCTTCGAGGACAAATACAAACGTATGAATTAAATCATCTCGTTATCGTATGTCGAGTTTAATAATGTGCAAACTTCAATCGTGTGTCTCGTGTTAAAGCCCACATTATCAATGCCAACTTTCTAAATGAATTCCAGCTAGAAATGCGCAATGATATGCTTACATTCCGACAGGATTTACACAATAAATACGACAATCTCCAAAAGTCAGATGCAGGTGATAAAAGGATTCAGGGCAGAACTAGGCAGAATTCAGCCAATTTCGTTGTTTGTACTTGTACGCCACGATCCTTGAAACAAGCCGTGAGCTGAGCAATATTTTTCTGTTGCAAAAGCACTGGTTAATCATTCCAGGCAAATTATCAATCAAAATTGTAAGCACAAACAGTATAGGGATATTGTTACACTTACTACATGCACAAGAAGCATGCTCCAGCTCTAATTATGAGTATTACAAGTCACGCGATCCGACATTCAATTATTTGTTCAATGAGCGGCTCAGACGGAGAGATGACGACGGCAGCACGAACGCAGCAGCAAAACAGAACGGTCACGTTTTCTGAAAGTGAAAGCTGCAATCTCGCACGCATGCAATGATTTCTTGTTTCTTGGCACGCTTATTTGGGTGTTTGGCGAAAGTGCAGTGCAGTCGTGTTTTTGTTGTTTTTCGTGTTCTACGACAGTGCAAGCGGCAAAGCCACAGCGCATTCAACAACGCAGCTCAGAGTGTATGACATTCTCCGAGCGGAGATAAGCACGATTTTAAATTGAGATTATGCAAATTAGCATTTTCCTCATTTCTTTTTTAAATTGAGATGTCAACACCACCGCATGCTACATGGCATGCGTTGCATAGAGCCGACGGAAGACTGCAAGTCAAGTCAAGTCACGTCACGACAACAGAGATAGAGTTCAGGAGTGCCGACACTCGTGTGTTGTTGTGCCGTTGTGCCTGCTCCTGTTTAAGTCATTGTACTGCATAATAAGCCAGCTAATTCAGTTATTTGTCATCATGTTAAACCCATTGTCGGCATATGCTGGTAAAGCCAGAATTTTGCCCTTCCTTTGCAAGTCAGGCGTGAAACGACACACTCCGTCGCACCTACACACAACATGTGCATTGACTAATAGCTAGGTCTGCCTAATTTGTAGACATTCTACGTGTAGTGCTTGTCCTCGATGATGCACACGTATGCTTCACAAGAGCCCTGCTCTCGTGTCGTGTATCGTGAACGGAAATTACTTGAAAAATAACGTGTTGATACTGACAGCTTGTAAATATACTAATTATGAATCTAGCCGAGCAATGAATCGTGCGCGTGCGGGGAGGAATTCGGTAGTTTGTTTGGCCAATATCAAACACATGCTTACTTTATTATTATCCTGACTGTGCCAATGCCTCATTCACACGCGGAATATCAATACGATCAAAACCGGGGTACAGCAAAACTAATACAACAAACATGCATTTGTATTCTGGTAATAACTCGCTTCTAAGTTCTGACTGACGTGTCTTTCAATGATTTTTCAACCTGAAAGCGTCCGTCGTTCATATAAATTACTTTCACTTCCACAATGCACACACGAAGATGCACGGCGCGATCAAATTCTGGACTAGGCAGGGGTTTCCAGGAGCGCGTCAAGTGAACACCCGCCGCTGTCAAGAACAAGCGTAGTTATTAGATCGAACAATAATTCCTTGATTGCATGCAAAATACCCATTTCTGTAATTCGTCAAACTCGTGTTTTCGCTTTTTCTGTGTCTTTTTCGAGGTTTGCCCAGTTTGCCGAGTTCATCAAGCGGGAGTGAGGGAGTGCACACGCACCTTTTGTTTTCATCATAATTACAGTCCTGCACGCACCATTAAATAACAATAATCATAAATACCAGCAATCATCATAGCTCCCTGCGCCCAACAAGCAAGCAGGCAGCGAAAAATGCGAATTTGTGGATGGTGAACAACAAGAACTAAGTAACTGAGCGTGTAGTTCCCAGAAATATTGATATGACAGAGGCACGTATGAATCTCTGTTTTCAAACGCTGTATCTCGAGTATTTTAATTTGGTTGTAAACCTTCATCAGCGAACTCCTCTAAAATATCGCCAACGGCCAGTCCAACGAGGCTGAACTTCACAAGCATTCGGTTTAGTCGGTCTTAATTAAAGGCGGTGTGAAAATAAATGATTCGACTACTCTTTGAAGTTCAATTATGTTTTCCAAAATTGGAAGAAGGTGAGTCTCATGGAGCATTGTACCCTTTGATATACATGAGCAAAAAATTACAGTCCTCTCCTCTCCCAAAATCACAGCCCCTGCCTTCTCTTTTGTAGTGGAGTTGTCATCAAGTGTGTGTTGGAGATGTCAAAGAGCGCATGAGACTGCAACAAATTGTAAATTGCACATTATGTGCGAGTGACTTTGATCAGGAGATACAAAATTGCAAGGTTGTGAACGCAAAACATTGTTGCATAAACCTAAAAAAAACTTTCTCCGCCGAAAGGTGAAAGTGGATGTGTGCGGCAAGTAACTTGCTAGGTAAATTCGCAAAAGATGCAAAGAAAAATTTCCATAGTCGTTTTCTATCGCTGCACCTTTACCCTTCTATATTAGCAATGAACTTTCCCTAGCGGATACTCGGCAACTAAGCTGCTCACGAGAATAAGCCAGCCGATGGTGCCAATTTAGAGGCTTTTGCTGGTGTGGTAACGTAGCAGTTGATGATGTTCACTCGTTAAAATGAAGTGCTACTATGTAACAAAAAAGTTGGGAGCCCGCAGAAAGAATTTAAGCTGCGCACTCTTGCGAGACCAACAACGCCCTTGTCGCTGAATTTTTACGATATATTACTCTGTACTCGGATTAGAACGTTAAATTTAGCTAGACAGCTCCGCACTCTTCTCGACTCCCGCCGGGAGCACGGCACGACCGACGTCGTGAACAGATGCTACACTACGTGAAGTTACGCAACCGACTGACTTGTAATCATTGACTTGTAACTTTCTCGGCCTAATAATGCACCTAAGCGAGAAGTGGGCCACGGTGTAAATCAAAAATCTCAAAATGGGATAATTGAGAGAAGGAGAAAAATGCGACGAAAGTAATATTAAAGTTTACTCGAGAAAAATGAAAGGTTGCCGGTTGCATGCTCACCAGACGTGCAAATTAGTTGGTCCCAATCATCTTAATTTGCCTGAGCATGATTCACCCAATCATGATGGATAAATTTGGTTTTAACCACGAGAGGCTCACAACAATTCTTCCCACAACAACGGTACGTCCCAAATTAATGCTGGGTTTGGATTTCAGCTACTTCAGTGCGTAGCATTAGAGGCGGGCAGCGCACAAATAAGGTAGCTCGACATAGAAGGAAAGTAAATTAGAAGTAGAGGAATCGTAAGAAAAGAAATAAAATCAATTCGAGGCATTGCTGTGAACGATTCGATTAAATGAAAAAGGCAACATAGACTGAGCAAGCGAAAGTGTGCAAAAGAAAAAGTGGAAGGTTGTTCACGACCGTGGTTCGAATGATATTCTTTTTCCTTGCCGTGCATGTACGAGATTCCACGACGGAGTCCAGGATAAATGGCATTTCAAATAATTATATTTCTCTCAATTCATCTTCTCCACACGCTGGCATCCAAATCCAATTAGTTTCAATTAAGTTTAATTCAGAAACAGCGGCAGTGCAATGCAGTAATAAAGTTGGATTGTTTCAAATGTATTACATTAAGAAAAGTTAGCAAGAGGAAAACTTATTTGAGTTGTCTACTTTTATATTTCATGTTTCGTCTGTTCGAACAAGCGCCTACACTCAGGTCATGATTTCTGGACTCTACTTTTAACTCAATTAGCAACAATGAACGTGTGTTCACTATTGCACTGGCAAATATTGCGAAGGATAAATCAATAGTATGAAATATCGCTCAAGTTCTACTGACTCAATTCCATTACCTTTTCTGCCTCCAATGAAATCGAGCTTGAAGCTCGAATGATTAGATTCAGACTTTAGAGATCACCTCGAGTAGTTTTCAGACTCCGAACTCATAAACTACTCAATTATGGTGTAGTCGAGTTGATAGTGAAGATGAAACCTTAGAAATTCAGCTTAATTTATGAATGAGTAAACCAATCATTCCGGAATCACTACCAAATAAATTAATTTGTGTGATAATGAAATCATAAATTAATACGGCAGTGAGAAGAGAAATATGCATTAATTACTTTCAGCTAGGCGGCAACTCCTGGATTGGATTTACCGAGGGCAATGTCTGCTACAAACTTTCCACAACAAGAAGTTGACCGAACTCAATCGCCAAGTCAAGTACAAAAATATAAACTGAAAACGTCTACACCATAAGTCATAAAAATAAAGTTCGAACTTTCTTTCCTTCTGTGTACGATGGTGATCCAATAAACTTTTAGAAAGTAAAAATGTTACACAATAGAATGTCGCTCTGTATTTTCTGTGTTTGAGCCAACAAAACGAGCGAATAGAAGACACGAGACTGAGAAGAAACTGACACGGCACGGCACAGATTAAATAGACCAAGTTTATTAATGGAATTTTATCTGGTTCAATTCAGCTGGATTTTTAAAAAGAAACCAGCCAATCAAACAAAAGGAAAAGAGTCCAGGTCCAACGACAGGAAGAAAAGTTAAACAAAAAAATGAAGTAAAAAATCGTTCAAAGACGTGAAAGAAAGCTCAATCAGACACAAAGTAAAAACCACATAACCCAGATGTAGCACGAGTACATATGTCTATAAAGAAACTCGAAAACAAAACATGTATTTCAATAATTTGCAGTTGAGATGCAAAATCGAAATAGGAAAAATCAAATTGCAAGGGACAAGACAAGGAGGGAAGCCTTTCTTTGTAACTTTTTCTTAAACCAGCTGGAGACGAATTTGTATTTTTTTGTGTGGCACCCGCAGAGAATTATTTTTGCGTGCAACCCGAGCCTGCGCCGCGAGATTGGGCGGAACGTGATTGTTGCTCAAGCCGTGTAAGCCGCAAACCAAATATTTGTCAATCTCACAGCATGCTTTTGCACCTTTTGTTTTCGACCTGAGATTTGTTCGTGCGCTATTGAACAGAACAATGCGCGATACAAATTGCGACTTGTCGAGAACAAATAAGTCTTACCTCGTTGAATAGTTTGCTTACTGCTTAAGTAATCGGTAGAAATAAATCACCCTGGGCTATTGTAAACAAGGGATAATCTTAGAGGATAGAAGGATAAAAATGAAAAAATTGATTTGACTTGAAGCTGGAACAAACGAAGCGGCAAATGACAAAAACACGATAATGCTAATTCCTTTCACTGCTTTCAGAACAAGTTTGCAGGTTGTCTTGCTCATCATAATAAGGCAATCCAATTTCTATTTCGGAGCGTTTCAGCATAAATTATGGGCCATGGTTAGAACCGAGAGGGTTAACCCATTACGAGCAGGCAAATGTATAAAAAGTAAAATGATGTTGGGAATTCTTTATCCATTTCATCCATTTTCTCTTTCTTCTCAGAATTCTCATTTCCGTTCGTTTACCATACGCGACGACGCGAGAGCGAGTCGACCGAGTTACTTATACACGTCTATTGCATTATGCTAGTTGTGACTGTGACCCATATACATCTCATAATATAGGCAGAGTAATGTGGTAGTCAGCGTGAACGTGTAAGCGTAACTACTGTGCCATCCCCAGCATAATGCCTTAAAATTTTAGTTTGTGGTTTCTCAGCCCTTCCTTTTTCGCCTTCCATGAACCCTTTCGCACACAAGCATTTTCGCCTTAATTGTGATCCAACAATGAACAACCGCAGTAAGGCGTATGGCACATGTGCTCTTAGCTCGCATTAGGTCTTTGGGAAACTCACATTGAGTCCAAGTCCAAAGTGTGAACATAAACCATTCATTTACTCAACAATGGCAATGGGTTAAATAGCGCCCGCTCTCTTCACATTTCCTGCGTCCGCGTCTCATGAGGATGACGACCACGCTCCGGCTTTTAATTCTTTCGCCTGTGCTCTCTTCACCGTATTCATAACGTCGACGTCCCAGTCGTGGGTGCCTGCAAGTTCGTTGCGGAAAATGCGTAAGCGAAAAAACACATTCTTTCACTCCTGCCTGCCAAGCATGTCTTTCTTCTCTATTTCCCTTTCCGCTCGAATCCTCCCCGTCCCATTGCCATCGGGCTCCCACGTCTTTGCTCTCATACATTAGATTTTATTGCCCATTTCCTTGCTCATTCCAGCTTCTTTCTTTGGACATATATCGCTTTTTTGGTTACATTTTCCAAGTAATTTGCAAAACTTAAACTTTCGCTCACGTTCTTAGCAACCTTCGCAGTAGCAGTGGCACGATCCTACCCGCGTACTGCTGCTGTGGACTGAACAACCTTCTACTTTCAATCACTTGTGTACGGCGAAGTGCAAAACGCAATGGAGCGGCCCTCGATATTTACATGCCACAACACCTCACTGCCTTACCATGCACGCAGGTTTCTTCGCAGTCTCTTAGCAGGCATTATCTACAGGTAAATGTAAATTATTTTTCAACATGTCAGCCTTTATATTGCTGGAAAAGTGTTTTAGAAGGCTTTCTCGCGGGCATTTATTCTCATATTAAAAATTTACATTTCTGCTGGCAAGCACGTAATCCAGGTCAGAAAGCCTCCACCGCCGTGTCTCGCGTTTGCCCTGATATGAGATTCCAAAGTCAGTTTAGTCAGTGAGCCTGTGGGTTTTATTCAAGCCTGAATACCTTTTGCTTGTAAGTCGCTTTACGAAGGCATGGAGCGTGTAATTCCTGCCATAATTGTAAATTCTTCTTTGACCGTTATTGCCTCGCACGCACGCCCACGTAGAAATCTAGGACAGTTGGTAATCAATTCGCTGACTTCCGTAAACACGATCTCTGTCGTGAAAGAATGTGACAGCGGCGGGGTGCGAGTCAGTGAATGACATTTCCCAAATGAGAATTTAGAAGATGACCAGTTGGGAGACAGGAAAGGACAGCGTGCCAAAAGTCCAAAGCTCAGCTCCAAACCCAAATTCCACGACACGACATGAAAGTGACAAGGAATAAAGAAATCTGAATCAAGTAAGGAAGTTCAGTCATGCAATATTGAAAACCCAATACGTTGATCTCATAAATCCAGGCAGGAGCAGACAGCTAAATGTGTGCACGCACTCTCTGCCTGCGTACCGTCGAGACCAAAACTCTGAAAAGGCTAAATATTTAATGAATGAGAAAGCAAAGGAGAAGAAAGTCAAAGAAATGAGACTGGTTGAACGACTTGAACAGAATGTAGAACGAGAAGGCCCAGGAAGTCAGGCAATGGAGCTCAACGCAGCAGGTGGTGGCGAAAGTTCGTCAACGTCAATGCCTTGCGATTACTGTCACAATAGTAAAACCTGGAGCGAAACTAACAGCAAGTTCGGTTTAAACCTCTGAAGCTATGACGTTCGATGCTCAGTAATGTTCCACGGAACTTTAAGACACTGTGTTAAGTTGAAGTTGCATTTATAAATAGTTTGCGTACAGCAGACCGTTTCGCCAGCAGTCCATAGACATAGAATGGTAGGCTTTAGGCTTTCCATGAATGCGGACGTTTCATTCAATTTGTTCAATAAACATGCAGGCACATTTCTCTGATTGAAGCGCTACACGTTACATGTTACGATGTTGAATGACCAGCGCCAACTTGCTCAGGGCAAAACCGCCTTCGTATGAAACTGGTCATTGTTAGATGATACAATGGTAAAAGTGATTTATTTACCAAAATCAATATTTTATGTAAATAGTGCGGTTGTCTGTTACTGTTTCCAATTGTGAGCAGATACCTTTTGCCTGTCTGTTCTCACTTGCACGTAGTGTGGCTCAGATTTCAATGAAGATGAGTTCAGCTTCCAGATCGTCCCGGACTCTGGGTCCTTTGAACTAGTGAACATATTGCAGATTGCCCACCAGAACTGAAACCGCATTCACAGTACACGATACGCAATAAAATTAATAGCACTAGAAGACTCGTTCATCATCCTCTGCATCGACATCGACTGCGGTCAATAGAAAGATGCAAAATTGGTCACTATAAATAATGAATTTGAATGAGTAATTGAAACGAACTCAACCACAATCACAATCGATTGATATTAAACATTATTGAAATAACCTGCAAACCTCGATGGAGTGAATCCAACGACAATGAATGGAATCTTAAAATTTACTGCTAGGTGATAATGATAAATACGCGCTAGACTGGAATGTAATAACCCCGAGAGACTCCTGTCTGATGTCACGTCGGGCCATTGCCATTGCGTTGACTCCTTTGTCTTGTTTTCGTTATTACACCATTAATATTGAGAGACAATAGCACCTATTGAACGCTTGTTACGTTGTTTATCTCCTCATCTGTATCACCATCGTCTGTCGCATTCCGTCTCTGCTAACTAATCCTGTGTCTAATTCATGTCTGTGTGACTCCGGACGCTAATGAATACCAAATACCAATCCGAGGATTACAATAGTGATGGCAGTAATCGCTTTCCAGGCACGGCAGCTCAGCACACAGGGACGGTGCACACACTTAAAGGGATTTGTCTCGTTGAATTTGAACAAAGTTCGTGAAAGCAGATAACTCGTACTCACATCCATACGTGTACGTAGAAGCCTGTACTGCACTGCGAAAACTTTGCCATTCAAGAAGAAAAATGAGAAAACGAGAGACAGAAGGAATGAGACTGAGATCAACTCTCAATTAATAACTTCAAGTCTTTCTCTCTTGAACCAAACTAAACTCAATTCAACAAAACTTTTCCCTTTCTTTCTCGTGCTTGCGAGTTCTACTTGACATTTTACACTTCTCATTCACCATTCATCGAATTACCGTAGAGTGAAAGTGCAAAAGGTATTGTGAAAAATGTTCTGCTAGTGTGCATGGAAATTCAGTGTCACTCTCACTCTTTCGCTCTCATTTCCTTTTTATCTGTACGGCACTTGTGAGAGTGCCATACTGCAGAATTCTAGTAAGTGCTACAAGCGCCAGCTCCAGCACAGGGATGGCACTTGACATTAATTACATTCTTGTCTAATTTGAAACAAATTCCTGAACTTTGAGCTCATGCTCTCGGTGAAGGGCTGAAAGTAATTACCAATTTGATATGAATTCATGCAGTTAACTTGTGTCATCAAGTGAAAGCGTGTCAAGAAGGGGTTCTTGGATCCCGGGTCCAAGGGTCAACTACTTGAAATTAGAGCTCGCACACGGGCCTCTCGTGAAACCAAGTCGCGTCTAAACCCTAACCTTCCGAACGTGAATAAGCGGAAAGTATAGCGAAGAGCTGTAGAGTATAAAACTAAATTAAACAATTATTTTTCAAAGTGCAATAACTATATATACTTGTTTATGGGAAAAGTGTCAATTTAATGTGTCGAAGAAGCAAGTTTCTGCGAAATAAAGTTTCTCCGTTCGTCTTAAGTGCGTACAGGTTATTAAGTACTTGAGGTAGACGCTGGTAGCCAAAAGCAGCATTACCAGCACTATGGCACAACAGAATGAAGCGCGAATTGTGTTCAAGAAATACGACCTCCGGGGCCAAAGAAATCCAAAGATCGTGGACCAAGAACAAGACCAAAGCAAGTCAAGCCACGAATACAAAGGACAACACTTAAGCCCAGCCTACCCGCGCCTTGACTGCTAAGAGTGAAAGGAAGACGAGGAAATGAGAACAACGAACGGTGATCAATTAAAGCGCAGACACATTCTCAAAGGAAAAATGAATCTTGAAAGGAATGAAAGCAAGAAATCGATTAGTGACGCTGTACATCGCCTCATCCTAAACTAAAATGTGCAACAACCCAACTACTGTTCGGGCTCGGGCGTGGAAAAGAATTAAGAGAGAAAGGTCATACACACTACAAAGGAGAAAAAAGTGTACGGTTAAAGAATAGCGAGGAGAAGGAAAGAAAGTGGAACTTATGAAATTGTATCCACGCACACCCATAAGAACAACCCGTAACACTGCACATGGACGAATAAATAATATCTCGCATTTCGCGTCTTGCGTATTGGGATCTTCAGGAAATTGTTGGAATTTATTCAAGAGGTCTTCATATCCATCAGAATTGAAAGCATTGAGTCAGATTCGAAACAGAAGGGAGTCCATCTTTAATTTCTTCGAAGCTTTCATCTCGGGTGATCCGCAAAATTAAACCAGAAATTGTATCTTTTATCTTTTTTGATACGCCAGACCATAAGCACACCAACGCAGATCGTTTTGCTCTAAATCCTCTGACCAGCCGCAGCCCAGAAGGATCGTATATGACTTACATGTTTGGGATTCGACGGCGGGTTTGTGTTTGTGGCTGTCTCTGTTTTAAAATAGGTTTTTTGTTTTATTATTAGTCTTGTGCATAACGTGTAAGGAAAGCGCATAAAGCTTCAGGAAACTTATTAACTACGAGACCCAGGAAGAAGGTGGACACAAAACAGAACACAATTTACAATGTGTACATGAACATGGGTAGAAGCTTGAGTGTGTATCGGCCACACATGCAATTTAACCGCGTTGTAACATAACTAACGCTCACGGGAGCATAAAACGCTATCCACGCTCCACAGACTGACTAACTTGTCCGCCTGGTCCAGACTTACGATTGTTCTTTTCCATCACTTCTTCCATCTCCAGCTTCCTTTCCTCATCGTCTTTCCTACTTTCAATTTTAATCCAAAGAAAAATAGAAAAGAAAATCTTTTAAAACTACTGAAGCTTGAAAGAGAAGAAAGCCAAGAGGAAACGGTCGACGACGGGCTTGAAGTTACAAAGAAAAATACAAACACACAACCACCACGGAGGACGTCAATCGTATAGAGCGGAACACATAACCAATAGCAATGTATACGATACCATGCCGTGCCGTGAGCAGTACAGAGCACGGTACGCACAACAATGTAATAAGATTTCGACGCAAGATATTCCATTCTTCTTAGGTTTGTTACTCAACGAATCAGTGAAGTGGAAGACACAATCTTGCTCTTCACTCCGGAGCGATACTGCTGCTTCTCGTTACTTTCACTCGTTACTCTCTTTCAATTGTTGTCTGCTCTGTTTACTCTTTATGAATCCAATTGGCAAACTAACGGCAAAGTGTAATAATATTAGTAGACCAATGCAGCTAGACAGCTAAAGCTGCATTGATATCAGGGATTCAATCACTTCACAGGGTAGCGGCGAGGCCGAACATCGTGAGGGTGGAATCAGACCAGAGTCAACCGCAAACTTTTATTCTGGATCTTGTGTCAAAGAAAACTCGTATTTTATGATCTTGTTTGGCCTTGGTCCATGTCAAATTAAAAGATAGTGGAATAGATAGCCGCTTGCTGACGCTGAGGACGCTTGTACATGGTAGCTGATTGGACACGAACTGAGGGTATGAACTTTTATCTGCCCGATATAAAACGAACAAACTGTCAGCCAAGAGTAGATTGTACAGGATGCACGTAAGTTTAGCAAACCACATTCCGCGTGCACAAATCTCATGAGCGTATGACAATGAAATGGTTACACTTCGAACGAATGCGAATGCGTTGAGCGTATCAGGAAATCCGTTTAAGTTTGAATGACACCGAAGAAGGCAAAGGCATAACTATGTCCACGAGTTCGGACTTGGGCTAGGGCGCTTAAAATATTCTGTGCTGCTGTCTCGCCTGCCATGTGGTTTTGTGAACCGGGAAAAGTTGTCAACTTGCACCTACAATGTACAATGAGATGCAGGGTTGCCTGTCTCCACATTCACATGCCACAACCGTCACAATACGTCTGTTGTCTGAATGCCTGCCTGTCTGTCTGCGTATGCGTGTCGGGAGCCAATATGTTTATGTAAGGATTATGTAATATGCGTTTCCACTTAAATTTACCATATCTCTCATGGCAGAGGACGACACGACAGACACGACGCGGCTCCACATTCTGAATACATTTACTCTAAATAAGATAAAAGGAAATCGTGGTTGGCGTTGGCGGCGATGGATTGCAGTTTTATATGAAATACGAATTTTGAAGGGCAAATTTAATACCCTCAAGTTTTTATGCTTCACATAAACCCGCAATTCTATTTAGATTAGCCGTGTCGTTCTTGGCACGAATCAAAGTCTTATTCCACAAGCTCTGTGTTACAGAGCTCATTTGTACGCTGTTTTTCACGGCGACTCAAGCTTGCAGCAGGTAACGTTGAAAGAGAGTCTCGATTTTGAATTTGCACTTGTATTTGTACGCTTTCACCATAAAAATACAAAGCGAATGAATCCTTTTAGATTTGTAGTAAAGTAAAGTCACATGAAATCCTCTCAGGATGCAACCATTTCAATCTTATCTCATTACCGATCTGATGCGGTGAAAGTGGGACTGACTGCTAGAGAGTCCCTTCAATTTCCAATGTCATTGCAAAATACGGATACTTGTCTTGCTCCTGCATTTCACACGCTGCGCGTGCACATTATTCGTGTAAACGCAACACCATAAGTCCATTCGCAATTCAAAAATGGAGAATCATTCGTACACACTTTGTAGCTCGGATTCAACTCGTTAAATTTGGAAGGTGTAGCCGCAGGATCGGGTTAAAATTCTATTTGACTACTGCAAGCTTATTGCCGCCCGTCGCCTCGAAACTCGACACTTAGGATCCGAGAAGCTGGAACGTCAAATCCATTCATGAAATGTTCAGCGTTCCTCTGTCAAGGCATTTACAGTTACAGCATAAGGTCGTGTTATAAAAGTAAACAAAGAAATGCAAAACGTTTGACACGCTCCCCACGAGCCACGACACTTCCAAAAGATAACTTGACACAAGTTCAATATCGGGTTCTGCACAGTCATTGCAGTAACACAATGACAGTGCAGGAATTCCACAGGAAACTTGGCTGCTGGTATTCGTTCGTATTTGGTATCAGAATCAATAACCTTGTTTCACGTTCAGTTTGCCCTTTCATTTCACGTGTCAGTCTTTTTATTGAGACCTGCTCGATGATATTTGCCTGCATTCTTATGATATGCAGGCAAATCAGAAGAAGGTCTCATCATCAACTTTACTCTGATGATGGGACGCAGCTAACTTTTGACTGCAGCCTGCTGAGCTCATGCTCATGCAGAGGCATCAGCGTAAAGCCATATCAAAATATACGCTGAACCATAGTTCCCCCTGTGCCCTAACGGAAAGGAATATCCCTGCTGAGTTTGCTGACACGATCAAATGCACACGCGCAGGAATCTCTTCGTTGTCATTTTTAATATTAATTCACCGCTGAAGAAGAGAAGGAAAAAGATGGGAGAGTGCAAGATCACATTCAAGTCAACAAAAACGTCGAATATCTTATTACATCGGTGCGCGTGGTTGCAAGGTTAGAACCAGCGTTCAGTCGAGTCGAGCGGAGTCGCTCGTTCAAGTTTAAATTGGTATCTTTTTCATTTCTTTCGTCACTCGTCACGCAAAAGACACAAGCCTACTTTCCATTTTTCAAGCTATGTGCAGAGCAACATGAAAGATGAAATGGTGCGGACTCGCTACGCCCTGCATTACCTGGCAAATGTTGAGAGAATACCGAATGGATATTGAATTTTTGTTCATTTTTTCTTGGTCCATTCATTCCATTTCCACTTTCACTTTTATTGGTGCAGATTTCTTTCTCCAACATTCAATATTGTAGCCCAGTTGAAAGTATTCGCTTTATCTTTCACAGCCTTTCGTGGGTGCAGGGCTTACTTGCTCCACACGTAGAGCACATTACAGGGGCTTAACAGTTAAGAAATAGATTTTGAGTCTGTGAGCTGTGAGTCGTTTCTATAATATCACTTTCACTCGCATTTACACGTACCCCGTACGAAGAGCATAATCCTCAGGAGGCACTTACTCATACTCATACTGGTAAGGTAACGAAACATGGATTTTTGAAGTGAGCCTCCGATTCTGGTGACATAGACTGACATTAGACGAGCAATGCCGTTTTTTATTGCAGCGATTGTCATTTGGAAACATTTGCGTTAAATTTACAAATGGGACAGTTAGCTAACGGGTGCCTTACATGCCATCGTAAAACGCAAATACGTACGGTAATGACCATGCAAGCGTGTTATGGTCTCGACACAATTACCAAAAATGGCAACTTCCTCACTCTTTGAATTCCTTCCAGCGAAAGTTTATACTTGCTACTGCTTCTTGTCTTTGTCAAAATAAGTCATTTGTATAATTGCTCCACTTGGGTCTCGGCCAAAGCAAGCCAATGGAGCGTGACAATACGCGAGGGCCTGCGGCGCATGGAACGGTTGAATCTGTGCACGTGCATGTGTCTACTACAACTGGAATTAATGATTAAGAATTGGAAGGAATTACTGAGCAGAATGGGGTCAGCCCCTTTTGTGTTTGACTGTCACTTTTGGAGCTTGTGTCCCTTGAAACGCTTACATCATTGCACTTTGGACGGAGCAGAGCAAATGCCAATGCAATAAAAGAAAGTGAATGCATAAATGTATTCAATTTTATGAAGTTAATCGTGCCCGTCGACCTCGTAGAAACAGCCTAAGCAATTAACCTTGCAATCTTACTGAATTCTTAACATTCGGCCATCTTTCAATCGAATCAAATCGGAGTACGGAATACTTTTCTAACTGAAAGACACGCTTCTTTGTTTATTTCAATGTTTTGCAGATTCGTTCAAGTATGAATTACTCCGAAAGCTAAAAATTAGTGAAGAATTTCTCTGAAATTTTTGACACAAAGGGATTCTTGATAAAGAACTTGAAAAATTCTGTGAAATCAATTCCTTAAGTGCACGGACACAAATGGAGCAAGATTGCACATGGCACTTGCATTACTAACAAATTAGCCTTGATGCAACACGGTTGTGCTTTAACTTTCGAAGCTCTAAAGAGATTTTACCAGCAGACGCAGGTACGCCAAATAGATTGCTTTCAATACCATCTGCGAGTCAGTAAAACCGGAGCAGAGTTTAGAAGAATGTGTATCCTATAATTGGATTCGACCTTCAACTTAAATAAGATTGATATTCGCGCATGGTAATGACAATGAAACACATTTTACATATCGGGAGCCAATTTGCTGGCTTTTGATTTCAATTTCCGAGCACTACTTTGACGGTGCACTTGCTCATTTTGCTACCCATCTGCTACACATGGAACTTAAACGCATCATCCCGATTCAGTCTTTAGCTACATTTACATGCACTTAGCATAAAATGCAATGGCACACTGATTCGTAGAATTTTTGTCTTCTTCCAAAGCGCTCGTTCAAATCGAGCTCGCAACTACTTTCTTCGGGTATTTATTGCCAGCAAATGGAGAAAAATAAATTAGGCAAGTTCGCAAGTCCTGACTGAAACTTTTCGTAGATGGTCACAGCGTTGGAAAGTTTATCCAACCGATCTTGTATTTAAATCATAATTAGTACGCTGAAATCCGAAGAAACGCGAAGCACGTGCAACGCTTCAGTTGAGAAGACCAAAGCAAAGGAAATAAATTAGAGAAACAAAAAGCGATCCGAAATGTAAATGACAAAGAAAGTAAAGCTTGAGCTTAAGGCATGGGGAAAATATTATGACGTAGCGCAGAAATATGAGCAAGACAGAGATACGACAGACGAAGCGATACAGCACGGCGAACAAGCAACCACGTACAACTCTGCCGCATTGGTCTGAAATATAAATTATGAAGAAAGCAGCACGGCAGAGTAAAGATGAATGTAGCCTGGCATGGTTGGGAAAGGAAGCATGAGCTGATTTTAAATCAGAGAACGGCCGTAATAAAAGAAAAGAATGACTGTGAGACGGAGAAAGGTTTAAGTCAAAAAGTAGTACATGAAAAATCACAGGAAACCGAGACAAGTTGCGCATTTACTGCTCATAGTACAACAAAAGCGCCATCGCGTTGTCAGTTGACTGTCTCTTCAGCAATTGTAATGTGAACTTTACTTGTGGGAGTGCGGCGACGGCGTGCACTGCATTGTTTTTCCGTTCGCAATATGGCCCGCATCATTATTATCGTCATCATGGAGTCAGTTTCGAAGTGAAAGCAGCAGCAAACGGTAAATACACGAAAAAAGAAATGTCCACGGGGAGAGGCAATAAGTCCAATTGCACATCCCGAGATGTTACGCCTAAACAAGACAGTCGCAAGTCACATCTTCTAAACATCCCGTATGACATCAGATTTGCTGCGCTCTGCCTGGCAGCCTATTTGTTCATACTTCGTACTTGGCGATTTACAATCAGATAATGGGCTCGTAACGATCGGCCATAATAATAATACACATCGTAATTGTACCGAACAGAGTCGTAATCATGACATAACAATCGTCAGTTCTGGTTTTCCGTTGTTTTGAGCTCAGTGAGCAATGATCGCGTAACAATTCATATTATGATCACGCAGCACCCGCACAAGTGTTAGTGAAGAGTGAAAGCTACCACAAGTCAGGAGATTCTCTCTCTAAAGCCAGGAATAATCCTCGCCAACAGAAGTCTTCCCGGGATTTAAACGTTATATAAAGTAATGATTGTAATTTGAGTCTCACCAGTCTCACGACCATAGTCTCGAAATAGCTCACTTTTTTGAGTTTATGTTAAGCGCTTAGTGCTTAGTTTTAGTTTTATCCCTTGCATTATGCAGGCGATAATGTTGTTTACAATTTACAGTGTGAAAGGGTAGAGGAGTCGGAGTCAGAAATAAGTCCACTTATTGACACCATTCAGAAAAATGATGAGGTATAAATATTTCACTTTGCGGTCTTTGCGTTTCAAAAGCACAGCATCAGTAAGCCGAAGCCATTGCCTTAATTGTAACAAATGTGTCGTGTAAGTGGTCGTTACGACTACTTTTAAAGTTGTG
This sequence comes from Mesaphorura yosii, assembly GCA_009869945.1. NCBI lineage: Eukaryota > Metazoa > Arthropoda > Collembola > Poduromorpha > Tullbergiidae > Mesaphorura > Mesaphorura yosii. Next base: position 48,799 of record WIXG01000139.1, read on the forward strand.
CTCGTGTGGATGTGATGCTATTTTGCATACACCTTTTTTGTGTACTCCCCAGCACACAGTTAAAGTTGCCGTTCGATATGATTGTGATTTCTCTCATTGAAGTTTCCTATCTGCCATCACAGTCATTCCTAATTCGGATTTGAACGAGATGTGTGTGTGTCTGCAGACTCTGAGCGCTTCCAAAGGCGCAGAAGATGAGAAATGACTTAACTTTTCTTAGTCCCTGTTTCTGTCTTTTCGAACCTCTCGTGTATTGAAACTTACTAACTTTACTTTTACCAGTCGGCAGACTCGTGTCCGCGCCCTCCCCTTGCCTGCCTGCACACGTTATCTCCTAAGCTTATAACATTCCAGGCGCACGCTTCTGCAAGCGAAAGCAGCTTGCGTTTGCTGTCGCAAAGCCTTAATGCAAAAATAGAGAGGAAAGTTATTATATATTGACTGTATGCTCTCGCAATTTCTTAGGTTTTGACATGTCATTCTTTCCTGCCTCAAGCTTTCCTGCTTTACGAATATCCTGCACTGGTTCAGCACTGGTTTCCCTGAAGGAGAGTCTGCTGTGCACGAGACAAGATGGAGAATACGAATCACAGCATTGCCATGCACAGAAAAGTAAAGTGCTGCAAAGTATGTGGAGGTATGTTGATGATGTCGGTGCCAACGCCAGCCAAACTTTCAAAATTTAGCATCCGAAATTCGTATTCACGTTCGCTTTCACGCACATTTTGTCCTTCTTTAGATGTCCGTGCCATACGCAAAATAATCACCGGCTCAACGAACTCTGTGCGAACTCCGAAATCCGGAACAGTGGACGCGCATTGATTTTTTGCACTGAATACGTTCCGAGTGCAACTTCTTCCAACTTTCTTAAGGCCATTTTGCGTTTCATACATTTGCTGTCATCCAGAATCCGATAAGGCAATAATGACCATTCACAAAGAGGGAAATGCGAAATGCCAAAAATTTCTGTACTTTTTTTCATGTTCATTGTGAAATCAAACAAAGAGGCCAGCTCGGTCGAGCAGAGAAGAGAAGAGGAAGAAGCCGAGGAAGAATTTCATATCTTGGAGAGAATCTTTATATTATTGTCGTTTCCCCGTTGTGAAAGCCAAAAACACTTTCTTACAAGTTGGGTATAAAGTAGAAAAGGACAGACTCGGACTCTCATTCTCCGGACAGAGACAAACATGGACCATGAACCACGACTACGGAAGCCCAACGAACAGCGACCAAGTGAAGGTGGAAACACACATTACAAAAGAAAAATGTAATAAAATGCGATACCAAACCAAGCGTGAGAGATTCACATGCAATAATGGCAAACATTTACCGTTACACTTGAGAATGGAGTGGCCCATTCCTTTCTCCATGTAAAAGAACGCAGGATTTCATTCACTTTCCCAGTGTCTTCGTGTCCGTGGCCCTGGTCCGACTGGCCGGCCCTAATGATCGTATTTTCGGTGAACTGATGAAAGATAAGAACTGACAAGCTAAAGATGAAGAGAAAGTTTAAATCAAAGCGCCTACTACAGGCTAATAATTGCAGGCCGCAGGTATTTGTATTTCTGCTTCACAAGTTTGGACATAGTGACCGACTTCCTAAAGGCATTAATTTCCTTTGCTGTCACATCAAACTCGAAAACGATTTCGGTCACGCAAAGAGAATGCACTATTTGAAATGACACTCTTGTTGACCTTTCGGACTCTGGTTCGATTCACCGGGCAAGTATACATTGAACGAAGGGCTTCCTGTAATGGTGAATTTGTCATGAAAGTGCAATGGAGTAAAGAGAAGACTTGTTTACCTTTAAATTTGTACCCAAACCGAATCGACCAATAATGCGCTTGGAAGTTCGACGTTAAGCTTGTCAACACGCATTTTATTCTGAAATGACAAACGATTCGAAAGTGCACAGTGCACACTTGCCCTAATTTCTCTCAAACCTCATTTTCAGCGGAATCAAGGAGTGGAAACGAATGTTCGAAGCAAGTGCCATTGTTCTCGGGTTATTTAGGTCAAGCCTTTAATTTAGTTTGTCATTGAGCAAGACAAAGCGACGGAGGGCATGCAAGCAATGAAGTTTCTGACAGCATATCAAAATCAAATTAGCCCTATAATTGTCAACGTCAGTTTCCAGGCAAGGCAAGGCTTTCTCTCGCACTATGTCCTTCAGGAATTCGCGAAATCTAATCCCAGCACTTGAAAGACTCGCAGCTATCTCGCATGGCAGCAGTGACGATCATTAATCTGAGTGGGACTTAATTAAATAATTAAGGGCGAAAGAACTTCTTCAACGCGAACAAGAAAAGGCACGAGCGAGTAGAGCACGAGGCGGTGAAAGAAAGAGGACTGTGAAAGGAAATTAAATATTCGTAACACGTTATGTTCCTGAAAAGAGAAATGAGAAGAGCCTTTTGTAGTCGACTCTTTCCTCGGCTCGAATGAAATTTTCTCGTTGTGTTTACAAAAATGTAACCTCGTCAGTGTTCGGCTAGACTTTCATTATTATGCCTGAAATTTTAGAATGCGTACAACCACGTCTTGTACTTGCATTTGAAGGCAATGACAATGCACGGGAGTGACTGATAAAACAAAGTTCAGGGAGCCCGAATTCCAAATCACTGAATCCCTACACAAATACTGCATGGCCTGGTGAAATTTCAATTTGTTATGTAAAACAACATTGCGAGAGGGAAACGAGTTTGATTTTGAGCTCTCGTCGTCCTACACAAGAGTCTAGCATCTAGCTGCAGTTTCACGGTATTCTCTTTTCATGTTCCGTGTTTCACGGTTTCCGTGTTTTGTTCCTGCCGTTGTTGAATTGAAGGCTACGCCATAGCCGATGCTATTGGCACTATCTTAACCAGTTCTGATGCTGAACTACAAAGGAATCTCCATTATTAGTATTCCTCGCTTCGTGTACATTTTATTCATTAGATTCTACACTCAATGCATGCGAAAACAGAAACTTCAACTTCAATAATTAATTAAGAGGAAACTCGGCCATGATGGTTGTGGCTGCACGGCTCTCAGCACAAAACCCTGCCGTATACGGGTTTTGCTGTAGTTGAGGAATCCACTCGAAATGCTAAGTGTTTACAAAATGCTAAGCGAATGCCATCATTTCAATCACATGTATTATGAATTAATAATAAATTCTCGTACTCGTTACAGCTTCGAAGAGATCTAAGTGGTTCTTGTATGTACGCACTTGGCCTCTTTGGTAGTAACTTTGAGAGTTGAAGAGGTTTTTCGAGTACTAATTTGACTAATTCTGACTCCTCAAATCAATAGTTACCTAGCCCGCCTCGGTCATGGCATGCAGGGAATCATGCAACTTCATGCATGTTGGTTCAGTAATTAAAAGCAATAGCAAAAAGAGAATATTGAAAACTCGTTCGAAGTTTTCGAAGGCGTCACCACACCGCTCGGTTTGCCGAGTGATTTATTGCGGGCAATAATGCAAATGGCAAATGGAAAATTCAATGTCGTGTGAGGTTTGACCTTTACCTATCGTCTATCGTGCGTTGCATCGAAATTTCAAGCGTGTAGAGCTCGCCTTTGCCAGCAGAAGGAGTAAAGGCCAAGACTCCAAGACTGTAGTCCACTCTGTTGACGTACATCGGTCTATTAATGGAATTTATTTCCACCGCCGGTGCATTTCCCGTTTCATTCAACCGAGCGATGAGGATGAGGTCAGCCCTCCGCTTGTAGTTGCAGTTTCGGAAGGGGAAAGTAATGGCCAGGCTGAAAGTACATCTTTAGACAATCCGAAAATTAACCCTCACGCAGAAACCAGAAACAGCGAGCGGCAACCAACAACCAACCAACTTTTTGAACCCATGTGGTAATAAACTTTACAAAATGAAGTTACAAACTTTTACTTTTCTAAATCGTGAACGTGAACGTCTCTCAATGCCTGCCGCCTGTGCATCTTGGACTGGTTACATCCTTACGAGCGTGTTCGTGTGCGTGGCGTGTGCAGCAGTTGCATCTCTCGCTGCACGCTGAATGCCGAGATAAGAGAAACTTAAAGGCGTAGGCGCAGACTGCACTTGTTTATTTTATTCCGAGAAAATGTAAGAAATCACGCAACTGCTTTAATAATAGTACTAAGTTTCTAATTTCAAGTGTGGGGAAAGTGTGGAATGCTCTCGCTCTCACAGAATCACGGAGTGGTGTTGTTTGAGCGTAATCCGTGCAACATGAGAGCCCGAGAACGTGAGTGAAAAATTGTCAAGAACGTCCTCCCGCTAGCGCCGAGCTCCACATCCACGTAGGAGTGAAAGCCTGCCGAGAGTAAAATAGAGTGTTAAGCAATAACCTTAAGTTTAAGTTGTTCCTAAGCCCCCGGTATTTTATTACTTAAAAACGTAATAAATTTTTCAGAACTACGCTGTGTATTGCCTGCCTGCCGTATGGATATTTAGAATTGAGAATATCTTCATACTTTGCATTACTTTGCAGAAGTTTGGCTTTCACTTTGATGCTGCCTTCTGTGTCTGCTACTTTCGTAAGAATTTGAGTTCAATTTGCTAAAAGGCCAGGCCAGAGCGGCACATGAGATGAAAGGAACGCGCTGAAATGCACGACGAGTAAAAGATTCAACTTTCACTGAAACCTTTCCTGTGAGGCATCAACTTTTCGTTGCTCGCAGGTGGATATTCTATGTGGATATTTGAATATGCTTATGTTCTTCGAATGAATGAAACATGTTTTAATTAAAATGATTTACAACACGTGCATGAAACAAAAATCTAGCAAACATACAACATGAACATAAACCATCCTGTTTCTTTTGTTAGCTGCTACTCGCAATCAAAGTTCATGACATATGATTGCCTGAAAACTTGTAAACATTAAGATCGTGTTGCATTCATTATAATGCAAATGGTTATTAAATCAAACTTCAACTCGACATGACGCGACAGTAACTTTTCTAACTATTGCAACTCGCATTCACATCTCAAAATGTTGCTCATTATTTCGAAAGATTGCAGAAAGTTAACTAATATTCGAAACTGCGAAAAAAAGGACAATAATAACAGTGGGCTTGCTGGCCATTAGTAAACTTTTCAGATTCGAGCTGCGTAACTCAAGCTTCCCGTCAACTCAAGTTCATGCGTTCCCTAATGCCTAATGGCTTATGCGTGCGCATTCTACGCATGCAGACGTAACACATATACAACTGCAAAGGAATCGTATCGTCAAAAGCCACAACCAAAGCATAGCTTTGCCTAAAGTGGAAATGTCATCAGGAAAATCGTAACTATTCAGACTCGGTGCATTTTAACTTTTCACTACATTAGTCCGGAATTCAGTACAGAATTTTAAATTGTCGTTTCGGAGTTCAAAGAATAAAGAAAAGAATTCAAGAACCTGGCTAATACAGTAATTGATGGAGTAGTAAACTGTGAAGAACCATCAAAGTAGCTGTGCGTTTGCCATTTGCCTTGCAGAGAGAGGAACTGAGTTCACACGTTGGTGCATTTCTCCTCGTCCCACAGAGCAAGGAAACCACGAAGAGTCGGTTGCTTGAAAGGAAAAGAGGTGGCTGGTTGCACGCTTGAAGTACAGTTAATGGAAAGGCAGAGCAGAACGAAGTAAAGTGCAGCACGGCGGCGTTGAATTGAGAGAAAGAAGTGGAAATCATTTCATCATCTTCATATTAATAGAAACCAAGTCAACCGCATGAGGAAGGAAACTCTCTTCAGGAAGCGGCTGCCTCCTTCCCTGCATTTCAAATTATGCATTGCTTTACGAGCCACACCACTTAGCCAACCTTCTTTGAATCTGCGACTGAGACGACAGAATTGATAAATACGGCTCACTACACAAAGGCCAATGCATTTGCATCAAGGTAACATGCCACGGCATTGACACGTGAGTAATAAATAATTTAGCCACACCGCACCACACAACAAATGCTGCGTCGCGCGTGAGATTTGTGCCTCGAAGCATTTAATGCTAATTTATAGCGTCTGTGTCTTTGATTTTCGGATTTTCCGGGTGCGCCACATAGTAGTAGTTTCTCCTCTTAATTTCAAATCCTATTCATGTGCACAGATATCAACTCTGACTCCCGCGCCTGTGATTTAGTCATGTCTGTAATCTCCTTAGCCTGACTCCTCACTGAACCTCGAACTCGGCTCATAATTTCTTCATTAACAGTTGGCTGCCGCTATCAAGATGAGATTTTCGTCATAATTTACGCCAACAACTATTTAGGACTCACTCCTCTACTCCTCTGAGCCGACTCCTGTAATCTCAGAGTTGTACACGCAACACGCTTATACTATATATGTATATATCGTACCTCGTAAAACAGAAGTCGTAGTCACCAAACTTATTAGAAGATCTCATTCATTCGGATTCGCACGTTACGTACCATCATAGTCACACGAGACTTTTCGTCTGAGAAAGGCCCAGTGCATAGCATGCGTAAGCGTAGCATGGGCATGCAGTTCGCAAGAGATTGTGCGTAATTGCTTTCGCTGGCAAAACTTCTTCGTCTGCTCATTAATGTGCGTCTACGACTGCGAACTCTCATTGTGTATGTGAAGTACGGCCACGGTTCCAAATGGGAGTCCGGAACCCGGAATGTGTAATTCGCGAGTACGAATGGCATAGGAAATACGGGGTCTAAATGCCTGTAAGTATGCTACGTCCGTTCTTCTGATAACCTATGCGGGCATTGTTTATTTATGAAATCCATTATCTTAATTCCCTTAGCCTACTATTTAAAGTAAACATTTTCGGCACTATTGCACTGTTAAACACTATCATGTTATTTCAGCTTGCCCTGTAAGACAGGCATTCGTGTGCATAATTCGTGCGCGTTTGCAAGACGCGGCGTCTTGGAATGAGTGGTCATTAAAGAGAGTTTTTGGATGTTGGCATGAAGTCACATTCACACGCTTGGAAATGGAAATGCGTCGAATTCATTACACATATTGTTTTATTTATTGAATGATGTAAATGTTTGCAAGTTTGCAGATTTGGGAAAATTTTGATGTTACTTCACTTACCTTGAGACTGTACCGTCAATATGAGAACCAGCAGGCCAAGATGAATGACTGAATCCATTTCTAGTCTTGTTATCTTCACGATGTGATGGTAGAGCATTTTTGAGTTGAAGGCGGAAGCCTGGTAGGAGTGGGTCTCATGCATCAAAATTCTGAATTGTTCTTGTAAATTACCTTACGTCATGAAAGTACAATTCTTTGGTAGTGCGCACACTGGGTTTGAATTCGAGAGGGCCAGGACAAAATATCCACAGATGCAGAAACTTGGTAGGCTGTTATTGTACTAGAACCGGAACCAGTAACGAGAAATATCTCAGAAACCTCTTACACTGTCCGTCTCCAATGATAAAATACCACCGCACCACGAAATGATAATGTCCTGACTGGCAAACGGAGAAGACAATAGAAATCCGATGGGCTTTTCCTTTATGTTATTGACCAGACACGGCGATGCGATAATGCAATAATAGAGACGTTGTTCAACTCGTACTCTTGGTCTTAAGATGCACTCGAACCTCAATTGCTTGTCATGGTCAAAGTGAAAGTTGATACTTGGTAATGTAAGAGAGCTCCTTTCGCTCGTATTTTTATGTCTTATTGTTGCGCGTAGTTGACTGACCAGAGTACAATGCACATTGCATTCGGAGGTTTCTGCTTCACGGTTTCGTGTGATGTGGTGTCGTTTTTCTTCTTTTATTATTATGGCTTAGAGTCTATAAAGTAAAATAACACGAGACACGAACACTGCCTCAGCAAGGTAAATAGGAGCGAGTGCACAATGTGCAGAATTTCTTTATACTTTTAAAAAGTACAACAATTGTTATATTTATTTTATTACGTTCTTTTTATGAGCTGATCATAACTTTATCACTTTCGCAACTCCTTCGCACTGCGCAAACACGAGACGAAATTATGAGCTGTTGCACTTTCACTTTCCTCCTCAGCTCACCCGTAATTCGGTATATTACGTGCCAAATATGTTGTGCTGGAATAGCGTGGAAGCTGTACACACGCTTTGCAGACGTAGCTTTGTCTCCTTCGCAGTGGACAATGTCAAGTCGAGGACATTTCTCCAGCGAGGTGGAGAGACGTCGTCATCAAAATTTCGTCCTTTCACAAGCTGCAAAAACAACAAAGAAGAATTTAAGTAATGGTAAAGAAAAGTTGAACACTTCCACTTTGATCACGTTCACAAAACTCTCCAACTTGTCGCGACATGTCATGACGCGTCATCAACACGGGCTCATCAACGTGGGTAGCACTCTCTTGCACCGTATGGGACATTACTAAAATGCTATTGCAATCACATCTCTTCGTCGGGCCCGCTGTAACTTGCGCCCTTGTGGTTGAGCACTTGTCAGCATTATCGTAGCCTAATTTAATCTACGAAGCCTTGACTCTTGAGAGTCAGACCTTACTATTACTTCAGCTAAACTCGACCTTCACTCAATGAATTTGCCCTTTACAAGACTGCTGTTTATGAAATCGCCAGACTCAGGACAGGATTAGAATTTCTAACGAAAAATGCAATTTTATAAAGAAGTTCTGCATTTGTGCAACCAAACGAAACACTCACAATCACACAAAAGTTAACTTTACTCAAGGCAAAGAATAGCGCGCAATTTCAGAAATGGAGAAAATGAAATAAGTGCAGGCGGAATACTCAAGAAAGTTGACTGAACTCGCATTTCTTGCTCTTGTCCAACTTTCTCCGGCCTCTTTTCTTCGTTCATGTGGTCGGTATGTCATTTTCTTGATTCGCCTGTCTGTTTGCAGGCTGGCTAGCCAACAAAAAACTATCGAAGTGCAAAGTTTCTGCTACAATTGACTGGACGCCGGACTGGCCAGACAAACAGTCGTTGCACAACTACAACAGCACTAAATTACATAATTTAATTTAAGTTCACCTGAACTGAAAGTGGTTTTTGTTCTTGGTTGTTCGGTGCTGATTGGGAATCGGTAACTACTAGCGATCGCACTCGTCGTACTCGCGTAATACAAATGGGACCAGTTCCAAAAGTGTGAGGAAGAGAAAGTGAGCAAGTTTTCATGTTTGTTACTTTGCCATCGTTATCGCTGACCAATCGAAATCGAATACTGGCCGAGTACGATGCCAAAACAATTTCCTATCCACTTTCGGATAATACGATGATACCATGACAAGATGTTCGGCAGGAAATCAAGCATCGCTTCAAAGTGAAACCTTAGAGTATGTAAGAAATAGAGGATGGACTTCAGGTTTAATGTCAAGAAACGGTTTGTGAGTCGGAGTTATTTCGTGAGCATTTTGTTATCGAATTTTCGTGAAATACAGACACTTTGCCTTTCATGACAACACAAACGAAGGCTACATTTAACGCGATGCTGCTCTGTGGCGAAATGCCATTGAATGAATTTCCTTTGTTGCAAATTAACAATCGTCAGCCTCACATTGAACACAATACAGGAGAACCAAGTTGTCAAGTTGTCACGGAGTGTTGTTGGTCGCAGTGAAAGAACAAACAAAATGCCCACGATACCCCACCCCTTCGAGATTTGGCTGCAGGGTGGAGACAATCGTTATTGGGCACCCTTTACATCTCTGTGTCGCTTTTTGTACTCCCAAAAGACACTTGTCTTATCTCAACTTATTTATCCCATAAAACCTAAGTATTTATCTTCTTGCAAGTCACAGCAGACAAGATACTAGTAGGTTTCACCAGGCCGTACTTGAATCATGACAGCAGATGAAGTTGAAATAATGTTTCTATTTTGGATATTTTTTAACAACTGAGGCTGGACACGATTCACATCAACTCATTTTCTCGCGCAATGAAGAGCGAATTTGTTTCAGTAATTGCAAAAATTCCAAGTCGGGACTGGTGACCGGAATAAATTTAGTCCGTCAATGCCTTGGTCCTAAAGCGTCATAAAGTCCAGGCATACCTTGTTATTTAAACCTTCTCAACCTTGCTAATTCTTTTTGTAATTTAAACCTTTCAAGAATTCGTGACGCAAAGTGAACTTCAATTGCAAGAATTTGCTGTTCAAGTTTCTAAAGCCCGTCTATGACACCTTGCCACAGCTCCTCTGTCAACGTTGCAGTGGTAGTGCAAAGAAATAAGAAAGTGATAACCGTATATAAGCATAATTTGTAAGGGTCTTACAGGATACCTGAACAATACTTGAAACATGACTCAGATCCTTTTGTGCTGTCAAGGAATGCGAGCATGACTTTTAATTTTGCATTCTTAATTTCAAGATAAATGATAAAAGAATTCTTGAATGAATTCGAGTTCACAAATACAGACCCCGTCAATTCGTCAATTCTGAGACAACGCGGGGCACAATCGCACTTTCAGTACAATGAACTTGTTTAGGAGTTCATTTTTCATGTACTGTTACAAAATTGCTAAGCTCCGATGAGTAATTAAAGCATAGTGTGCTTCAACTTGTCTATCACTGCTTCTGTAGCTCAGTGTCGTGCGTGCGTAAAAATTTTAGAAATTAAGAATGCTTTCCATGAGACTTTTGTCTTCAGGGTTAAGAAGCTTTTAAAGTTAATTATTCCACCTCTGCTTTTGTGCAATGTTGTTTCGCCGTTTCCTAGAAAAAAATCGTGCGAGCCGTGTCATGCGTCTAGAGCTCATCATTTCATTATTAATGCAACAGTCAATTTACTGCGATTAGGAATGAGAACCTTCAAAGCATTAAATAATAATAACGTCAACGGCCTTCCTTTGGCTTTCATCTCGGTAGCGGAGAAAGTGGCCGTAAATTGCAAGTTTTATTTTTATGCTAAATCAGAGAGACTCTCTTGAACCGTCATTAATGAAATTACATTCCCACTCAATAATTTATAAGGCCACGTGCCTCTAACAATAGTGTCTGAAATTGGTACCTTCTTTTCAATGCTTATTTCTTATTTTGAACTTTTCTATAATTCAAATTAAATGAAGACGCGCAAAGGCGGTAAAAATTGTGCCGAACAAATTTGCCAGCCAGTAATGGCAATAGAAGAAGGCAACCAGCAGTAATGTAACCATTTCTCAGCCCCAGTTTGCGTTTTACGAGGCATAGAAACTCGTAATAAAATCTTGAAAAGGTTCAGTGATCAAAGGAATATGCTCTCCAAAAGAAAGAAGTGGTTTGTATCATTATGATTATCTGCATGGCGCGAGAATGAAGACGCGGGCGGGAGAAAATATGATAAAAGGTATTTCACAATCGCATCCGCGATTATCATTTTTCAATTGCACGTGGAATGCTTTTCCTGAACGGGTCGATGCGATTCTAACGTATAGAAAAATTTATTGCGAGGAACTGCGAATTCGCGGATCGGACTATTACGCCTACACGCAATTTCAAAGCACGTGGGACAAGGCGACAAGAGGACACATGCAAATTGCAAATTTTATGATCTGCTGGATGCCGAATAACTAAATCTCCTCTCCCGCTTAAATTCCCTCTTCCCTGTTTGTTCTCATTTACTGCACTTTTTGTTTGTTTAAGGATTCCTACCAATCTAGAGCGTATGTGACAGATAGAATCCTTTCGCTGAACTTCTGGAGTCCAACTCAATAGCATCGTGCCATTTTAAACCAAATGTACATACCACGTCCGATGCTTACGGACGTGGTAGATAAAAAATCAATTTGTACAGCAATATTTTTTGCATCTTCCTATTTTTGAGCCTTTGAATTCAATTCACTCCGTTTTATTCATCTTTCCTCCATTTCCTTTCCACCTCCGGCAACCTCTTCCGCTGGAAACTGCGGTTGCAGCAGCGGTTCACTGGAAATAGGCCGGGTCAGCTCCCTTGGCAGTGCATACCGAAACGATTTAAAGATACGAGGGATTCCATAACCTGCCGCGTGCCATGGAACTCATGGAATCCGTCAGTGCATTGTGACTGCGACGTGATCGAAGGACTATCACTCCTCACTCAATGCTGGCAAACTCTATAAAAATTGGATGATCCAAGCTTAATTGGAAGCACGAATGTAATCAAACCGGGCTTACACTTCACACGTGCCCTCGGGCTGATCATGTGCCTTTGCCATTTGGATGGCAAAAGGAGTGGATGTCAACGCACAGGTTTGAGCTGTCTGCATACTGTCACACCACAAGACACTTTACATAAGAGAAACAAAATACGCACGCACTTTCCAAATTTCACTTTTGAGTGTCGCTTGCTACACCAATGAAAATCTATCAACCCTGTCAACATCAGAATGGATTGGTGTACCATGTCATTTGTCAGTCATAAATTATATTAACAGCCCAGCCTTGTGGCACCGCCGCCTGCCTGCCACACCGCCACAGCAAGGTTTTATAGGTTTCCATTACGCTTAAGTTTAATTCCGCCAATGGCGAACCCATGTATTAATTTCTGGATTTCGGCAACGCTGATGCTTCCGTCAACATCATATCTCGGTAATAATCCCTGACATGGTGTAAATATTATGAAGCCGAATTGTTTCAGGTGCGCTGCATGTGTCGGTGTGTGAGATTTGCAGAGTAAAATCGAATTTAAGGTTCAGAGCCATTTAGTATAACTCTTGCGGAATATAATTTACGAGCAGCTTCTATAAGAGCGTGCCGTGCCCGTATGGAAATGCTGCTTGTAACGCAGATTAGATTAGAATAATGTGGTAAACGACTTCAGTCTCTCGTGCTAGGTGAGCGAAGCTATTTTATTAGTTTAAATGCTCGCTTTTTATTATTATTCTTGCACCATTATTACTTTTACAGTGGCAAACAACAAATAGGTTGTTGCTTCTTGCTCTTGCGTCAGTCCTCAGTCAGAATGTGACCTCTTACGCTTGAGTGGGTGCGATGCCTGCCGCTGGTGCCTGGAATAGAACCTCATTTCATTTTCCTATTTTAACCTTTGCTGCTTGTTGTTTCAATTCTATTGAATTATTTATACGCCCCAGGTCGGCGGCCCAATACCACCAGTCACATGCGAACAGCCTCAGCTTACTGTAAATACGCTGTTTATATGATTTGGAGAGCCAAAAGTCAATTTAATATCTAAAATATGGCCGTGGGAGTTACAAGCGGTCTTTCGTGTGCATTGCATTCCTTTCTAATTTCCCCTAATTAGAGCAACTAAAAGACGTCAACAACCAGAAATCCCCAATATTGCAGCAATTGCATGGAAAGCATATTGAAATTGCTCAATTGTTGTTCATTGCCAGTATTGCCACTATACGTCGATAATTTCAAAGTGAATTGCCCTTTGCCAGGAGTTCCCAGTTCAATAAATTCGGGTGCCTCAAACTGTCTCTTACTTTAGTTTTTGCACCTCGAATCCTATGAAATACATATGCCAATTTGGCGGACACTGTTCACAGTAGGAGAAACTCTAAACTTATAATTTTTTTGAATTGTAATGAAACTGGCCCCCTTCACCCTCGGAAATATACCTCTCCCTTGTACGTTACAGCACACGGGAAACGGGCCTAGTTCCAGAAAAATCTAAATAATGAAATAAATGTAATATCTCATAAATTTTATAGAAACACCGGCACGCCGAGGGTACACAAGTCAGGAAGGAGAATTGAGCGAACATCGTCCCGTTTCTTTTTCTTGTATGTTACAGTTGAAGAAAAGAAAACAATAGAATTATTGAACAACGTAAAGAGGCGCAACGCGAAATAGCGAATGAAAGAAAGCGACAGAGTTATTTCAGAAAGAGGGTACGTGCTGGTATCTCTCCATCTGCTGTGTTTTCTTTGGGTTTCGTATACAAGACAATGAATTATAAACAGAGACATGACAAAATTATTGCAAAAATATAAAAAAGGATTCGCTTCCTTGTGCTGCACAGTTGGAAAAAATCGAAAACTCGAGTATTATTTTGTATCGAGGTTGGTCGTACATAAGCGAGTACGACCAACTTAAAGGCACCGCGTTTCGGTTCATCAGAATGTGTCAAGTTGAATCAGGCACAAAACAACAATTTTCGCTCCAAGAAATGTAGACAGGTGAACGTGGGTCACAAGAGTGTATTACCAAGCGTGCAAACCACGCCAATTGAAGTACAACACATTAAGATGGCTGCCCAGATGACCGACCTGACCTACTTCAAAAAATTTATTGGCAGGCGTATAATTTTCTCTGCCTCTAGAGTGCCAGTCCGATTGCATTATTACAAGTCGTTGTGTAAGAAATTCACGAAATTTGAGAGTTGGAGAGAAGAGAAATGGCATATTGCGAAATAAAAGATCTACCCAACAAACAATGGGAAGATGCTACAAGATGGAATGAATTACAGGGAGCATTTATCATACCATATTATTATTCGGCATAAATCAACATTAGAAGTCTTATCAAGGTAAGAATCTTATTTCGAGGTCTAAACTGCACGAAATATACTCTTGATGTGCTAATATTTTCTGATAAGGTAAACAGCTTCGGGTACTGACTGGGTAAAGATCGTGGTACCGCGAGAATGGGTGAGTACGCATTTTTTCGCAATGGCAAAGCGGGTAAGAAAACGAACGAAAAAGTAAAAGTCCTTTGCTTTCATTACGCTGACCACGGCTTAGCCTGAAAGATCTTGAGAGCGTGAAATGGTCGAACATTTTGGACATGTCTTTATTTGTTCCCATAAATTACGAGGTGGTTCCGTAATTAATGCCTGACAGTCTGAAAATGTCTTCTCGGGTGCATGGTGCAGACCTTCACTGCCGCAAGTCTTCTAAATTTGAGACAAGCTACAATTAAACTCCGGGCTGTGGTGTCTGAAGTCGACTTTCAGAGCAGGCAATCGGTTGATGTTTCTGTTTCTGCGCATGCTAATATTTGACTGGCAAGTTTTGATCAGAGAAGGTACGGTGCAGCCAGAACGAAATCGAAATACCGTCCTTGTTTACAACAACACATTCTAATGAAAATTGCCTCGAGACGTTGAGACGTTCATGTTTGTGCGCGTCTGATGTTACAACTCAACTTTAAATTGGTAAAGTGTTATCCGACTTGTAGTTTCAAGTTAAGCTGTCACTCACCTGCTACGATCGAGCTATCAGGTAGCCAGAGAAAGCAAGACCAGGGTAAGTGATCGGATGGGACTTGTCGAAATGCATCCAATCCTTTCTAGATCATGTCTTGAATTTCATCCGGGTTTAGAAAACGTAAACAATCCATTGACAAATCAATACAGTCTATTGAGACCAACTTCGTCTTCGCTTGGCGGCCACACGGGAAACTCGGATCGGTTTGCAGAAGCCTACAACAGGGCGTTTGATTGAAGTTTGATAACCACGATGTCCTGAGCCAGTCTCGGTAAATTGCTATTTGCATTTGTTGTCCTTGACTTGATGCTTCTGTCGCTGGTGAAATAATTTACTTTGTACTGTTCTGATTTTCGGTTTCAGATGGCCATGAACAAACTCGAAGTGCGTGTGCCTCCACTTCACTACACCGAATCGTTATCTTTCTTCGCTTTATTTGCTACCCTTGCGTAGAGTTGAGACACAAAAGACGCCCCACGACGCACGAATGAACGATGTTGCGGTTGTGAAAGTGCACAGGAGAATGAAACACAAATTCAGATTTTCTCTTGCTCGAAAGCCACGGACTTTACAACACTGCACTACCGCAGCAGCAGCGAAAGGGTTCTGTGTTCCAAAACCGAAGGCATGGCAAGAAGGCATTAACGGAGCAGTGGAACCTTGACTTGACTGGTAAACAATGAACCGACTTGGAGTTACGGTGGAAAGAGGAAATATCAGTCATGGGATTTGCTTTGGCTCCCATGCTCTAAGCTAAGTAATCCGAATCCGAGAAAGTGCGGAAAACCAAGCAAATAGCATTCCGTTGTGTGGGGTTGGTAGTGCGTCGTTCACTTCACGCTTGCACGCAGCTGATAGATTCAGGTTCAACAACCAATGCACGTTCAAAACTCTGAACTGGGCCAAAAATATGTTGGATTCGAAACCATGTCAAGAAAGCCATAATGTGGCGGATGGTCGTTTTGGATGCGAGCATGAGCGCTTGAAGCTTGCGTGCGTACCATCATCGAGCCTAGTCTGTTGTCTGCTAGTTGAGCGATATGGGATAATTAATTTAATCAGCGAGGGTCGGGTTCCCACTTCAATCAAAATTATATCCTCCACAACGACAGCGCAAATAATGAATTTGTCCCGAATTACCGACCTGGCTTGAGTTTCTGTCCGTTTTCAAGAGCCACTGTCCACAATACAAATCGCACTGGAACGACAGAATGTTAACATTCGAATTTCGATACGCAGAACATGTGCAAGTAAATCCCCACAGATGCATCGACGAGATCATCTTGGATTGGCGCTGTTCTAAAAGAATTGACTACAATGCATCGTAGTAGAGAAGAGTTGAACTTTTGTTGGGCAGGAATGGACATAACGAGACAGAACGAAGAGTCAAACTCAAGAAATTTCTGCTTGGATCTCTGATCTAATTCAATTCAGTGCTCGTGCTCGCGAGATGACTATAATGACAACAGCATCGCACAACTTTTCCTGCTTTCAGATTCCAACTTTCTACTCACGAGATTTGCCATTTTACGCGCCGCGAGTCCAAGATGCAAGAAACGACAACTTCGCCGCACAATCTGTTGAAAACATATTAACTTACACCGACATGTGTTCATATCTTTACTGCTGTCGTTCGGCAATCCCAAAATGGCACTTCGTACGAGTGAGGTTCCAAAACAGGCAAGAAAAGTTTGCAATGCCTAATGCCTTTTCAGTTACGTAGCATGGAGGCAAAATCTTAAGTTATTAGTACAAGACTCATGCCACGTTAGTACCATAAGTTGAACAAAGTGGGCGGTTCGTTGTACCACAGATGACCGTCATTTTGTCTTACTATATCTAACCTGGTCAAGTTGGTCGTCAATACGTCCATGGCTTCATGCTGTAAGCAAACTTTGGTTGTGGCATTCGATATCACTTGGTATCATATGCCTAAAGAAGCGCGAATCGCAGAATCGGATCCTAGATTGATTTACCGCATAAAATGAAATGCTGCTTGTTGGTGTCGCTTACGTTGCATGTTGCATCTAAAATTCGATTTCGATTTCGCAGAAATAGAGCAGCGAGCAGGTGAACCCGAACCGAATTTTAGCGAGAGGCAACCAGCCATCGAGTTCCCAATTCCACATCCAGGAATCCACACCACGGAGGAACACTCCGCACTCAGCTCAGTAGCCGATGCCTAACCGCATAAGATGCTCGATCGTATTAATCTGATATTTCCCTGAGTTCTCCCGACGATTAAATGCATGAGTTGAACTCTGGAACGAACGAACAAGACGAGGTTCCCCAAGGGCAAACGAAACTACGAAATACGAATAAACCGTTCTTCGCATTTCTTCAATCATAACAAGCGAGATACGATGCGAAATGCGAAACGAATGAAATGCATGTATTTGGCTTTGCGCTGCCCTGGATCCCTATCCTCAATACAAATCGCCCGCCTTCGCAAACTCACTATTCTACCTTTATCCGTATCGAGACAGCCTTGCGCTATGTACCAATTTTCATTTTTTCCTGCTTTCGATGAGAGAAAGCCCAGAAGATAAAAAAATAACGGCTGGGACTACGACTGCGAGAAAAACTGGAAGATGTATCATTATTATTTTTACCACACATTAACAAGGTCGAAATCTATAATAGTACACCAACACACCACAGCTGCATGCTGCATGTGCGCCTCTCCGTTTTACGGTTTCATTCATTCCAGTTCTGGGTAACCCGTAATACTAACTGGCTTGCCATCTCGTTTTTGATTGAGTACTGATTGAACTTTTCGACCTAAAATCTCCCACTTCATCTTGAGTTCGCAGTATTTTCAGGGCTACGTGAGCCCTGCTTCATTATGATTTCTTTGATCATCATCATCGTCATTATCATACACGTTCATACTCTGAGCTCTACTGCGGTATGCGCTTAAAGACGGAAGACATGTTATCCACGAAAAAAGATGAGACTTTTCACTTTTCCACCATTCTCACGGATCACGATATCCCCGAGAAACATTTTTGGTTGGGATAAGTTGGCCCAACCTCGTAGGGCCTTTGATATATTTGGCATAAGGGCTAGGTAGAAATGAGGTTGGCAATATTGTTGGCGCGAGGTTGGGGAATGATTGGCTTCTTGTTGGTATTTGGTTGAGCAAATGCTTCATTTAGCGACAACTAGGTTGGTCCAACGTTGGCAAAGTGCAAGGTCCAACCGTGGCCCAAATGCTGCTGCCGCCCGCTTTTGCAGGCGTCCTAACGGTCAAAATTAACTTAAACTTATAATTAAATCTTATTTATGAAGTAAAATTACTTAAACCAGATTATAATAGTAAAGAAGTTTTTACCAAACTTACTTTTATTGTTCAAAATAAGTTATAAATAAGTCAAACACACATTATATGAAGGATTACCAGCACTGCACTTTAGCGATGATGCCGGACAATTTTGATGACCACAATCCAGATTTTCTCAACTTCACTTATAAAATAAAAACTATCACTGAACTTAAAGATTAAATTTTGCAATTAAACGCGGACAAATAAATTAACCGTGTGAACTGAAGCTTCTCGCGAACACAACTGCTGAAAACAAAATGAAGTGCCCGTATGGAACCATATTTGGGGCCAATCATTAGCCAACCTAGCGCCTTTGTTTTGTTTTCAATGTTGGATAACCATTGGGCCAAATGTTCGGCCAATTATTGGTACAATCTGTGGTGCCAACCGTTGGCTCCAAAATTGGGCCAACGAAATGCCAATGCTTTGGCATGATCATGGCCCAATCAGATTGGGTTCGACATTGGTCCAACAAGACGCGGCTTTGGGCTGCTCTTGGCCCTATCAGATTGGCGTGTGCTGAGATGTAGGGGTTGACCCGCAAGGTTACAGGTCAATTTCCAACCAATTCCCAATTCCAGCCATTTGCCAACGGTACGAAGATAGGCCAATGTTGACCCAAACAAGTACTGTTTCTCGGGCGATTGTGTTTACCTTTAAGCGCAGCACCTATAAGTAAGGGCAAAATTTCGTGGAATTGGAACTATTTCTCATCAAATTAAAGCTTTGAAATATCATACATGTATGAGATTGAAAGAAAGAAATCACAATCTAACCAGATTTGTGTGCAGATTTCCCTAAATCATCACATCACCAACAAGCATCAAGACACAGCGAATTGCATTTCGTCGATCTTGCAAATTAAAGTGGATTTTGACGCCGATATTTGGAGTGAGGTCATTGCCCATTGACTACAACAAATTTGGCAAATGGAAAGTTGAAGAACCGCGAACTTGTAACAGTAACACTAAAGACCATCCTCGCAGGAAGTAGACATCTTAAATCGTATGGTAGGGAAGCCAAAGAATGGATGTGTCTGGGCTCTTCCTTTCTCCGAAAGAATGATGGTTCAATATACAACCTGCAGTGGCCGACATAGATTTCTTCGTTCGTTCTACGGCATAGAGATATTTGGCATTTTTGTACAGACGGATGTTCATAAGTTATGAATCATTCCAATAAATTGAAAAGAGTGAAGGAAACAATTGGATTTCTTTCTTATTGCTGCACAGGAAATATTATATCGTTATTATTGGAAGGAAAAGGAAGGAATTTTACTCTATTGCAAACCTGTTTCAGAAAATGACTTGACCAGCTTTCGCTTTCTTTCTTGGGAAAGGTTTCACAGCCACGGTGAAGGCGAACGTGAACAGGAAATAATTGCAGCAGTAAAGTACGATCTCCCGCATGCCGTAAGAAATATGCGTTCACCTTTCTAGAATGTCTAGAAGTCATTGTGAAATGTGAAAACCTCATGTATGTGGTCCAGTGTGTCTCAATTCAGCAATCAATCGGATATCCTGCCCTTTGTGGAATGGACTAAGAGCTTGCTGAGATTCCTCAGCCGAGCTCACGCAGTCGAATTAATGCTTCGGCATTTAGCCTTGTGCCCACATGTGCGCCAAGTCGGAAAGTTCAAGACTCAATGATACTCACCATCATCATCATCTTCATCAAAGTCTATACCAGTGAGATGATGCGTGCTGGAAGCCTCAAGTCTTTATGAAATTTTATTCCAGGTTTCTTTCAAAGAAATGATAAGCCTAATGACAAATTAACGAAGTTGTATTATAAACGTAAGCCAAACTATGATAAACTGAAGTGACATCTGTTTTCTGCTCCTATTTCAATAGCCAATTTTCAATTAAATTAACTTCAATTTTTTAACATTAATGAGACTTATATTTCTGCTTGTGTTTCTCCTCTTCTCCGACCCCACCTGCTGTTCAATCACGATCTTGCTTGGGACAATCGCGAGCAAGATGACCCTTCTCTTGACAATTATAGCAAGCACGCTCTCCGCCGCCATTACTGCGTTCTTCGGTGCAGTCACGAGCCATGTGGCCAGGCTTGCCACAGTTGTAGCATGTCGGATCTTCCGCCTTGCAGTCGCGAGCTAAATGTCCAGTACCATCACAACGATAACATCTTTCACCTTCTTTGCAGTCTCTCCTGGTAAGAAAAGAATATCAATTATATTAAGATATGCTGGTCAGTAAAATCAGCAGAAGAATGCAGGAGCCAAGCTAAGAGAACTCTAATTCCAACTGCACCTACATGATATGACCTCTGCGGCCACACTTGTAGCAGTTGTCTCCGCCACTGCGATAACCACCTCCGCCTCCAGAATACCCACCACCGCCACCCCCACCATAACGGCCACCTCCACCGCCACCACCACGGTAGCCTCTAGCGCCGTCATCATCAGGGCACTCTCTTGCAAAGTGTCCCGGGCGATTGCATCTGTAACACACATTTGATGACATCCTTGTTATTTGATTTTGATATTTTCGTTCCAAACTTCCTCCACTTCTCTCTTTCACGCCTCCTCCACGTTTACTACAAAACATATTCCAAAATTGGCATGATTCAAGACAAAGACGAGTGTAGCATCTGAGCTTTTAATTCTTACTTGTCTCAGAAATGTTGTGAATGCTTGTAGTACAGGTTAAATTGTCCAAAGATTCGGCGATGGCGAGAATCGATTAGAATCAGGCAGAGCCCACTGACCTGCAAGAATATCAAAAACAAAAGTTAAGATTTCCAATCCTAAACGGCAGGTGGCACTTATTATTGTGCCTTAGACACGTGTCATCACTTTGAAAGCAGCAAGAAATCGCCTCAAAATGACGCTTGGCGATAAGATACAACGACTGCGACAGAAAAGCAGCTGAACTGGCAGATTAACACAAAGACTGTCGTTGAAGAGTTTAAATGGGAATAACAAATGTCATTTAGATGACAGGTCTTACCTCCTAAGATTTTCTAGGCTTACTGGCTTACAACACTCCAACAGTTCACAAACTGGCAACTATTCGTCCTACAGCTAACAAATGTTGGGCACCTTGCCTTAATATTGGCAGATCGTAAAATCTCCAATGCAGCACTAGCAGACCTGGAAGATAAAAGCCACGTACGTATGGTGTGCGTGGCGCAAATGAGAATGGACGCACAAATCAAAACTTCCCCAACTGGAAGCATCTACGATAGTTGCATGTACTGTTAAAGATGTCGTAGCCAAGCGCAGACGACATCCAACCCAGCACAGGTGCGACGGCAGTGAGATTTTTCATAATGCCCCTTGTAAACCGAACGAAACATACGACTAACTAACTGCACGATGTCGCCGAGATGGTGTTTTCTATGAGTCCAAGTCGAAGTCGTTCAACCTCCGGCGCTCCGGGCTAACGGTGCTGGGCCACATTCCAGGTCCTGTGAAAGTGGATCTTCCCAATATTGCTTAATGTCTAGTCGAATCATATTTGGGTCAAAAAGTTTGTAAAGAATCCCAGATCAGAGAGAAGACAGGTAATTAGAAATGTCAATGTTCAAAAGAGATTACGACTACGACGAACTCCAGGAGATCGTCTGTCTGTGTCTCGCAGGGACGCAGAGAGAAACTTTCGGAGTACAACGGGAGGCATTCAATCATTGTTCGCAGTTCGCTGGTTTCAGAAGAATTTAATATATTAAATTGAGACGGATCAAACCCACTGCAAATGATTATTTGTTATGTGAAAGGTGAAAGCAGTCATGACTTGACGTATCCTTACAACAAAGGCCCACAAAACGAATGGTAGAATGCAGGATTGGGGCCTGCCAACTGCGTCAGAGCACACAAGCGCCTTGAGCTGAACAAAACTGCAAAATTGGCTAACATTTGGGCGGCGACCTGAAAAATTCGGCATAACCACCAAACAGGAACGGGGGCAGAAAATATGAAAGGAAATACCGCAAGCCAAGCAATGAGGTTATACTGTAATGCTATTAAAAGTTGTAGAAAGGAAACAAAAATTAAATACAGATAACTGCCAACCAGAGCATGGAGAGAGCGTTTTCATCATTCCTGCCTTTTTTTTTAAAAAAAAAGCGGCCCGGGTCGACGGTCGACGACAATCTTCGACAATTATGGCACGCTGACTTAGACCTCAACTGAGCTGCCGAATTCGGCGTCCTTTGTGATGTTTTCGGGGCAGGACTGTCGAGCTGACCTAATTTTGGTGGCTTTTATCTGTAAAATTGTGAAAATGATGAGAAGAAAAGCAAATCTGTTGGAAGTCTATGATTCTCCTCATCATCATTATCTTCCCATGGTCTCTGCTCTTGCTCTTTCTTGCTCCTGGTCTGGTTACGTCTGTGCTTCTGTCCCATTATGTCATGCATGTGCCTCCATTAGGACAAACCCAGAAGGAGACAACTTCTTTCGTGCTGTGTCCTGTTCCTTGATGCGACACGATATACGTTGATGGGGAAGGAAGAAAGCAAGAGTAAAAGACCACCAAGTGAGAACCAAGAAAGTAAAAGCAATAGATCATAGTTTTTTAAGCTTTCACGTACATGTATTCGTAAAAGGACTCGCACAGGGAATCTCCTTCAGTTCTGCTGGCGCTCCCGTTCTTTTCTTCTGAACTTGGCTTTTGGCTTGCTCTACTGGAACAAAATCATCAGCCCGCAAAGGAAGAAGGCAGAAGCAAAGCAAGCAAGAAGTCAAAATCATCAAGATCACTGACGCAGTTCCCAATTTTGCCTTTATTCTTACTTGTTCCATTTCAGGCATAAAATGGTACAGTAAACGATTTCTCGGTAGTTAAGTTAAGGTCCAGCGTTCACTCCATTTGCCATATTTGCCATGATATGACATTTTGGTAACAGGGCTTTCACGCGACGATGCTGCTGCTCATTTTTCTTGTGAGGGGCAGTTCACCTTCTCGCTCTAAAAACTTCCTGGCTTGTGATATGATTCGTCATCATTTTGGATTATTCAGGAGCGGTTTTTGCAAGAGGGCTAATTTCATGTTTCAGCACTCCAGTATTATCATTTCATTCATGCTACAATGGCGACAAAAGTCCATGAATGTGCTGAACATATGACTTCATATTTCATAAGAACCCCAGCCAGAAGAAAGTTATAATTTATGGCTGTAATTAACAAGAACAGACAAATTATCTTTTCATGTTGCTCTTTCAGACAGGCGGCATGTAATTACCTCGCTAGACACACGAAGTACACTGTAAGAAGCATGAGCTGCTGAGGTGCGATTTGTGGTTTCATGTGAGGGCTAAGAAAGCGAGCAAAGTTATTACAATTTTTTTGTGTCACTCGCTTCTTTTGCATAATTCGCCAAACTCTGTCGCAACTTAATTTAAAGTTTCCACTCATGGCTGTGGTATGGTGGAGGTTCTCCACATGGAGATGTGCAGAACAGGAGTGGCCTGCATGGTCGCTTGCTCGTCTGATACGTTATTATGAAATAGAACAGATTGCTTCCAAGTCGAGCTCGCAGCTCACCACAAATACTGTGGAAGATAGTCGTTGTCTAGTGTCTGGTCTTCCCAATTAAATGTCTGCATGTTCTCCGTGTTGCATCATTTTCTTTTTCCTACACTGCTTTGCTGTTGTGGAGTTGGCAGCGTTGGCGTCACCTCTCAATGTGACCCTCCTGGCTGATTTGAGATTGAGACGTTGTATGCATATAACAAAAGCCCATTTATTATGCAGCGACGCAAGAAACGCTCCCGACTGCATTTTGTCATGTCTTGTCTTCAGACTCGCCCTCTCCAGATTTTGTGTCTTGGTGTCTTCTATTACCATGTACAAGATCAAAGCAGAAGCATCGAAGATGAATCTCAATCTACTCCTTATGCACTTTTGCATGTACTCTATTCATGTCTTTCGTGTTTTGCCTGAACTTGGCGGAGAGAAAGCAACGACGCACCAGAGTAACTCAGACCGTGTAGAAACAGGAGATGAGAAGATTACGAAACAAATGACAATGCAGTTCTCATGTTCGCTATCATTATCATGATTACGAAGTATAATTCTTAATAAATCTCATCTCATTTTACATTTTCCAGTCTGCGGCAAGTCGCCCGGCATAATGAGACTAGAAACCAGAGAATATTCGAGAAGGGGAACGGCGAACGGCAAAAGACAATTTGTGCTCACCAATCTGGAAACTGGAAACAAGAGAACCCAAATAAGAGTTACGAAGCTGCGAACGCGACTGCGACACAACGTCAAGTCATTCCATGATTTTGATGTTACAAGCGGTGCCAGTCTGCCAGTGCACGGTCGCATTGCAGTGGGAAATTCGTGCTATTTATTAAGATAAAAATACCCGAGCCACGCACAGTGGCAGTGGTGAAGTTCCATTATTATACTCTGGCCAAAATATTTATACACTGCATAATTTAGAGCGCTCCTCCACGATGATTTGTGGCAGGAAGGCAAGGCAAGGGCGAATACTGCATTTTTATTCTACGACTGTGTTACGCGATAAATCTCATCTAAATTTGCATGAGTAGGAAACATTTCCATGTTATTTATGCCTTTCTTGTGTTTTACATTTTACGCATCACATTACAGAACGTTTATTTGCTGGCAATTGTGTGAAGATCATATTTATTACGTATGCTCCTGTACTAATGGATGACACAAAGCGAAGAGGCCAATTTTGTACCACACGAAACGAGAAATCGAGCCACAAGAGCCGTAAAATTAGAAATGAGGCCAGTAAAGATGTAAAGGCTTCTGAGGAGGATGAATAAAGTCACAAAAGCAAAAAAGCAAAAGGTGACAAGAAGCATCAAATTGGTTTTACGTTGGAGACTCAGTGATGTGTTAACTATTATATATCTAAAACTAGATTTTGGACTTCGCAAAATTCTTGTGAGTGGGATTTGCTATTAGGGCACTCTTGTTGCCTAGCAATCAACGCATGAGCACTAGGCAGAAAGTGCCTTAATAAGTTCGGGCTCAAAGTGACTTGTTCATTTGAAGCGAGAAATCCGCAGTCTATTTCTTATAAGTATGTGGAGACTTGTTGATTGACGAAATTTTCACATTTGCACTTTGCTTGCCTAGCGAAAACGTGTGAATGACCTCTTCAATTCTGTCTTCTTTGCCTGCAGAGCAGTGCAGACGATTTACGATTTGATGTGAAACAAAAGATTCCTCAGACGACGCCAACGATAATTTGGGACTTGTGTCCTTGGTCTTGGCTCTCTTGTTTACATAATTTTTGTCTTCCTGTTCGTCTCCGTTCTCTCTTCAGTTTCAGTTACGTTTTTGCGTTCGCGTGTGTCGGTCTTCTCGTTTTGTTCCGAGTGATCCGGTCAGTTTTCGCTTAGCTGGTTAATTGCAAACTTGTTAACTCCCGTGAATTGGTCAACTCAGTTGTCACTTGTAAGTCATATCAAGTTCGGAGTAAATCATCTGATTTCAATGGTAAGTATTTAATTTAAGTGCAGAGTACAGCCCACTGTTCTTAAGATTCATTCCTTCACCGCGTCAATTTTTGTCTGCATCCGAACATTCTATACTATTTTCATTCGACAATGTTAGTTTGTCTTAACTATTGTTTATCGTTAGGCGGAAGTTACCGCTACCGCAAAAGGTGGAAAAACTGGAAAGCATGATAATACTCCATCAAAGCAAGAGGATGGTTACAAGATTGTGGCCTTAGCTGCAGATATAACTGGAAAGTCGATGTTGGATGAAATTTTCCATCTGAGTGCCTATACAATCAAGAATAACAAACCATTGTCCTTCGCGCAGCATATTATGCCCTACCGTGACGTGAACTTGGCTGGACAAAGGACTCACGGCGTTCGTGTCTACAACAATTCCTACGGGTAGGACATTTATAAATTCTGGCCTTCATTTACGCTCATATAAGTTATTCTCGTTTTGTTTCTCATTTAGAATGTACCGGATTCTGTGTGATATGCGGTCCGGAAGGATCTTAAGAACCAAGAGCGAATATTCAACTCTCAATGCATTCATGAAATGGCTTACTGGCGTGAAGGGAGGTTCACAGGGAGTCATTCTGATCCATCATGGAAATGCGATTGAGAACATGATGCCGTTTCTGTTGCAAGCTTTGGATCGTTACAAAATGACAGATGCCTTCTATGAAATTGTTCATGGCTGTGTTGATTGTAAGGCAATTGCGGCAGATCTTCCCGAAATGAAAGAACAGGGTCTCTCAATGCTGTCCCTTCTTCGTCGAGGTGAGTTTGTGAGAATTTTTATGTATAGAGCTTTCTAACAACGAACTGTTTCATGACTTTGCATCTTGTGTATTCCATAGTCCTTGAGTTTACTGAAGATAAGATGAAGCCGAATATTCTGGGTCTAGGGAGTGCGAGAAACCGTGCTCCATTGACTTACCAAATCGCCATGAAGATTTTGAAGTTGCCTGACACTTCGGATGTTACAACTGGAACTTTGGCTTCATGTATCGGCAAAGAACAGGTGAAAATAAAACATCTGTTCTTAAACTAGTCTTAACTAGTGTGCCCTGCGCTTAATTTTTTAATACATTTTACATTAGGAGCGCGAGATCCTGGCGGCTCAACGACTTAAATCGGAGAAAGTACGATCTCTTCGTCCAATCTTCGTTAAGCGTAATCGTGGTGCCACTTTCAAAGAGCGGAACCTTGTTACTTCGCTTCGAAAGTACTTGATTGATATGGAAGTGGACTATGAAACACTTAAGACCGCTTACACAAAGTCTGCTAAGGATGGAATTGACAAGATCTTCGAAGATGCAAATGCAACTCAAAAAAAGAAACAGGTAAACATATTTGAAATTTTGCGTATGAGTACGAGTCCCTTCTCTTCACAGAATGTGATTTGTTCGTAGGATATGGAGGAGCTTATTGGTATCATTGTTGATCACTTCGAGAAGCCCGAAGGCGCGACGGACATCAACGCCAACATTCCACAGAAGCAAGGTCAGGGTGAAGCAGGGAAACCTGCGGATGACGATGAAGACGACGATGAGGAGGAGTTCCAGGAAGCTCAGGAGACAAAATAGTCAGTCTGCAAAACATCAGCACAAAGTGGCTACTAGTTAGTGGAGCAGCTGGCTCTAAAACAGTTAAGTGCAGAAACTTCTCCAAACAACCATCTTCTTTATAATTTGATTTACTCTACTTCTCATTACTTCAGCTTCTAAAATTCCCGTACTTTAACTTACATTACAATGAAATCTATTCTGCTCTTGCACCTGTTATGTAGTTTGTAATAAAATTGGTTACCATGAATGATTTACACGATTGACTTGCTTATTTATTGAGATTTGATAAGGTCGAGTGGTACAACAATGCGTTCATTGGGCCTATTATCAACGGCAATTTCAATACGTTGAATTTCCCAAGACGAGAGCTTAACAGGTTTACAGTATTCACAATCTGGACTAGCTTTTGCTTGATTTTCTGCGGAATCGTCTTGTATCTCTTTTCTGATAGCTTTGAAATACATCTTGCCCCGATTCTTGCTTCCAGTAATTGGGATTTCACAAGCTGCTTCTGTCGTAGTTGCGTAGTTTGTGCCGGAGTCTCCGATGTTAACATTGCCAAATTTGACCGGCTCGCCAAGGAAGTTCAGCAAAGCCTTGTGTGCCATTACGTGGTCCACCGCCTTCTGATAAAACTCTGCGTTGCGAAATCTTCTCTCAATTAACATCTTGAATGTGTATCCAGCTGCAGCAACGAGCAATCCACCAATTCCAGCAACCCGGGCGAAGGTTGCCGTTGATCCAGTTATATAGGGCTTCCGTCCTTGCGCTATCACCATTCTTGCGTCCTACAGTTTCGGCTGCACCCAGTCCACCGTAGAGAGCAGACGACTAGCATTAGAAACAAAATGGAGTCAGGCATGAGACATGAAAATAAAGGCGAACGAGCGAATGAGTCAACGAGTGTTAACTGAGTGAGAGAAATTTTGCAAAAAGAAAATTTAACAAAAAATAGAAAATGAGGTTCCTTGATGATGGTGAGGTTATTGGACAGTTTTGAGATTGACTGGTTGACGATTAATGAAATGATGTCTTCCAACCTAAACTGTCTAGTTTCGTAACTTCAGCGAGAATCGGCCACTTTATTCACACATCGTACTTCGCACATCAAAGAATTCTGAATAAATTACGTGTCGTGAGAGTAATGAAATGAAACTTGAAACATTAATCGAAACCGAAGCCTGAAGTACAATTTCGAAATGTCCTATGATAAATAAAAGCGGTCGAAATTAATTCTACTACTTAAATCCGGAATTGCAGATAGCAAATGCAATAATTAGTTTTCTGTGATGATCATTGCTTCAGCTTCTTCCTAGCTTGAATATCCGCCAAGGTCTCCTCAATTGTGCGTTTGTCCTTCTTCAATTCGCTGGACACGTATCCATACACTCGTTTAGTTTCCGTCGACTGTGCCGCTTCTTTGGCGTCTTCAAGACCTCCCAAATACTTGGCGTACTTCTGTAAATATTCCGGAGGTTTCTTATCTTTCACAGAACCACGACTGCTGGTGCTGGCGCCTTCCTCGTTGTCATTGGCTTCGTCTAATTCTGGTGGTGGTGCTGGGACATACGCTTCTCCTCTCTTCATTGCCTGAAGCTCCGCATCACAAGGCACGTGTTCAGACTTAAATATAATCAGATGACGATCAAGCTCTTCTCGTCCAAACGAATAGGGCACAAGGTCGTAAGCAAGGTTTTCCAACAGATTGTACACTACTGCGCGTTGTGGTTTAGACATAGGTTCCAGTTGCAGTCTCTCTTCTGTTTCATTCTCGGCAAATTTTGAGATCATTTCCTTCATCTTCTTTTGGAATGATTGAACTTTCCGCTGCTCCTCAAGACGCAGTCGTTTTGCTTCTTCCAGGCGGCGTTTCTTCTCCGCGTCTTCGGCCAGTACAGGTGGCTTTGTCATGTTCTTCAAAATATTCCCAAGAATATCCATTTCTGTCTGTCCAAGTGTCGATGTGTCTGGTTCTGTGATATCGAAGGTTTTGAATTAAAATTCTGCTTTGTTCGATGGAGCCATACGTCCAAAAGAGGAAATTCAAAAAGGTTTAGATTAGGTTAGGAGTTCAAGGTATGAAAAATGAAATTTCGCAGGTTTTGACGGTACTAACTTGTTTACAGACAGATAACCCTAATACCGAATTCCAAGATTTTGGGATTAGACAAAGGTCTGATCAAATTAAGCAGAATTCCTTCAGTGCCCCATGAATCACGACATAAAGAAGCAGTCCCATTTTGCACAGTTCAATGCTCCAGTCATTTACTTTAAGTGAGCGACAAACCTGTATTTATGAAATTTTTCTAAGGAATAAATGGCTTTCAGTGAATCTGAACTCAACTCAACCTCTCCCATCATCAAGCAACCTCAATCCTAAAAGAGCAAGACCTTTAACAAAATTAATCATAAATTATTTACCTTAGAATGGTATTGAGGCGTCGAAACCTGTGCACCGATTATTAATTCAATGTTGATGCCACGTATTATTGTTGTTAAATGGTCAAGCTGACCGGAATCGCGCCGATAGTCGACTAAACTTGCTGCAATATCAAAACTCAACATTCAAATCAAAGAATGGCCAGTTTGCAGCTTATGAATGCGACACGAGCATTTAAACCACTTTAGTTACCGCGTGCATAACGTAGAAGGCCAATCTTGGAATTTTGTAATCCCTTCCCCTTTTTCGCAATCCTCGCCTTTTACCCATCGCGTACGTGTAATGAATGTAAAAAATCACGAACACCAAACCCAAACTCTGAATGAGCAATGCCAAAATCATCATCGGTCTGTCCTGTGTCGAATGTGTAATGCAATAATATTAAGTTTTGAAGATTCACTTCTCCAATATGCAACAAAGTTAAGCGAACTACCTAAATATAACTTCCGTTAGCTAGTTTTTATATGATAGTAGTATAACATAACATTCGAAACAGAAACTGCGAAGGATCAGATCATCTCACCGTGCGAGTGATGTGACGAGCTCTAGCTACATAAATTGACTTTCTGTGCTTGTCAATGGGGAGATTTAATTTATTACTTATTTAATTCATCAGCAAGAGTTTAATTTGTAAAAATGTCTTCTGAAGAAAGTCCAGTAGCGAAACCAGCGGAATTCGATTTTACGTCAAAGCGAAATGGTGAAGAGGATGACGATATCTTCAAATCTACAATTCATGTAAGTTAAATGAGATTCCAGTGTGTGATTAAAGTGGGCGGATTTTTACTCGTGTCTGTATTTCGTGATTCATAGCGTGATTTTGTGTAGGTTTGGTACCCATTTTGCAAAACTTTTAAACTTTGCTCCACTAGAGCACTTTCCGGTAATTGACGATTGTTAAGTTTATCTAATTTTCAACTTTGATTTCTTCTAGACCCCAATGGCGGATTCAGAAAGAGCTCCGGTTTTACAAGGATCTGATGAAATCGATCTAAACGATGAAGATGATGATACAATTGAAGATGAGCCAGTGAAGCCGAACAATCTGAAACATCATACTCAAGTTGATGAAGATGACGAAGACAATAGTTTGTTCAAGAGCACGATGGATAAAAGCTTTAACAGTAAAAGTCATTTGGACTCCCAGCAAAGTTCATCCGTCTCCAACAAGCCTTATCAGCAGCAACTTCCCACAGAAAGCGGTGCGAGCAATGACCAAACCAACAATGTAAATACAAACAATTCAACCGAAACAAATACAACTCGACTGATTAGCCCGGAATCTACCGAAACGGCAGCAACTATTTCGCCATCTGTTCCACAATCTTCAGAGGTATACCTTGTTAATATTCTAACTTGCATAGCTTATATATTTCCAACCTCTTCCTCTACAATATTAGTAATGCCTGCGCTTAAAACTTTAAAAGTTGTTTTGTGAAGATATTATCGATTATCACAATTATCATCAGCCGCTGAGTCATACCCCTTTGAAGTGACCTTTTACGGTTGTACTGTCTGCTTTTCCTCATCAAGTATGGTACAACGTGCTAAGTTTTAGAGTTGGGCCATTTGGGTGTTCATGTGTTTAGTTTAAGATAGTACCATGGCTCACTCGAGCGAAACCAAGATTTAGTCTATGATTTGTATTGAGTGTGAACACAACAGAAGACAGAATTCAGTTTGGAAAATTGTAAACCATAAATCGTATGATTTTCGAATTCAATGTCCGTGTCTGCGATTAATTTAATTTAGAATTCCAAACTTGCCAAGATTTCGATTTATGTAATAGTATACAAGAAACTGCAATGAAGTCTATTTACTCCGTGTTAAAGAAGGTTTGCTCCACGGTTGAAATGGGCCAAGGCTGAACTCGTCACACAGAGACTCTTAATTCCTGTACAATTTTGGTTCCAGGTGGGCGGCAGTACTAAGTCCTCTCCTGGGGATGTAAAAATTGAGAAGACAATAAGCAGAGCTGACGGATCGGTAAGGCGCATTGTAGAACGAAATGAAGCCACGTTGGAGACGTTAGAGTGCATTTGCTTTTATTGGAATTCTTAGGACAATAATGATTCTGAGTCACAATTTATTGAGATAACTGTGACTG
Organism: Mesaphorura yosii; assembly: GCA_009869945.1. NCBI lineage: Eukaryota > Metazoa > Arthropoda > Collembola > Poduromorpha > Tullbergiidae > Mesaphorura > Mesaphorura yosii. The sequence continues at coordinate 80,720 of WIXG01000139.1, forward strand.
AGCCACAGAAGCAAGGGGACGGGATGTCAGGATACATTGTGTATCGTGTTGCTACTAGAACCAATATTGCTCTGTTCAGAAGAAAGGAATTTGCTGTTTGGAGACGATTTTCGGACTTCCTTGGCCTTCATCAAAAATTGGCTGAAAAATATTTGCGAAAGGTACAACGTACAGCTTGTATCTAGCTTATCTTGCATCTTATTCAACACCAACCTGTTCTTTTTTAGGGAAGGATTGTACCTCCTGCGCCTGAAAAGAATGTTATGGGAAAGATTAAAATAGGACAAGAGGGAAGCACTGCTACTCAGTCAGAGTTTCTTGAAAAGAGAAGAGCGAGTCTGGAAAGATTTATCAATCGGACAGCTGCACATTCGACCTTCCGAGTGGATCCTGACTTCCGAGATTTTCTTGAAATTGATTCTGACTTGCCAAAATCTACAAGTACATCTGCTTTTAGTGGTGCTGGCGTAGCTCGTCTCTTCAGCAAGTTTGGTGATACAGTGAATAAAATTTCATACAAAATGGACGAGTCCGATCCGGTGAGCGTTTACTTAGACGCAAGCATTTGAGATTTTCCTAATATTGTGCTGCATAATTTCAGTGGTTTGAAGAGAAAATACAAAATATTGAAGCGTTGGAGAACCAACTGAGGAAAGTCCATGGCAGCATTGAGCTTCTTGTGGCTAACCGTAAGGAATTAGCCTCTGCTACCGGAACATTTGCCAAGAGTGCTGCGATTATGAGTAATCAAGAGGAGCATACGGCGCTGGCAAGAGCTTTGGCTCAATTAGCAGAGACGGAAGAGAAGGTAAAACAAACGCAGAACGCGGTAGAATAACTAGAATTGAACATCATATCGAATAAACTGTTCAGGTTGAATTGGTCCATAACGAGCAAGGAAATGCAGATTTCTACTCGTTTTGTGAGCTCCTTAAAGACTACATTGGATTAATTGGAGCAGTCAAGGTACTCATTATTATACTGAGTGAGAACTTGCCCCAAATTTCGTTCTGAATTCTAGATGTCCACTTTTTATATTTAGGAAGTTTTCCACGAACGAGTGAAGGCGTTTCAAGCGTGGCAGCATGCTCAACAAACCCTTAACAAGAAGAGGGAAGCCAAAGCAAGATTGGAGCTTCAAGTTAGAAATGACAAAATTGGCCAAGCGAGAGAGGAAGTGGTTGAAGTAAGTTTTGGTTTAAATCGTAAGAATTGTCCGAAATATTGCCTATAATGGTAACAATTTTCTCTCCTAGTGGGAAGCAAAAGTAGAAAAAAGCCACGAAGAGTTCATATTGATGTCTAATGTGATAAAGAAAGAATTGGAGCAGTTTGAATTGGCGCGTGTGAAAGATTTTAAGAAAGTGATAGTAAAATATTTGGAAGCCCTGTTAGTCCAACAACAAGAGGTAAGTTGATGGATTTAGAATATCTATATCCATACATTTGACATTGGCAGCTTACAACTCGTAAATCACAATGTTTTTCTTTTGGCACAGTTAGTGAAATATTGGGAAGCCTTCTTGCCGGAAGCACAAGCAATTGCCTGAATAGATTAACATAACCTCATTCAACTGGGTACATTTCACGTCATCGGATTGGTGGTTCAGTTCGCGACTTCATTCCATATCTAGTTTTTGCTATGCTATTTGTAACCGTTGATTCTTACCAATCAAATGAATGCTTACAGAGTTATTTATAAATGTTACGTACGTGTTGAATCAACAAACGTATACAAATAATGTTACTGTTAGAATTTGTTACTGGAGATGGGAGAATTTTCTATATATATTGTACATACTAATTTTTCTGTTCTCTGTATTTCCTATTGCTATCAAAGGTTTTATCGTTATCAGTAAGAATAAGATAATGCGAAAAGTTGCTTAATTGATTCAGAAAGGATATGTGAGCATCCTGTGTCACAACCAATAGATATTTAATTTCCGTTGGCAGTCGACAAACAAATATGGAAATCATGACTTAATAGCCGGCAGTCCATGACATGAGGCGGATGCACGATGGAATAGAAATGTAATGTACCCTCTCCACCACAGTTCGCCAGTACGTACCAAGGGAGCATGAAAGCTTCGTTTATACATTGGCATATTATTTGCCATACACAAAACCTTAGTTTAATGTATTTGCAAATTTTGATTTTGTAATTCTGGAAGAATTCTTGAGACTTCTATCTTAGAAGAAGTCATTTCTCCGTAAACGTTCCTAAAAGTTTATGCATTCGTCATCATTTAACTTGATTCTCGTTGCTCCTTCGCAAAGCAAGTCTGGCATTCCTTTGAAAAACGAAAATCTGAAATGACATGTCATGCAGCAGGGAGCTCATCGATGAATCCTATAAAAATGCTAATATGCGTGCTGACGGCAGAGTTTGACGGTGATTGCATGTTTGCTACGAGACAACGAGACGTGAAAGTTTAGCGAGATTGAGGAACGACGGATTCATGCCACCAAGATTTTCGTGATAATTCCAACTTGATGCCTAAAATAGTTGAACTAGCTGAGACAATGACGGCGAACATTTTGCCATCATAATCATGCTCTCACTATTCTGGTAAAGACAGTCGTTTCTAAATTGGCGTATAACGACAAATACACCTGTATTCAATATGCATTATTGATCAGCCCGAACTAGATGAGGAAAATGAAAATTGGGAAGACAAGTCCAATTTTTCGCTTATATTTCACATTTTCCCTCGACTCTCATTAGAATTTTATGGAAATATAGCACTCGCTTGTCTATATCACCTTTCACATGCGGCGGCGCTGAAAATGATTGCAGACGTATACAATGGCGTAGCACGACAGAATCCCTCTGACATAAATCCCTTCGACAAAATCCCTTATTTCAAAAATCCCTTTGCGACAAAATCCCTTATTTCAAATATCCCTTTGCGACAAAATCCCTTATTTCAAATATCCCTTCGCGACAAAATCCCTTATTTCAAAAATCTCCTCATCACCTATTAAATTTGCATGCTCGGCTTATTCGATTTTTCCATACCCATTGTGCCCAATTAACAACCCGGCCTCGTGCCGGGTAGCCGAGTTCATTGGCACTTCCTTATCCTTCCTTCCTCATACCCTCAAACCTTTTTAAAGGGATTTTGTCGCAAAGGGATTTTTGGAATAAGGGATTTTGTCGCAGGGATTTTGGCGAAGGGAATTTTGCGAAGGGATTTTGGCAAAGGGATTTTGTCGAAGGGATTTATGTCAGAGGGATTCTGTCATGGATTCATACAATGGGGTGAACCATGCATCGGCACAATAGGAACACCACACCCGCCACAAAAACTACAGCACAACTGGTCTTTTGCATCTGATGAATCAGGGCCTCAGACTCAATAGCAACCATATTATTTCTGCATCTTGGGAAATGCACAATACAAGAATGATTCCAGAAGCTGAGGTGACTTTTCTTGAATAGTTTGTGGATTTTTCAAAAGTTGCTTGTTATCAGAGTTTTTATCGAAGAGAAAGCATGAAATAAGCACTTTTGCAAAAGTTGTGTTCATAATTATACTTTCCGTCTTGACAGTCATATCATCGTGACTATTCAGCCACGACCACAATGATGCATTTGGATCGATTTGGGGTCGAAAATTGTATGTGCCCGAGATGAGACAGGCGCACGACACGTAGACAAGACACGACATTAATCACTGAATCGCAATTTGGAATGCCTCGCCTATGATAGAAAGTCGAAAACCTTTAACTGTGGCAGTTTGGCAACTTATAAGCAACCCAGATTTTGACCTGGTAAATAACTTCATTTTCTGTCTCATTTGTTGTGTCAAAAATCATGTGCACTAGAACAAAGTGATAATAAGTATCACATCATTCTTTCACTTACATACTTTTCAAGTCTATGGTGGCTTGGGTTTGTCAATTCCGGGTGGAGACAGGAAGTCGAAAGCATTGATTCAAATGAGTGCGAATGATTTCATTACCAAGATGTCAGTGACATATTAAGAGTAACATCATCACAAATTAAAGTCTCTGTTCCATCAATTCGCTTCGCCTCGGGCCTTGCCTACGGAAACTGATACCACTTTTGATGCAGGGCAAAAAAACAGCAGTTCTACCTATCTAAAATTCCTTTAATTTTCATAGCATCAATTCTCCTAATTTGGGTCGGATTTCAAACTAAGACGCATTATCCATTAATGAAGTTGGTCACTGGGTGCGTGATACCGCAGAGAAAGCGGAAGAAAGTACCAAAGAATAGATTGCATGGCCCTTACGCAAAACTCTCGTTGTGTTACATAGGTGGCAGTGAAACAACGTTAGACGTATTGTCACCGTATTACGTGTGGTTTTTTATCCTTCGCTCCTTGGATGACCTTGATCCTTATTTTCCCGTGTTTTTCGACTTTTCACTGCAGAAAAGTTTTCTCCGTCTTAACAATTGGTTGGGAGCACAAACTGTCAAATTTGTCGCGACAATCCTTTGTAATGCGACTGAGTTACGACCACGCATTCATTTGGCACAACTCGCGTATTGAATGACAAACCAAAACCTCACTTATTCCAGTTGACGCTGCGTTCAGGAGACTACTGTTGAAACATACTGGACCAAAAGCCTTAAGTCATGAATAACAAAGGATAAGTTCGAACGCGCGTAGTGCTTTCTCGCCTTCCTTCGATAGACCGTACTCAACCAACGAGTTTTACCTGTAAAATCAGTAAAATGTGCAATATCTCATCATCTCATGCATTTTCTTCGGCAGAAGAAAGTCTTGCCAGAAACGGCCTACCTACGACGCTTCGCGTGTCTGTGCAGCCAATCTAAATTCCAGATGCCAATTGTTATTCCACTAGCAGGACGTGAACTGGAGGACCGATTGGGTGATGGAATGCACGGGATCAATACACAGTGTGCAGTGCATGTGTAATACAACGCCTGGAAATAAATTGGCTGATAAGGGAATAATAGCCTGGCTGAGAATCCCGACTGAAACACGATGGGGATGGATTTGGGTTTACACGTGTACACTCTCCATTGGCATTATCTTGTATAATAAAACGTAATGATACAGAAGTGCATGCAGGGCAGGAGGTTCTCAAATTCGCGAGCCAGGCTTCCTTTCCTCTCGAGAGATAAGTGATAACCTCATGAGAGCATCCTGTGGTCAATATCAATGAAATGCTCAATGCTCGAAACCGAACGCCAGTCTATGCGATGAAAGTACAACGTATGGTAGAAACCGGGAGGGCACGGAGTTCACGTCTTGGGTAAATACTACATTAACCTACTAAAGGATTTCCTAAAAATATTACAAGCGTGGAAATATCACTAGAAAGCTATACATACAATATCCTGCCTTTGCCTTTCACTGCTTTCCAAAATTCCATAATCCATTAACCTGCGTTACAAGAACGAACCTTTAACCTGCTGCTGCAGTGCAGGCGCCTACACATTTCGATTCAGCTTTCAAGTACGCTATAAATACAGTATACCGGGCTACAAGCACGAGAACAATTTTTATGTTTATTTGATTCGAATCCATCAATCTTGATTTCCATGTGGAAATTTTTATCTGGTACCTTTGCTCGCTCCGCTTGTGCATTGCATTGCACTGCATTGGTTCGACTCATAAGCCATTTACATAATATATTGGCTTTATATGTCCGGGAAAGGAATGGGTGCTGCTCTGAAGCAATGCATTGTGTTGAATTGGATAACGCTGCAATATAAATAATGTGTGTGACCTGAAGGGAAATTCTTACAGGACAAAAATTGCTGACGGTCAACACAAATACGAATCCAGGGCTCACTGTTCATCGACAGAAAATAACAATGACTGAGAGCTAGCCAGGTTTGACAGATTTGCATTTCTCATTCGCCAACGCCGACTTCCTCTTTCTTAATATTCAGCTCCACAACACCACCATTGCCATTTGCCATTGCGTAATAATAATTTTTGGGTCTGCTTCTAGGTGATGTGTGAAAATTTGAGCGCACAAAGGCGCTGAGAATAATTGCTTTCATTGCCTTTACCTATTATTAATAATCCACCTTTTGTTGCCTCCCCGACTTTATTTGTGCATCGTGCTTTCTCGCTGTTCATGCTTCAGTGTCTGTCAACCTTTCATTATTTTTTCACAAAAGCACCGCTGTCTAATTGAAATTGCGCTGATCAATGGAGCTCACATTTGAGAAAGACCAAAATCTCGAGTTCGGTGTCATTTTCGTTGGTTGCAATTTTCGAAGTCTATTGTGAGAGCTAGTACTAAATTGATGGTAAATCTATTTATCATCAAATGTCGTATTCTAGGAGGTTAAATAGCGTTTACATTCTTGTTTCAGCTTGCGAATTGATAATCAAATTCTCAATTTCCTTGCACAGGTAAAAACACAAGAAAACATTGTATTGCACGGGCCTCGAATCCCTGAAGACTCCAGCAATATTATGTTATTTCCTTTATTGTTACTGAAATCCGTAAATATGGAATTATCGAATGCTAAAACCATGTTCTTGTCTGAACATTGTATCAACGTGGTGTTCGCAGTCAAGAATACTCGAGACTGCGAAGTGTATACGCTCAATTACTGCATTGTAGCATTTCCTGAATATTTGGTCTGACTCGCGCCGCTTGCTTCTTTCCATTTTTGCACTGATATGCGTTTACTGTTTGGTTTTAAACGCTCCGTACTCACGCTCGTACACAGTTTGAAAGTTTAGAATCGATGAGTGCTCGTAATTGGTATTTATCGTCTTGAGCTCGTTCGCCAACCGCCGCATAAAATATTATTATCAATTACTCTGACTTTAATGACTGAGCGACTCGGGGACTGAATCCGGCGAAATTCGAGTGGCTTACGACCCCATATTCACGATCGCAAACGCCGTCTCTCAGTATGCGCGGCTTTGAACGATCCCGAGTTATAACGCGTACTTCTTAAACAAATTACATGACATTATGAAGGCAGTTTGCAGTAATGCTCTTTAAAATTCCATCGTCTTTCCACTACTCGCAATCGCGCGATTATTTGCAGCTCCAGCCAAGTGCATTGGCATAGTGGCAGTAATGAACAAGCAAACAGAGAAAGCGGCAGCCTGGCTGGGAATTGACTATTGGGCCTGGTCTGGTTGCCTATTCAGCCTACTGTGACATGTTTAGTTTTAAAGGTCACTTCACAATTGGCCTCGTTCAAAATGAGACGGCTCTTGCTTGCTGAAAGAAATTACAAGGCGACTTTCAATAGTTCAAACGCAAACTGCGTACACGTGAAAATTCGCACCTCACGCTTTGTATAAATCTACTTCCTCTGCGGACGCTTTAATGAAAATTAATGACGCTTCTAAAATGTCTAATTCAACAAAACGCCTGGCTGTTATGAATCGCACCAGTGTGAAATCAAACGGCACATTAAAGCCGTGGGGAATATTTTAATCTTTGTGCACGTGAAATGCAAATAAAGAATAATTAAATATGAATGAATTAATCTCGCTACAGATTTGTTATTCGTGTTACCCAATTATGCGCTACTCTGTTTCGTGTTTTCGGACGACCTCAGTCGGCTGCTTCCACATTTCTGTAAAGTGAAATTCAGAGAAAGGAATACTCCCATGAGGAACTTATTAAACCTCGAGTAATTCATATGTTATGAATCCAAAAGTCGTAAGCATTGAATGTTTGCATATGAATCACGCTTATGCGAGCATCCGGAACGTCTCGCTGCTTATTACCAATTCTACATCGGACATTTATTACGACAATTCGTTTTCGGCAGCCCTGTAAAAGAATTTTTATGGGACCAGAGCGTATGACTTGTGCTCCGGCTTCAGGTTGAGTGCTCGTTAAATATTAAATGAATTTCATGCCCACACTAAATCATGTCGAACGACGCATTGCGAAATAGCTTCATACTCGTAGTGTCGTGATAGACTTCATCTCTGGCCAGTCGTAGAAAAGTTAGCGCATGATACTCGTTGCTCATTAGTTTGCCGAGCTCGAAGGCAACTTTCGTTCGCAGCAACCATGCTACACTCCTTTCAATATAGATAGGGCAAGACCATCTTCTTCGGATATCTTTCTCTCAATCCAGTGTATTGGGCTAATTTTTTCACAGGATGTAGTAAGGCTATGTACCGTTAATTGATAACTCTTTGGTGATTCCTGCCCTTTCACGAAATGAATGAATAAAAATGAATTGAAGTGTTCAATAAAGATAGGACAATTTCGGGTCATTCTACGTTTGCATTCAGAGCTGAGCAGTTCTAGCTTCTGTTTCTGAAATGGGGCGAGAGTCGTGATAAACGGAGGTTGAGAAAGGGCAAATTCAGTTGTTAAATAAGATCAATCGATCTCATCAAGTTGTGGGCAATAATTTACGACTGGGCGATTCGTGAGGTACCAAAAAACCTCCTGGGCGTCCGAAGGAGATCGCAGAACGAGATAAGAGAAAAATTGTTCGTCTGGCAGAATCTAGAGAGTATTCCTTGCGAGAAATGCAAGCAGAAATGGAGCCAAAATTCTCAATTGGTACCATTGATGGTGTCCTGAAGCAGCGCCCATACCTCTGATGGTGCACTAAAGTTCGTCAACCACCGCTCACGAATCAGCACAAAGCTGCCAGACTTGAATTGGCCAAAACTCATGTCCTGGGACAAAGAATGGCAAAAGGTTCTCCTCTCTGATGAGAAAAGGTGGAATTTAATGGCCATGACATTGCAGCTACTGACATGATATCAGGAACGAGAATGAGATCTTTTCTAAACGTCAATCAGGCAAGTCAACGGTCATTATGGCCACTACGCAATCATAAACAAATGAATTCGAGCAACATAATCAGCTATTTCTAAAGTCAAGAAATTATGTTGCTCAGGAAGCGGAACTGTTATGTTTTGGGGAGGTTTTGGCTAAAATTGGGCAACTTCTCTTGCAGAAATAAAACTCAAATCTAACTCATTGGGCTATCAGCAAGTGTCGGAGGACAATCTGCTTCGTCGTGCGAAACGAGTGTCAGACAGGGGATGGACATTCCAGCACGACAACGCTAGCATTCATTCATCCAGCAGCACGTTGACAGAAAGCGAGTCAGAGTTTTGCCATGACCATCGAAGAGCCCTGGCCTCAACCCCATAGAGAATCTCTTGGATATCATGGTTCGCGACGTCTATGCTCATGGCCGCCAATACAACACGCTTTCCCAGCTAAAGTTTGCAATTTCGAGGGCATGGAACAATTTGTCTCTTCCCACGTTGAGAAACTTGATTAACAGTATGAAAAATAGAATTTTTGAAGTCATTACTAATCGCGGAAGTATGACACATTACTTAATTTATAGCTAGAAGCAAGCAGTTACAAATATTATAAATGTTTTCAAAATTGTCTTATCATGATTGAACACCAATCATTCGAATTATTTTGACTTGCTCGTATTGTTGTGGGTCAAATTCACTCAGACTCACATGGTAAGTTGGTACAGACCCTGCCCACCTCCTGTGAAAAAAATCAGCCCCGACCCACGGGAATGAGAGAGATGTCAATAAAAGATGGTCTTGTCCTATCTATATTGAAAGGAGTGTAGGCGAAGCAGGTGATGATTGCCGACAACTTGTGACCCAATGCAAATGCAATAACTTTTTCCTCTAAGAATTGTGTTAATGGAATATTTAAGTTCATACTTCAGTTCATGAGTTTATGAATAAACAAGAGATACTGCGCTTTCTTATGAGTTATTTCCACGTGGAAATGCCACAGAGATTTCAGGTCGTTTTTTTTTTAGAAGTGTGCACTGCGCACGACTGCATAAGATCTGGCTTGAATGGGGACAATTTCACATTGCACTTCAGGAAGCTGAATACAATGCCGTGATTGATAACTGACTTGCCTGCTCCATACCAGAAATGGAATTCGAAAAATAGTGGCTATAATTTATACATTCGTTATTGCTTGGAGACATGCGGGCCGAAAGTCAGCGGGCGGGGAGTCCGTTCCAAATGTCAACATGCAATCGTTGAAGTTTCGGGTTCAGCGGGAATCCTTCTCGACATATTTATAAGTCATCGGTCATGTCCTGAGTTTGTGCAACTGTTTGTATTGCAGGCACAACACAAATCTTAATTGCGTAGGGAATTCTTAGAACTGGTGAGAGCAACCGGCACGAAATTATGCGTAGCTTTCTTCTAATCGGTATCGAATTAATTGTCTCCGTTGCCCGTTACTCGAGCAGTTCAGGTTCTATAAATACAAAAGACCTTGTCATGGGCCTTGAACGGAGTCTCGTCTCGCATTCGTAGTCGAGCTTATCAGTTATTGCCTTTTCTCACACACATTGTGACTCGTGACATTCCGTCGTAGCCTGACATTCAAAAAAGCAATAAAACTATCTGCACGACATGTGCGCTCTATAAAAATCCTAATTAAGTGTGTCATTCTATAAAAAAATGAAGCGATTCGTATGCAGACGCAAAAGGAAGGTGTGCGTTCCTGTCTGCTGTGTTTTGTGTAAGAACTTAATTCAAGTTTTCTTCGCAGTCCTTCTCGTCGGTGTTTCCTTTCTCGAGTAGGCAACTAGGTTACAGTTACAAGGAACGAGCAGTCCACTATTTGCCATTTGTGTATACTTTATTTTTGCAAGTCACAAGTTCGTTTTATATTCCATTTCCTAAATAAAAGCAAAGTCACTTGGTTGTTGGCTTATCCACGCCTATTTCAGACATGTTCTATTTCCCGTGTGCTTTTGCTCGCTCGCCGCTTTATATTTTTTGCAGACATGGCGTGTTTGGAACTTAGTTTTCCTTCGACCGCTCTATAATGAGGAATTATTTAGCTTTCTTTCTACAATTTCTGCTCCCCTTTAACAAACAACTATTTTCCATTAATATAAATACTACATCGGGAATTGCCAGCTATATTCAATACGGGGCCAATTCAATACGTGTTAGTCGCTGGGGTATCTTAAGCTGGCCATAACCGCTGCTGAATTGTGTCCAGGCAATTTTGTGTTTGTGCCGAGCATTACGTGCGCGATTTAAATCAACCTTTCTGGACTCGCCGGAGTGAAGCATATAAATATGTAAACTTCTAGGCCTCTGGGGCAGCGGGCAGCACGTTATAGCAGAAACAAAGTGATCATAATTATCAAATCGCGTGATAACTTTGAGAAATCTACATACGAATAACCAATACCTTAAAGTAGCCTCGCATAGCAATTTCAGGAGCAGAAATGCGCCTTCTTCGCTGAGGAAGTTGTCTCATTTGGGCACACACATATTATTAGAAGGTAATTTGCAAAGCAAAATATGAAAGCTCTGCTTTTCCATATAACTGCAGAGAAACAGTAGAATACAGTACAGGCATCATGGAAATGTTTCTGTGCCGCTGTTTGGAGAGAGGCAAATCATTCTCGGAACCTTTCACTTGACTGCTGCTGGAAAAACATTCCCATTGAAAAGAAAGAATCGCTCATGGGCTACGGCTTAGCACTTTCACGCTCCACCGGCCAGCTTTTGCTAGCACAACCCCCTCCCCCCTCCCGTCAACCAACACGCGGGCACATGCACTTGGGCATTTCGGTCGTAACACGGCACTCATGGTGAAATTCGATCAAGTTAAATTAGCGAGACAGAGTTGTTTTATAAAATAGCACTAATCTATCGAGACCATCTACGAAAGGCACGACACGGCAGGCCATGAAATAAATTATAAGCTCAGACTCGGTAGGACCATGCAGGTAAGAGTCATAGCTCAATGGGAGATGGGACTCGATTGGAGAAAGTGAAATTTAGATTTATTGTACGTATATTAACAGTTGTTACTGCACTGCCTAATACAGCTTAATGGTAAGGTTATATCCGCTGCGATGGCCCGTTTTTTGCATACGTTAAATCTCTGAATTAAATCTAATCTATTTTTCAATCATTTAAGCGCTTTAATAAATCGACTCGCGAAAGTTAAAGTGAGATGTTTTGAATTTGGAATATGCCGAGGGAGAATGTCTGCGTCTGCAATTTGTGTCGCAGGTTAGTCAGAATTGTGCAAAAATCAAAAACGCGCGTCCAACTGAAACATTAAGAATGTGACTTCCTGACTTAAATTAGGTACTGAATGTTTCATGGAGTAAGCATACCGTGTGAACCTTCACTCACTTTCATGACACGTTAATGTGGGTCTTATTTCATCGAGTGTGTGTGTATGCTTTAGATCAATAAAATAAATAATCAAATCGTAGTTATTGTTATTGTAGCCAGCCACTGTGGGCAATGTGTTGAGTGCAGCGTGCAAACCTTGGTGGGCCCACCACCGCAAAGCGTCATAAAACAACGGCAATGCAACAACTACTCCAAATCTAGCACACAAACAAACCAGCAAAAAATGGAAACAACGGCAATGCATCGTTTTACCAGTGCAAGGAAATGTGGAATGGCAGCGCGCGGAAGCTTGGCTGAATGCAAAGGGAAAGTTGTGCTCAAAATAATTACACACTGCTACTTTTTGTGCTGGGTGCTGTACTTCTGCGAAAACGAAAAGTCACGCAACAATTTTTGTCTCCTTGCTTTGACTGAGTATTTCTGACACGCTTTGTTGTTTTACGAATCAAACGGCGGTCACAAACAGAGCAAAGTGCTGTCACGCTGCGCTGTCTTATCGCACATCTCTGGGAAATCAGGTCGTTTTAAACTGGTGCCCTAATTTCAAGGGGCAAATACGGGCCACACATGTTGGTTGGAATAAAACACGCTGCTTGATCTGTGCGCGGATGTGATCATTAATGTCAAAAACGACAAAGCATGAATTTTATGAGCATGTCGAGAGACATGACATAAAAGAGATAATTGTCATCTTTCTACACAACGCAGCCGACAAAGGGCTAGATTGACACATGTCGGCATGTCTTGTGTTTACTCTTTCGTCCCCACGGCCTTGACATATTTGACTTGCCGACTCTTGTCACATCACATCATCGCACATGTATCTCATTAAGTAAGTGCGGGACAAATTTCTGGAGCATTCTTCTCAATATTAGAATTATCCCAAGGGAATTCAGGTTTCCAAGAAATGAAACCCAACAAAACAATCTCTTGATCATTGCTGATCAAAAGGAAGCAAAAACGAAGACGAGGCCAATCTAAACAATAAAACAAGTATTAATCGCATGAGTGGCATGGATTCCAGTCTGTATCATTGTATCGTCCAATTTCTCAATAACTAGAGTAAAGGCAAACACGGTAGAGCGCAGAAGTCTCCCGAAGGAGCAGAAAGCAGAACATTGCTGCACAGCTTCGGCAGACGGAGAGGAAATAGGAAATGAAAGATGCTGGCCGAGCAACAAGTTACCATCATCCATTTTATTACTATCAAGAGCTGACATCTTCCTAACGGGAAGGCACGCCAGGAAGGAACCTACTTTCCAGTCTCAGCTTGTCTGTGTCAACACCGAGCTGAACATTGAACATGGTGATTTCAGTGATAGTTTCGCCTCTTATCTTCACAATAGCTTGCAGAAACGGCTAATTTCAATGTACTATCAAGAAATGATTTGCTTCAGTGCTGCTACGCGTGGTCTGCTTCTTCTCTGATGTATGGCTTTTGAAAGCATTTATTATGCAACACTCTTGGCCATTTCAAGGCTCCAAGTTCGGCGCCCGCATTATGCCAGTGTTATTGCCAACGCACTGCAATAAATTGTGCGAATTGACTTCCTAAGCACTGTCACCATCGTAAAAATGTGAATGGACGATGAAATATGAATGAACTAATTTAATGCGGTCTTTAGCATCCCTACAAACCATAAAATCGATCATGGTATGGCGCTTGGCAAGGCCACGGCGCTGGAATTTACGACCTATCGAGCTTGAAGTTGAGCGGTTTAATAATGTAGGATGTCACTCGTGATTCACAAGTCGTCTTGTCCTGCTCACTTGATCCGGCGACAGTGTAATTGAAAGCACAAGACCACGTTAAATCTGCTCACATAAATATTTGCTATTGACGACGCGGCTGTTCCTGCCTGGTGTGAAATTGTACATTATTTTTCTCTATCAAGTGCACATGGTCTTTCTTTCATGCGATTAGACATTTCCTTTCGCACAACAGCCGCCGACGTGTCGCGTACATATGTCATGGTCTCGGTGCTTCTATTTTCTTCTTTATCGGGAAATAACAGCTCGCAGGTGTGATTGTGTATCACCTTACACAATGCGCCACACATGTGCTAAAAGACAAGGAGGAGAGCAAGGCAATAGCTTTGAGCTATTTGATACACGAGAGTGCACATTTTTACAACTCTCCTCGTCCTGCCGCTGCGGCTGTTGCTACTACTTAAGAGTCGAGGAAGATAAGAAGCAGAAGCGTGGGCAATATTGTGGCAAAAATAATAGGGTCATCATAATAGACCACTGAGTTGAAAAGCGTAGCAGAAGGAATGGATCTTGTTCTCGGGCGTGTGAGTGAAAGTCACATTATTTCGTAGTATCGTAAAAATGCTATACATTTATAATACTCCGAGTCCTGTCCCGCGTACGTGGAGTGGAGATGAGCACAAAAGTATCTCGAATGGGCTCTCTGAGCGTTGCAGCACTGTTTGGATAACGTCAGGCACAGGGAAGAAAGTAGATGAGTATCCGTCGCGTAGTCATTATTCTATTATAAGTTTACTTTCTTGGCTGAGCCAAACCATAAGCTTAAGTATAGCCGGAGGATAAAGGAAAAGAACAGGAAAATTCAATGGAGAATGCACGGACGATGAGTTTGAGCAACTTGAATCAAAATAAGCAAATAGCAGAAAATAAGGTTCATTCTTTTGTGCCTTGGCATTTAAGGCCATCTTGTACACTGACTCTGTGCTCGTACCGTATCAGGCTTGAATCGAGGTTGCGACGACGAATGTGGAATAAAAGTGTATTATTTTCTATTATGTGGGGCTAAAAGAAATGTATTACATTTACAAAATAAGAAATAAGAAAAATGTGCTGTCCTGTGCCCCGTACGCTCGCTTTCCAGCCAGGAGAAAGCGCGCACTCGTGCACAAGCTACGCCAAGTCCGCTCAAATACAGACTTGTAGACTTAGCCATTGCTGGAATAGATAAGTAAGATTTTACGTGCATTATTATTATATTGCATTGCCGCCTTAGTATGAAATTGATCTCTATATTGTGTTCAGTGCAGTCTACGACTACCACGATGCGTACTTTGCGTTTGCATTTTTTGAAAGAACAAGAACAATGAAAGTCTTTTTCTCGATGTACACCTACGGGCTGCGTACGGCACAAGATGGTGAGATAGAGAACAAGAAAAGAGGATATTGTATTAGAAATGCCAAATTCAATTACTTTAATAAGTATTCCTATTCTCACTGCAGTCGCTTGCTCGCTCCTCCACCCGTGAATTCCTGTGACGCGGTTTGCCCTTTGCCTTTCGTATACGCTTAAGTTTCATTGTCTTTATTTTTGAATAAATATCTTTATTTGACTTGAATGAGAGAATTCATGCACACATGCGATTATGGAAAGACGGAAAGACCAAAAATTTCGAGGCAGTTGAGAAATTTACATTAGCATATTGTTATCGCAAGCACAGGCGTAAGAGAACCTTTCACCTTTTCATGTACAATGAATAACGAACTAACTACTAATGCTAATGTGAAATGCGGAGTTACACGATTAAAGGATTTCATAACGCGTCGATGGCGCAGAGCAATGCTGGTTCTGCATGATTATTCCATGGCCATGGCCTCTGTTGAAAAATGAGTCCTGATAACTCGCCTCACTACATATTTGTGTTTATTCAAACACTGTTCCTGACAAAATGATTAACTCATTTCGTGCCCCGGTCATGCCAGGCCACGAAGGTCGCGTAACTTTTCTCGTCACGACTGGTCTGCTGCATGTTTGCTCCTCTCTGTTCTGCATGTGGTTGTCGTTATTAGGGTTAGAATTTTAATTACCGCAATTATGATTAATTATTCAGGCACACACAAAGCGTAGACGTACGGACATCCAACGCTCATGAGCTTTTAAGTAGCCTGAGTTGACCAACTGCGGCATGATTAGCAACTACAAACGAGCGAGTGAGTGATTTAAATGATGATGGCGAAATGGTGAAAGTCATTTTGAAGGTTTTAGCATTCCATCTCATGCGGCAAGCCGATGGAGTTTCTGCACGCAAAATTCGACATAACTTCGATTCATATTTTATGTGTGCTCGCCTCGAAAAGCAAAACACAGTCTAATCCCGCACTCGACTTCTGTACACAAAGCCGATGCTTGAAAATATGCTTCTGAAATCCTTATGCGGTAACGTGCTTGTCATAACACTTTATGAAACACGTGATTTGGGTGAACATTTCACCATTTACGTGCTGAATCATTGACAGCGTGGGGGAATCGTTGATTAAAAATCTGAGCGCATTTCATTCATCGCCATTTGACTATCTTCCGATAATTTGCGCGTCAGACCGAGTCAGAGCTCTTGAACTGGTATCCACTCCATGAAACCATCAATAACTACATTTCTCCCAAGACCTTGACAGAACTTGAAAATTAAGCTAGGTGTACGTACACCGCACAGCGTGCACGGGGATTACAATTGCAGGTATTTTTGGCTTCCGCAGACCGCCGCGGCGCACCGGACAAGCAAACACGTAAGACAAGCACACACGCAATTTTTGCAATGCAAGCATGAGACGACGACGGCGACCGGGCCACTGCCACGGGTGTAAGTGTGCTTGATGCCGTGCATACCCACCGCCACCAGCCATCAAGTCATTTGCCATTGAACTGCAGGCACAGGCAGGTAGGCATATACCCACAAACTTGGGCAATGGGGTCAAGTAAGAACACTAACTAGCAACCACTAAGCCAAGCAATATACGAAGGTTGTTTGAATGTTTGAGAGTACATGTAAAAGTATGTTTCCTAAAGGAATTCACATGCGGACCATCTCTTCTCTGTACGCCTCTGTTCTTTCTTCCTGTGGTGGAGCTGTTCGTGGTTGTTGAGTTATTCCCTGGTGCCCTTCTACGTCAGAAAAATCGACAGTGAGTCATTCAATATGTACATGTTTGATTCGCTTCCAGCTTTCCTGGAATTGGAACAAATGAAGAAATTTTTAAAATGTTGCCGATCCATTGCGTGAGTGAAATGGCTCGTGAGGAAGGACGCACATGGTTTGGCCGCGTACTGCATTGGTTCTGGACGGACACTCTCACCCACAGATTCTAGGTATTGTGTAGAATGTTGATCGAAATCGAGTATGCATGAAAGGATGGTCAAAAGTCACCCGAAACACAAAAAGTGGTTTAAATAAAGTGGAGAGAAATCTGGTGCTCAAATTCCTCGCCGCCGCCGCCGTCTGCAATTCAGAACCTAATTCTCAATAGTTCCATTACGATTACGCTACGATTCGATAATACCCGCATTCGGCAGCTGAACCGAATCGAATAAAGACAAATGCCAATAATGGGCAGAATATTATAAAAGGCTTTTACGCGGAACCAAAGCGCAGTATTATGTGTCACTGCAAACCGTGAAACGCCAACGGTTGCTTGGAATTTGAATTGAGACAAGGGCAAAAGGTCTCTCGCTCTCCTGAATACCAAAAAGTATTTTTCTTTCGTCGACTGGCTCTGGCATGGCGGCGCGGCGAATGAGTGAAATGGATCTTTCACTCACAACATTTGTTTTTTAAAATGTGAAAGAATTCCCGAATAGCTGCAGAATGAGACGAAGGAACCAAGTAGATTCGCCTGCGCCTAGTCTTGAGTTTCAAGTCGCAGTCACAGCGTCAGTAGCATTGGTAAGTAGTTTGGCGCAGAGTTTGGGTAAAAGTCGCGTCCGTGCCATATGATAATGGCAGATTCCATGCTACATTTGAATTCTTTCGAGCAAATAATAGCTTCCAACCTTACTTTATTTCACCACCATTACCACAACCGAAAGAGCGTAAAGTAATATGCAAAACATCCACTTTCAGCAGTTCCTCATCTCTTTCGAGAAATAGCGAAATACGATGGCTGATACGCTGATACGTTGCGACTTTTCGTGTAATCCAGCTTAGCTTATTCACTCGGAAGAACTCATCCAGTTTTGATCAAGTCGATGCATTAGAAAATCGGTCGAACTGTGACACTATGCTGATTCGACTGGTATCAGGTGTGTCCACTAGTTCATGATCGTCTTAGCTCCGTCGATAACCTAAAGAGTGGTCTACAAATGAGCTATTTCCTACCAAATTGCTCTTTTTATCAGGAGAGTCAGGATGCAGCCGCAGCCAATCTCTGCTGCCCCAACACGCCTTGCGAAATTTCGATTCTGTACCCCGCAGCGGCGTGGCGGTCTATATCCCAAGACAGTATCGACGCATAGCGTGGACGAGATGCTCACAAGTAACGGTGTGCGGTTTGGATTAATGAGATACGATCTGTGATTTGAAACTTTCATCGAACTTCTTTAACATGAACATGAACTTTCACTCTCAATCTCTGAAACGTTATTACAATATTATTCTCGAAGGAAAAATGCATCCTCAGAAAGTAATGGCTTCTCATGCCGCCGCTTGTGTGTTTTGCGGTGGCGGTAGTCAAAGAGTCATTCGAGCCGTGAGAAGAATTTGAATTTTACCCCTTTTCTTGTTGAAGCCAATTTTAAATAGGAGACTGTCTTTGCGTAACATAGAATTTGTCATCAAGAGTGCGTCTACACTTTTAAATATTAAATGACTCAGGCAACGACAAGAGGCCTGTGAACGAATCATTTCACATGCTGTTGTGATAAAATCGACCGACTTACGCACATTTGTACACTCACATGTTGGACCCAACAGTTTGATATAAGTACGTGACTGAATTAAACTCCAGTGCATGATTCGATTTCATGAGAAGCGTGAACCATGAATTCATTGGAGAATTTAGCACCGCCGAGGCCAAAGCGTCTAACCCGGAAATTTAAATTCTGAATTCGTTTTGGGCAAGTGGTTTGTGTTTTGCAGCAGCTAGCATGAAGACATACTGCGTTGTATGGCTGTAGTATCATGCACATGAATTGACGTGTTGTAATCCCTTCAACACAAGTTTATCTTGTCTAAAGCAAGAAACATCTTGTTTCATATCCCGGGCGGAAATTTCACCAGGCTCTACTGACTGTTTAAATGCTCTCCACAACTTCCTGAATGCACAACCTGTCTGGAAGTCTACGATTTTCTGACTTTAATCAACTTCAAATTTTGATAAGGGAAGCTTGTGGAAGGGATTAAAGCGCATTACACCGAATGACACTGTAGCGTATCCGCGCTCAGAAACACGTAACGGTAGCACGACGCGAGCACGAGATTCATCAAGAGAAAGTTGAAGGTTCTCATTTGTATGCCTGGTACAACTCAAGTATTTAAGTATTCAGTAGCTTGAGAAGAGGAAGAAACCCATAAACTGCAACAGCAGTAAGACGGAAGGCCAACATTACTTCTTCGAAGGAGTATCACCGCATTGCGTTGCATGGACAAGACCGACCTTGATGCGGGAAGAATTATTTAAGTTGCGAAATAAGTGATGAGATGCGAAAGTACAAGTGTACACAAGAAAATATCATATCAACACACCCAAGAATTGTTACTTGGCTTGGCATGGTTTGGCTTGACAGAGACGAAGTTATTGAGTTGTGCTTGGTGCAACATGAGTTATGTGGCTTGGCTTGCTCTTATAAATAATTTCTGCATGCCAAAATAAGGAGCGCGAACACGAAATGATCCAAGTGCGAG
Organism: Mesaphorura yosii; assembly: GCA_009869945.1. Taxonomy (NCBI): domain Eukaryota; kingdom Metazoa; phylum Arthropoda; class Collembola; order Poduromorpha; family Tullbergiidae; genus Mesaphorura; species Mesaphorura yosii. The sequence goes on from WIXG01000139.1 coordinate 100,440, forward strand.
GCAGGCGTTGATGAGTGATGACATTATACGAGTAGTAAAGTAAATGAGTACAAGACGGTGACAAAATAACTCAAATTTTCACCTACAACTGGAAAGTTGTCATCACGAGCAGCTCATTAAGGAAATTAAAACCTTGGTCCTTGTGTTCTGGAAAAAGTTTCTGTTTGCGTAAGTAACTAGAACGCGGCGCGGCCGTCACTCACGATGACTCAAGGTTGACGGTAGATAAACAAAAGCAAGCATGCAGTCCTCACATTGCGTGCTTGAATGAACGTAGTTTGACAGTTAAATCCACATTCACGAGAGTCGCGTCCGTACATGCTGCAGAGCGAATCAAAGAAGCAAGAGTTAAACAATGGTCACAACACAATAAAAAGTTTTGGGTGTTAAATGATCATATATCATTTTTGTTGAATTGCTGAAAGGATTTCTTTTACTTCCAGGGTGAGCAGCGTCAGCTTTCGACGAGACGATGTGAATTGAGCATCTTGCACCGGTTGCATGAATGTCCCTTCTCTCCATTGTGCGATACAAGTCTCGTCCGCTACCGTTCACAGTCCTCGGTCGTGTGCAGTCAGTAAATCAGCGGCGGCATGTATTATTAGTTATTGTTGTGTCTCTTTATTATTGTTGCTCGGTCCAATTCCCGTCCCGACTTTCTCCGTAAAAATACAGGAAATGAAAGGAAAGCGTGCGCAGTGAGTCCGACAAACGTGTTTCTCCTTACGGTGATGGAAAGAATAATATTCCTTCTCGCACTCGCTTTCTCCTGAATGTGTGTTTGTAATATAAATTCTGAAAGTCATATTTTTCAATTGTAGTATGAAAAATTATTCTGCAACTAAAAAGCAAGGAAGGCGCAGCGCAGCTCAAGTTCCAACTTCAACAATACAAAAGAACACAAGAAAAGTTGTTCATAGTCGTCGCACAAGAACATGGTCCTATTATTATTATGCGCCATGCTCTGGTTATTACACAGATTCCTTATTCAGCTGGAACTGCTTTCACTGTTCCTGTCGCTGCCACCGGTGCGTTCACCAAAGTAAAGCCAAGTCAACCAAATCTAATCTCGTATTGTCTGAAACGTATTGTAAAACGGTGCATGAATTACATAATCATAGGCTCTCATGTCGTTTGTCTGTTGCATGTCGGCTGCTGTTCTTCTCATTGCCGCTACCGCGGCTGTCCCATGCTCATTCTCAATAGATAACTGACTAGCCCTTTGTCATCCTGTTGCTTCTTACCATTTAATAATACATTTCGCGACAAGACAAGAAAAACTGATTCGTACCCGCGCGATAGCGCAGAGCTCGTATTGGAATGTTTTTACGAATGTCGAAGCTAGGAACAAACTTAGGAATTCTCTTCGGTTCTGCAGGTTTACGTTTTACGCTTGTGGAGCGAAAGCAAAAAAAGAGTCCGTTTCAAGTTTTGCAATGCCAGACGACGCAATGCTACGGGCCGCACCACTCTGATGCATGCCTGAGGAATATGAATGCGAAAACTGCCATGCTGCTAGTCTGGTTTGTGTGTCGGGTAGAAATGGAATGTACGTAAAGTAGTACAAAGTACGAAGCGCGTAAGGCCACGAAGGAGGTTGCTGGCGACTGTATTGATGCACATTCTTTTAGTTTCAGACAAAAGTTGAAGTGCATCAGTTTACCCCGCGCACTTGACACGACTCACGCAGGCTTGCAGGCTGGAGAGAAAGTCGCTGTATTTCAATAATGGCAGCGACTGCTTCGCCTAACCCGTTAGGAATATCATAATGATAGATTCACCCAGTGTCGTTTAGCATGCTGGAAGAGCATGATAAGATCAAGTGAATACGTATTATTGGGAAACAGTGAATACAAAAATACATAAATTTCTCAAAAATTTGATTACATCTTCCTCAGGGAGTGAATGTGAGCCACGAACGAATGCGGGTGTCGGGAGAACTAAAAAGATACAAAAACCTGCTGGAGAAACTACAATGCAATATTCGTGCATGTTCTCCAATTGAACCGGATCCCTGCTGGAGTGAAGTTTCACGGGAATTTTTTTTGTGCGTCCCACTTGACGAATCATTTCTTCAAAACTCCATGCAACACAAAATATTCATATTTTAGTGTTATTCCGCCTCAATTGACATTACACTTGTACGCACACCGAATTCCATTAAAATCGTTATTGCATTTCACGGTCTCGTACTTCGGCAGAAGAGATATTATTGGTACTTATTATTTTATCGGTGCCACAATGATTTATGAAAGCGCGGCAGACTGTGAAAGATAGAAGACACGCCAAGGTATTTGCACAGCACAGCACACGGTGAAAGTGTGACAATTCGAATAAGTGAGCATGGAGGACAATGACAACTTGGTGATGCCTCTTGACTTTGTTCGTGTTGAAGCAAACTGGTCGTCGAGTAGACCCCGAATCATAAGCGCTTCGATGACGGCACACTTCTAACCTGCAAATTATACAGATTTCGACTCGAAAAGTGTGGAATTACGATTAAGAGCAGTCAGGACGCAATTTTTGTCAACGAATAAGTGCAAGATTATGGCACATTCAAAGCATTAAAGCGCGAAGTGCAAATTACTCGGCCCTTTTGTGATTTACGGAGATTCCACGATTTCATCCTCATCGGCTTCCATTTTTCTGCTCATGACGCAAGATTTTCAAGTCATGAAGTGTGTCGTTTGCAAGTGAAGTGCGATTTCCATCAGCGGTTCATGTTTTGCATCATTTGTGTGAAGTGGTACGCAATGTAATAAAATGGAAGTGAAGTGCAACTGAAAGATTCGGGGTCGTAGAATTGGATGTTGGAAGCGGCATTCCAGTAACTATTTGGCCGAAACCCTACATAAAATGGCACAACTGCTTTTGGCAGCATTAATCACTTTGAAAATTCTTCGACAGAATCAAAACCCAGCACATAAAGAAGACTACTACAGCAATGTATCACTAAATCATGTTACTTGCCAAGTACTCGACAGGATCGACACCTTTCTGACTGCTCTTAACTTACAAATGGCTTGGATTTTAATTCGCTTGGACCCTCGAACGTGCTTTGCAAGCGAAAGACAATCGGCGATCAAGACATCGCACAATTGAAGAGTTAAGTGAGTTCAGGCGATTTTGAGCCCCGTTGTTCAATTTGATTGGACAAATATTAACGCAGTAGCATTATCGACGGGAAAGTGATGGCCGGTGTTGGTGGTGCGCTGAGTGGTTTAAAGGCTGGTAAACGAAGTACAAGGCACCAGGACATTTACGAAGAGGATGAATTCGAGGAACATGAGCTCGTCCAGCTTACCGGCCCTCAAGGGCAGGATATTTCTCCTTCTCGATCGGATAATCGGCCTGGCCAACGGACGACGGAAAGTTATAATGAGGGCAATCTTAATCCAAGACCGAGCTCTACGTCTCGAATTCCAACCTGCAACATTGTCATTAATGAACAATTACAAAAACACTTGTTGCCCACTCCAGCAGCGGCTGGAGTAAGCTACAGTGATAATGAGTACAGTTTCGATGATGGTGACGATGGTTCCTTGGATCCCGACCATCGCAGTTTGAGTGGTGACTCGGGCAGTTACGTCCTACAACCTCAGCGCAAGCAGAGTGTTAAGCAAAATGCGAGCGACGCGTATGGGGAACGTGACCCCGGGCCCGTGAAAAAGCGGTTCCTGCCATTCTTCCGCAAATTTTGGCCTCATTTGAAGAAGGACGATGCTCCTCCAGAGAATGCAAAGGAAAAGATCAATTTTTCACCACGCATGTACGGAAAACCTGTTGAGGAAGTGGACCCGTTCGTGTTTGATGATGTGAGTGCCCAACAATACCTTACAAGAATATTTATTTGCTAAATGCATAGTTGTGTGTGTAAATGCCCGCGGCGTGTATCTCAAGACGGTACACGAAGTCAATTTCTTAGAGGTTCTTCCTCAATCGACACAAAAGAGTCTTAAAATTGGGTAAACAATGCATTTTCACTGAAGGACACAATGCCGGCGAGAGCACGGTGGCAATCGATTTAGGGTGCAAACTCGATTCGAGAAGCTTGACTCGAGACGTCGAAACGCTTTCACCGAAAACTTGTGAAGCTACCGCTACCACTATATTATTGTTATGCTTGGTGTTCTGCAGTCAAGTCAAGTCAAGCAGTGCCGAGTTGAATTGAAAGGAAGACTACCTGGGGTAGTGGATATCCATTCTTAATCTTTTGACAGGATTCACATTACTCCGTCCTCCTTTGTTTGTCATTCTGGAGATTGAAACCCAAAGTACTGCCGATACTTCCTACATAAACATAGCGTAGTACGGGGCAGATAATGCGGGCAACACCATTGTTCCTTCAGCCTTTCATCTCAATCCTAACACATCCTGCTCTTCGTATTTATTAATTAGATGGAGGCCGTAGGCTCAAGCTTAGCTCATGTTGTCCGTGTCAGGCTTGGGCAAGTCATTAATGAAATGAATAAATGAATAAAGAGTCCAAACAGGTGTGGGCTGCCTCCAAGGCCCACACCTGTTTGTTAAACTTATTACGCCTACCAGGCACCTGTAAGCTGTCTCCAATCTAAGGGGCCACGTTAAAATATTACACGCGTCGTTCATTCTATGAGGCTGGGTTTTGGTTTTCTTTGTTTCACCAAGGATAATGAAATACTTAGCCATATTGGAAAATGAAACAATTCCAACAGACGTGAATACCGGACAGGCCAAAATGAAAATGGAAGATCTGCACAACAAAGAAAAAAGGAAACCAAGCAGCTTGAAGAGACTTAAAATCTGCAGTGAAATAATCGCATATAAAGCTTCGGGCTCTTGAACTAATTGGATTGCATCGAGGGATTTTAGATTCTGTGCATAGATGATGCTTCCGAGTTCCGACGGATTGCTTTTCCGTGTAATTCTTTACTGCACGTGACTGTACAGTCTTCAGTTTCGCTTCACCTTTACTTTGCCAGGGCCAGGTTTCCAAGCAAGTGATTTCCATTTACTAGCGTGTGTATTTTTTTTACTTCAATTTTGCGACAGACTCTTTTGCTTGTGACTACCGCCATGCCATGAAGCGAAGTTGAGTACATTTACTCCTGATGTCTGCATTTCGGATTAAAAGTTTAGGAAAGCGTAGTTCATCTAAAACTATAGGTCCTAATTGAACTAGTCGGTCACCAACAGCCATTTACGTAGTCTGTTTTCAAAGTTCAGCCTCTTGCGCAGCCATTGGAACCATGGCTTGTAGACGTAGCCCGTTCGTGAATACTTGGCATAGTTTAACCCAATTTAAACAAGTTGTGTCAACTCAAGTCTTGAATTTTCCTAGAAATGCTTACGAATTTGCTTTCCACGTTTCTGGTACTGGTGAGTAGGCGATAGGAAACCGGTCAGACGTACATTCAGCGACATTGCATTCTTTGATGACAGTGTAAACTGTATTTGCTACAAATGAAACATTTCTGAGAAAAACGACCATGAACATTTTGACACTTTTATTCGCAAGATGCAGGTGAGTAACCCGAGTTTCGATGTAGCAGACAATCGCTCCGCTACTTAGCGACGATGCTCGTATGCAGGTGAATTTATTGAAATCGATAACCTCTCTCCATTACCAATTGAATTACCCTGACGCATAGTACAAAATTCCATCTTCATTTCTGGGAATACTGCAAGACGAGACACAAACACAGTAGGACCAGGAAGGAGCTTGCAGTCTTGAAGCTACATTTGTATCCAAATAGTCAGCACTTGTATTTTTCGGAATTCAACCAGGTGCAAATGCCATTGCTATTTATTAGAAGATGGTCCCAGCGCGGGCTTTCAAGACTGACATAGAAAGTTTGCTGGACCTTGATAATTTACTCTTTCAATGATAATTTGCCTATCTTATTGTCAGAGAGGTGCTTCAGGACGCTTGTTCCCAGACAAATTGTTTCAAGACATTCGAATTTCTTCAAGATTGCACTGATTTTTCAATCAAAAATCAATTCCCATTTCAGAATTACAAAACTTTGAGTGTGTTCTAGCAGTTGCAATCGAATGTGAGGTTGAGGACTACGAAACTTGAAGCGCATAAAATAAATATCGAAGAAGAAAGTTAGCACACTATCCTCGCAACAAGGAACGTAAAGCTTTCTGTTCTAGCCAATTTCTCCTCAAAGCGGTACTCGAATCATTGTCATTGGAAGAAGTTTTAATTTCTTTTGTCAAGGAAGAATGAACTTCAGTTGCATGTAAAGGTAGATGCTCTAATTTTACTTTATAATGCTCTACGGTTATGGGCTTTGTTTACATTTTCCGCTAGAAAAAGTCTCCGCTGCAGGATCTAGAAAAAGTGCAACTTTTCTTTTGCTCCCTCATTTTGCGCATGAAACGCTCGTAGTTATACTTCAGCTGCAGTTGTTTCTGTCGTGATTATGTAGATTGAACTTTGCTCATCGGAATAATTGTGATACTTAACGTAAGCATAAAAAACTGATGTTGCTGCCGGTTCAGCAAAGTATGCATGAAGTGGCGATGGCTTAAAAGATTATTGTTTGGAGAATTGGTGTAGATGACGGGTTTTTAGTATTTGCAATTAAAACTGCAGCCTTTCGGCTCGAGTTTCCAAAATTCTTTCTTTGTCGCAAATAGAGCTTTCGAATTGACAGTTTACTTGCCCATGAAAAAGATCCGCTTCCCAGGCGCTTCCGTTCGTTTGGAGGTTTTGAAGTTATTGATTCTGGAACAAACGTTTAGTCTCAGCTCTGCAACAAATCAAAAATTTTGGCACGTGTTGTTGAAGGGAGTACGTCTGTGGCGAATTGGTGTTTGTGAAAAATTGTTAATGGCAAGATGTACTGCCAAAACTACGCTCCCATGTCAAAATTCGGCGAATGCGTTGCAAGGCCTTGTTAAATCTTATCAAATCTTTCTCGGAAATTAACGCTGTGTCCAAAACAGCTGTGTGTGTGTGTGCGTACTGCAATGACATATGGTTACCATTTAGTAAGTAACATCATAACTTATGTAATAGGCCGAGGTCACTAGTAATTCTAGAGAAATTCAGCAGGGGTTATGAGAAACCACTTCCGTTCGGACCGGTGAGCTATGAGAGTAGAAGCAACTCACCATTTTGGTAGTCAAGCGGACTCTAGAGAGCTCGAACAGCATTAAATGCCGAATGTATTCCGTTGTTCTTGTTTTTGGTCATGCTAATTCTCGTGCTGTTCTTGAAGTCAATCTAAAAGCTGGAATTGTAGTTTTAAATTAATGAATGACAATTTCTTTGTTCTGTTTTACAGACTTTTTGCGTCATTTCCAAGAAATTCGACAAGAATTATGTCTTTCGCTTCTCGTCAAGCAAATCGTTGTTTCTGTTGGGTCCCCTCAACCCATTTCGTCGTCTTTGCCTGTATATTGTGACACATCAAATATTCGACCTATGCATCATCATCGCTATTCTCAGTAATTGCGTGGCACTCGCGTTTGATAGCAACGAGTTGAAGAAGAACGAAAAGGGGGAGTACATTACACAAGAAACAAATTTACCTCAAGGACTTGAGTAAGACGATTAACACAAGTAAAGTACCTCTGACTGAGGCTTGACTTAAATGAAATCACTTCGTTTAGGTGGGCGTTTCTGCTAATTTACACAACCGAAATGATATTAAAAGTGGGGGCAAAAGGATTCTTACTACACAAATACTCTTATCTAAGGAATGGCTGGAACATTCTAGACTTCGTGGTGGTGGTCTGCGGCTTCACCACCGAAGTGATCACGTTTGTATATGGCAGTCATTCAAATTTTGATTTAGATATTTTTAGGTAACGGAATTTAGGTTGAAGATGTTGCGTATGATATTTTTTGATGCTAACATTTTGTGTCAATTCTTGCAGAACCTTTCGTGTCCTTCGTGCCGTTAAGACCATCTCAATTTTGCCTGGTATTACTAACATCAGAAAAGTTTTGATATTAGCCCATATTCTATTACTGATCTCTTTCAGGTCTGCGGATGATGATTAACGCGCTCATGAATTCAATGGTACAATTGGTGGAAGTAATGGCTCTGACCTTCTTCTGCCTGTGCATCTTTGCATTGTTCGCATTAGAAGTGTACATGGGCAAGCTTCACCAAGTCTGCGTATTAGATAAAGAAAGCGCAACAGCCAAAATGATATATAATCATCAACAAATCGAGCCAACAATAAAAATTGATTCTACTGTAACTTTTGATAGAGCTTATGAGTGGAAAATGTAAGTGATCGAGTTATAAATCTATTGATTCAAGTGTTTGCATGCATTGCATGGTCATGCGTTTGGCAGGTGGGTGACTGATAGAAGAAATTGGTACCAGCGAGAATTTCCAAAAGTTGAATATCTTCCATGTGGCAATGACACAGGAACTCGACGGTGTCCGACGGACTACACATGTACGCCTTGTACAGCTCCCTCACATTGACCTCGAGTAATCTGATATTTCTGAATGCAGGCCTTCCTAACCTGAACGATAACCCCGACGATGGGTGGACTAGTTTCGACAATTTTTTCAAGAGTATGCTCAGTACCTTTCAACTCATTACTTTAGACTACTGGGAACGACTTTACGAACTTGTGAGTGCTTTCGAATTGTAAAAACAGAACAACAACAATATTTTAATTCCTGCGCAGGTGATGTCAACCGTTGGACCCTGGTGCTTGCCATTCTTCATTATGGTTGTCTTTCTTGGATCATTCTACTTACTAAATTTGATGCTGGCCGTCGTCACTATGTCTTACGAAGGTATGACTTAATTTTACTGTCGCATTGAATGATACTGATGCTCAGCCAATTTGTATCATATTTGCAACAGCTGAAGCCAGCAGTTGGGATCAGGTAGAAAACAGTGTATGTATTCTTTACTTTTTAATTGTTATGAAACTAATGACTTGTGTGTTGATAATCATGTAAACTAAACGCCACCCTGATTTGGTGTAACTCCCCTTACGATGTTGGTATGTACTATTCCGGAGACCTACTTAGATTCTTTTCATGAATCGTGCAAAACACACGTTCTAGCATTAGTTCCTCACCTCTACAAAATTTTATCCACGTAGAGTATAGAGTAGTAATAGTGCATGATTCCAATACTTCCGAGATTGCATCCGGCCATTGCTAGCCTTTTTTGTGTGTACTTTCTTGCATGTTGCATGTAAGTTTCCAACGGATTTGAATTCGTTCCGGTTAATATTGCACAGCTCGATCTTGCGAATATTTTCTAACAGAGATTTAATTGATTTCTAACAGAAGCCGCTAACGAAACACCAAAAAATGACACTGCATCGGTCCAACTCGACGTTCAGCTTCGAAGAACCACAACGTCTTCATGTTACAATGCTCACTCATTACTCGAGAAGAAGTGCGGCTGAACGTGAAATTTTGGCCAAAACAATGCGTCATGCTGGGAAGAGAAAGCCAAGGAGGGCTCTTCGACGCAAAATGATATCAAAACAAAATGAACGAAACCGTCGTGCAGCCGCAAGCGCAGGTGCGGAAGGCCTGACAGTGACACCGGATTTGCGAAGCACTTCCGGAAGTGTTTGTGGTTCAATTTACGACAGTGAAGTGTTAACTCCGACTATAGTTAGGCCAAAGACTAAGGTTCTACGCAGTGGTGTGCTCGGCGAGAGTTCAATGAGCCCTCCCAAACCAGCGGCAAAGAAAATGGTTCCGGGAAAGATGATGGCTGACATTTATCAAGTTGTGTCGCGAGTGTCCCACAGCAGCAACAACCCAGAGACACATACAAGTTTCATAAAGCCATTACCAAAAATCCCGCCTAGTATCGTAGGAGGTAACAGTGGAGGTGCCGGCATCAGAGTCAAAATCAGAACAAGTCCGGGCGATGAGAACAAGACAAAATTTTTCTTGGAAACTGAAACACCACCGAGTGGCAGCGATGAAGCTATAAATGATGTGATGATAGAGGTGTTGGGTGATAAAGCAGACGCTGCCAAAAGATTAAGTGAAATTGAAGAGCTCGGAAAGCGTGCACAGGAGAAACGTCAAGAGAAAATGAAGTTAAGAAGTGATGCGGAAGGAAACAAACCACCCTGGAGAATTTCCGATGGTGGTAAGCCTCTCGTTTTGCCGTGCATTTAATCATGATTTTCGGTCGCGCCAATACAAACAATTGTGTCGAAATGGTCTTAGGTGACGAAATGTCTGAGACCTCAAAATCCAGCTCCAAAGAGGCAGGTGTTCGTGGTAATGCAGTGGTAATCACCTCAAATGAGAGGATGCCGACCTTGACGCACGCTGTTGGAAATGCAGTTCTAAATGATTGCGTACGTTGCATGTGCCATAAAAGTCCTCAATTACCAAATTGATTTCAAGGAAGGAAATGTTTAACTTCAACTTTGCTCTTGCGCAGGGAAACAAGATTATTGCCGACTCAAACGCTATCGGGATGAAGGCCATCTCAGGAAATGCTGAGGCTGATGCTCATAATATAAGTAAATGAAAAGCGACAGTAAATGAAACTGGTACTTGCTCTTTTAGGTGAAACTAACAATGCTTTGGAATTTCAGAGAATAAGAAACAAAAGCTTCCCGGACCAGTTGAACTTTATTTTGACCGAATACGGGTGAAGCTAGCCTATTTTGTGAGTCATTGGGGATTTGAAGTATTTATTACAGCGTGCATAGTGCTAAACACTCTCCTGCTGGCTGCAGAACATCACGGTCAGCCAGAATGGCTAGAAAACCTTATTAGCACAGGAAGTCACGTAAGTTACAATTTTAAACAAAAGTTACAAATGTAAGTTATTTTAAATCATTAATCTTGGAGACACAGTTTCAGTGCTTTTTTCGCGTTTTAAACTCAGTGCTTTACGGGAGTCTTTACACTGGAGTGCGTGATAAAAATTATCGCATTACGCCGGGATTACTTTCGTCAAAGCTGGAACTTGTTTGACTTGTTCATTGTGTTCTCAAGCTTCTTGGACCTGTTCCTTGAACAATTTGGTGCAGCCAACGGCATTCGTGTGATGAGATTGGTAAATTCATTGAATCATTTTTTTTCACAAATCTGGCTGACCGATTTATGCTTTGTGTGATTACAGCTACGAATTTTCAAATTGGCCCAAAGTTGGGTGACAATGAAAATATTGCTCAACATTATTTTCTCAACATTTGGGGCTCTCGGAAACTTAACACTGGTGCTTGCAATTGTGATTTACATATTTGCTGTGCTGGGCATGCAATTGGTAGGAAAACAATACGCTCCTGAAAACTTCGGTGCTGACGCTCCGGACGACGAAGACTACCCGAGGTCAGTGCTAGAATTCGGGATCGACATTTTGATTTGAGCAAATGATGCTTTATGCTTTTGTTTCAAATTTTAGATGGACCTTCCGCAATTTTTGGTATTCATTCATGATGATATTCCGAGTTTTGTGCGGAGAATGGATTGAACCTTTGTGGGATTGTTTGCTTGCCCACCGAGCTGCTGGCGAGGTATTCTTGACAGCTAAAAAGTTTCCGTTCTTTATTTTATCCGCAGCGCAGTTATAGTTTTACTCACGATCTTTCGTACAGCAATGGCGGTGCTTTCTCATCTTTTTGCCTGTCTTGATCATCGGAAACTTCATCGTCCTAAATCTTTTCCTTGCCCTGTTACTCAATAGTTTCAGTACTGAAGAATTGAAAGCTCAGCGTGATGTAAGTAACATCTGCCTGAAATTATGTGCCGTCCCTTCAAATGAGTTCCAAATATTGCAGAAAGAGATGGAAACTTCTGGAAAAACTGACAACTTAAAGCGAATCGTTGGCATGCTCTTGAATAAAAAAGGAAAGGGAGCAGCGAAGGAAACAAATGGTACAGCGGAGCCGGCGCTAGCACTTTCTTTGGACAAAACGGAAACTGTAAATCAGAATCGTGAGGATTATTAATTCTTGTAGAGTGTTGATGTATTGTGAATTCTACGCAGGAGAGCGAGTTCGCAGTAAAAGTGACTGAACAAGAACCAAAGGCTCGGGTGATGTTCAAAAGAGCGACTGTGAAGATTATCATGCAACACAGAAAAGCCAAAGCCATTCAAGCTATTGCCAAAATGGAAGAGAATATTCGGTTAAGAGAAGCAGCCAAGGCAGTCGTTGCGTCGGTCACAGGAAGCGACGTCCATAATGAACATGACGTGCAAGAAGTTCCGCATTCGAGGGACTCAATGGTTAATAACACTAGAAAGCGAGAAAAGAGTTATGGGCTTCGCTATGCACTGCACGAACGGCACGAAGTAAACCACAATATCATTAATAGTTAATGGCATTGATTCAATTCAATTATCAGTACAATTCGTTTGAAAAGCAATCCAGTACGTAAATCAAGCGTTACGTTAAGTTTTACGTTACGGATACATTCTCGCACAAGTCACTCATTTTCTCCTCTAATTAACTTTAACGCTGTTTTTCATGTCACCTTGCGAGGCACTCGGCTTAAGCGGATCACTTTGTCCTCACTACTTCCACTTCAAACAATGGCACACTCAATTGACCTTGAACATTTTACAAGTTTAAGGCTACTCTCTGTTTCCTTTATCTAGGCGAGCAGCAGCACATTTGGTACGTTTGAAGACGAAAAGAAGGACCAGGAAATCTATGACGCAGATGAAAAGCCAAAGGAGCTGCCAAATTGCATTCCTGAAATCTGCATGTCGGAGAGGTTTCATTGCTGCTCGTGCTGGGAGCGAACCAGAAAATTTGCATTGTCCATTGTTACTGCTGGCGTATTTGAATGGACAATTCTCGCTTTGATCCTGGCCTCAAGCGTCACCCTCTGCTTTGAAGACATTTACTTGGAACAAAATCCGGACCTCAAGTTCATTCTCTTCGTCTTGAACAGCGTTTTCACAATGATATTCTTGATTGAGATGCTGCTCAAATGGTGGGCGCTTGGAGTATTTCAATATTTTACAACGTTTTGGACTCTGTTGGACGCATTCATTGTTGTGGTACGTTGATGTTGCAATATGATAATTCTCCTGCTACAAAAAGTCGATTATAATTGTGCAAAATTACAGGTCAGCCTGATTTCGCTTGGTGTTGACATCGAAAATGAAACGTGGAAGCCAAATTATGGAGAAAATCAAAGGGTCCAAAGTCTGGGAGCTCTCAAGGCACTCCGAACACTGCGAGCGCTGCGTCCACTTCGTGCCATTTCAAGATGGCAAGGAATGAAGGCAAGTTACTATACTTTTGGATTATTACTAGCATTGGATTGCTCATTTGTCAATTCATGCGCGTGAGTTCCTTTTCATTCTAGGTCGTGGTCAACGCTCTAATGTACGCTATTCCATCTATCTTCAATGTATTGCTCGTCTGCTTATTGTTTTGGCTCATCTTTGCCATCATGGGCGTTAACTTATTCAGAGGAAAATTCTATCGGTGTGTTTACAATGAAAACGGTTCCATTGTGTCGCCAGAAATCGTAAGCCAGATATCATGACACTTTTATCAATTTAATTGTCAACTTTCTGATTTGTTTGTATTTTTTATGACCGCTAATTCAGGTTAGAACAATGGAAGAATGTTGCCAGTTTAACGATTCTAAACTTTACGACAATGCTACGACCTGGATAAACTCTGTTCCAAACTTTGACAACGTCTTCATTGGATATTTATCCCTCTTCCAAGTGGTTTGTGCTAAATACTAATCTTTTTCGTATTTGGAATTTGGTTGAAACGTTTTTCTGCTCGCGCAGGCTACTTTCGAAGGTTGGATTGAAATAATGAGGGCCGCATCAGATGTCACTGGAGTCAATGAGCAACCGCAGCGCGATAGTTCTTACCACAATTACATCTTTTTTATCATATTCATCATTTTTGGAGCTTTCTTCACGCTGAATTTGTTCATTGGAGTAATCATTGATAACTTCAATATGCTGAAGAAAAAGGTAAACGCAAAGCTATTTACTAATTAAGTTTAAGCATATTCCAACTGGTGTGTTTGCTTTCTGCAGTACGAGGGCAATCTTCTTGAAGTGCTTTTAACACCAAGCCAAAGGAGATATTACACAGCCATGAAGAAACTTGGCAGGAAAAAGCCACGAAGGGTTATCAGGAGGCCTAAGAACAAATTCTTCGCCCTTTTTTATGATATCTCCATGTCTCGGAGGTTAGTTATCGACTTGTAAGCTCAAGCTTATGTTAAAGTGTGATGTGCGACTAAATTCGCTTTACATTTACAGATTTGAGATAGCCATTTTTGTCATGATCTTTCTGAACATGGTCGTAATGGCATTCGAGCAGCACAATCAGCGCCAGTTGTATGCCCACATATTGGCAGGATTCAATGCTTACTTCAGTACTATTTACGCTTTAGAGGCAATTGTGAAAATCATTGGACTCCGGCATTTCTATTTCACTATAGCCTGGAACATTTTTGATTTCTGCCTGGTCATTTTTTCCTTAATTGATTTATTTCTGGCTGACGCCAGCATAAGCTTTCCATTTCCTCCAACGCTGCTGCGAGTGGTTCGAGTTTTCCGTATTGGTCGGGTTCTGAGACTGATTAAGGTTAGTTTCTTATGGTTAAGATGACTAAGGTTTAACTTGTAATTTGACGACGTAATTACTCGGTAGGCTGCGAAAGGAATTCGAAAGTTGCTGTTCGCATTAATTGTTTCGTTGCCTGCCCTTTTCAATATTGGTGCACTGCTGGCATTAATCACATTTATCTACTCAATTCTTGGAATGGCTTTATTCAAAGACGCTGTGAAATCTGGGCCCGTCGACGACGTTTTTAGCTTCGAAACTTTCATAAAAAGTTCGCTTATGTTATTCAGGTAATTTAACGCGGAAAAGTTCATATGATACATTTTAACTTTTTACTTGTACAACTTGAACTTGTCCAGGCTTCTCACCGCCGCAGGATGGAACGAAGTCTTGGATTCACTTTTGGAAGCCCCAAAGACGTGTGGTGAATATCGAAAAATCAAATGCGGACAGCCAGGTATGGTTGCCCTTCATTCGTTCCTGTATTGTGATTGCTACATTGTACAACTTTAACTTCCAATACAGGGGAACCGGAATGCGTTTCACAAATCCAGGCTGTCCTTTACATGGTCACTTACATCATCATCACGTACCTCATCGTCATTAACATGTACATTGCGATTATCTTGGAGAACTTTGTCGAGGCAAATCGAGACGAAGAGGTTGGAATAGTTGAGGATGACCTGGAGTCGTTCTACATTCGTTGGAGCAGGTACTTTTGGAGCTCTTGGTAAGCTTTGTTGTAAATCTTGCTAACAAGCCCTCTCCCATTTAGATACGACCCAGGTGCTACACAATTCATTGGTTTCGAGCAGCTGTCAGAATTCCTGGCTAGCCTTGACCCACCACTAGACATTCCCAAACCAAATATGGTCGCCATTGTCTCATTCAATCTACCAATTGCGCGAGGGGACAAAATTCACTGTCTTGATATTCTACATGCTCTAGTGCGACATGTGCTGGGACAGGTGGAAGAAAGTGACGAATTTAAAAAGGCTAGTCAGATGTCAGAGATGGAGTACTGAGATTAATGATGAATTGTGAATTTTATTGTTCAATGCTGTGACTTTTCCTAACCAGATTCAAGACCAAATGGAGCGAAAATTCAGGAAACAATTCCCAACTAGAAAACTAATCGATGTCATATCTTCCACAAGAATTTGGAAACTTCAACAAAATTCAGCAATTATCATACAGCGAGCTTGGAGGACTTATAAACAAGGCCAGAATCCACCGTTAGACAAAGCCAAGTCAACTCAGACACTTCGGCCCGGCTTTGGACAACATTTGTTGGGCAGAATGGGGAATTTCTTTCACAGCGATGATAAGAAACGAAGGTAAATCGTATTAAAAATTAAACCTTGAACTTACAACCTTGGGAAATTAACATGCATTTTTTTTATTCACACGCCTTCTCTGTTGGGATTTACGTCAGAAGGTCATCAGTCGCAAATCCGAACTCTTTCTTGTTGGGTGGTGCTCGCAAGGGCTCTGTAAGTGGATCTGTATTATACGTGGCATGTGAACAGCTTCTGATGCCTGCATATTTTAAATTAAATTCAGGATCGAATGAGGGAAGGTAGCCCAAATGCTAGTCAAGCTCGAAGTAGTTACAGCAGTCAATCCTCATCATCAGCAAGTCCACTAGCGAGAGTGGAGGAAACCCCACCCAGCACAAGTCGCGTTTTGCGCACATCTCGTGGACGACGTCTTTCTCCATCTCGACTATCGGGTGGCAGCTTTGAAGTTGCAATTAATTACGGCAACGTGAGCAACAAGCAGCTACTAGCTGTCAATCTACCAAGTATACTAACAAATAAGTCTCCTTCACCTGTGTTCAATAGTCGTAATAGCAGTATTGCTGGATTTTTTAACGAGATGCCCCAGTCACCCACTCCTTCGACCCAAACCAACACATATCCGTCGTCAATGAATGCTCCTCTAACACCGTTGACTTCTTGTCCTACTTCACCGTCCTCATCTTTTGATGATAGCCATAGTCAGAGTAGTGTTATAATGCAAGTTCACGCAAATAATTAAATTTTGACAAAGAGTAACGGTGATTTTCTCAATATTAAGTGGCCAACTTTCGCCAGGTCAGAAATATCAGTAGCGTCATGCGTATAACTGAAGAGAGGCTCAAGTATTTTCGCACATCCATTTGTACTTGCCTTGTTTATGAATTTTGAGATGAGACATGGGGTACGATTATTGCACTTTGGCCTATAATGTTGGTTTAATAATAGTTCGTGGGTGATGTTGTTACTGCAAATGATGCTGTGCATCTTTTGTTATCATGATCTTGTAGCTTGTTCAGTTTGAGTTGAGAAACCCGAGCTCATGTTTTTTGTGCTTCAGATTTTCCTAATAAGCCGAGCTGTATAGAGAGATATTTATTTTTAGCATTATCAGGTCAGTAATTTGAAGCTATTTTAATTCACGTTGTATTGACCCTCTCAGTTGATATTGAGATTAGAATTGTTCAATATTGGTAAGGAATCAAGACTATAAGATAATCCTTCATTGTTCAAAACGTTGACGACAAAAATAGAGTGACTTTCCTGAACCTTAAAAGTTGTGATATTCTCTCTCTAATCAATTCATACTTTATCTTCCGCATTATTTCGAAGGTACTTGGTTAACCTGTTTGACAATGCGCGAACGCCAATAATTCTTGTGATTTCAGAATATTGTTTTTGTCAGATCGTTTTATCGTACGACTGTCGTCGGATGAGATTTGGTATTTCCAATTATCTATTGTATTAGAAATACCTACTCAGGGGTACAAAGTACTAACACGGTAATTTGTAAAGATTATTCTTCTTATTATAAGAGATGCTGGAAGAAATAAAATCGGTTGACGAATCAAGAATTACTTAAGAATAATCTTTCTTTAAAATTTATTCTAAAATTTTTAAAGACATTCAAACAGTACGTGGTAAATTAACGATGATCGTTTCGTAACTATTCCTTTGTAAACCAACAAGTTTTTGTCCTATCCAGCAGGAGAAGTTCGGGTGGAAATTAGTGTAGCACTCATAATGCGATTGCACGTGTCAAGGGATCAACGTGATGATGAGAGGCACTCAAGAGCATCTAACGCGGCGGTCCGAATATGCCCTTTCTAACATGTAAGACAGCAGAAATTCTAGTTAGCTTTAGTCTAACACAGGCAAACAACTCCAAGATTTGTTTAAAAAAAAGAGCACAGCGCTTTAACATATCGTACAAAGGTGGCTAGAACGACTTAACTAGGACTAGGAGTTTGGTATTCTCAAAATTTTGATGAAAATTTGAGCATTTGAACTGCTGAAAAAGGAAACATCCAATAATCAAAGAATTCGTTCATAAAAAATTCACTATTGTACGAAACTTTCTATACACACACGTACGCACGTTCTAAATTACATTTTCCATCGTAATCTTGTAGTAGGTTCTGTGAGCTAGTGCTTTTTAATAATTTGATATTCGTTAGAGTTTTATCTGCTCTACAGCTACTGTAAAATCCTCTTACTGCATAATCATTTGTATTCGGTATGATTTGCTTTTGCCTTACGGTAAAGAATCACAGGTGACAATGACGACGTTTTGCTCTCAGGACGTGGCTGAGAACTTTTTGACTAGCGTTTGAGGTATGATTAAAGAGGAGTTTTTACTTTAATCTCTGAAGCGGTTAAAATAATTCTTTCGCAAATTCGTGTCAGATTTCCGTACTTCCGGAGCGCACTGATTGATCTCAACCTCATAAATTATATGCAAGGTTGCTCACTGAACAAACAACAAAAGAGAAATTTGAAGACAAAACAAGAAATTAGCAGGGCAGGACAGCGCCATAATTATAATCATATCTGGATAATTTCTTAACAACTGTATCGCACACATTTATAAAGCATTGATACGTGAAGTATTTCTTAACGTAGTACAAGACACGCTAAATGGTGCTCGCCTAACTACGAATTCTTGTAATGGGCTTTAAGAATAATGTTCTATATTGCTTCATGAGGAAAAGGCCTCCAGTAACTTTTCATTCTCAGTGTTATTACAATACTTGAAGACTAGAGTTGGTTTGTACGAACTGTCATAGAAAATATTTAGCTATTTACATAAATGTCTGTTACAAACGTCTCTTCATCACGCCCTTGTCGAGCACCTGAACCGTTCCGAAAATATCTTGGTGATAGCACTTTGTAGTTGGAGAATCACAGCGTTTCGCCCACAATTGTCAAAGTTAAGTAAGAATTCGTATTTTCTAAGCATTTTACTTCTTGTTGGAGGAATATGGCGAGGGGCCGTAAACAACGGGTGACGTGGTGAAAGATGTCGTCGCAGTGCTCGTCGTCGACGCCGAGGATCCTGTACTTGAAGGAGGAATCGAGCTCAGAGTCTTGAGCGGCTGCGGTTGTTGCGATTGCGATGCATTTTGGGCCAAAGATGTCGACGTTGTTGGGAACTGATGCGAAGACGACGAAGCCGACATGCTTGGCCTAAACGTTGGAGGAGGACTGTCGCTGGTTATCGTAACGGCGGAATCGCCACTAGGCTTAATGCAGATTTGCGGAGGCGGAATTGAGTTTATCGCTGGCGGAGGGCCTGAGGACGATGGATGCGAGTGTTGCTGTGAAGGTACTTTTGATAATACTACAGATGCGGTTATAGTCGCTGGTGGCGGAGGTTGCTGGTGATTCAAGGTCTCTAAAGATGCGAGGAAACAATTCTCAGACTTTGGTCTTGGCAGATTTACTTTCGTGGCTCGCAGCGCCTTCGTTAATTCTTTCATTTCATGTTTGTCTTTATCTTTGTCCTTGCTTTTGCCACTAGGGAGAATATCTTCTAAATCAATCTCGTCGTCTTCTTGGGCTGCTTGCTCAGAGAGTGCCGTCACAATCGCCGAAACCGACTGATCTTCCCTTGAAGTTACGGCCGCCACAAGATTTGGATTCTTACCAATTTTATTCAGTCTGCAAAGCATAAAATACAATCACAATAAAACTGAATCATTAAACTTTTATATTTTTGGCAGTAATTGAAACCCGTGACTTTTTCAGGAATTTGATGTTCTGAAAGCAAAATTTCCAAGCAAGAGCAATTTCGATGCTATAAAAACAAATCCGCGCTTGACTTCCTTTTGCTAAGCTTATGAAAGAGCGATCTCGTTTGATCTTAAAATAAGTCTTACTTTACAATTTGATTTCTCAGAAGTCATTCGTATCGGTCCAACCGTTCTGTTTTTATAGGCAACAAAGCCTTTTCATGTGTCATGCAGCAACGCAGCGTCAGTTTATCTCAAAGAAAGAAAGCGGAGGCGTCTTAAGTTTAAGTAATCACGCGCCTCCGGTTCTCAATCGTACGTACTTTTCCCATGTGAAATTAATCAAAGGAAGAATTGGAGAAACACACACAGAAAGTAATTTTTCCAATTAAGCTGAGACAAGAACAAAACCAAAGGACTAAAGTTGGTTTCGATTTCGGACCAACATTCGCCTCGACTTGAAACTTTCTTCGGGGTTTCTCCTCACAAATCAAATTACCAAGTCAAGAAATGTTAAGTACGCGTGATGGACAAGGACTTACAATGGCACAGAAACCCATAGCACAGATTTTAGAGTGGGTCTGCACTATGGCGTCTGTTCGCCACAACCTCTGTTGTAATACGATCATGCACGTAGATGCAATGGCCGTGACGTTAAAGGATAGATCAATGTTCGAGGGCTAAGGATTGAAATTATTGCCAAGAAAGATAGCATTCCTTAATTTATGTCTGGCCATTAGTGTTAATAGATAAAAATTCGGACATTCATTACTCTGGTTTGTGCTGCTTTGAGAAAATTCGATTGCCTACTCCAAAAGCGCCCTAAGGAAAATAAATATCTTTCGCCGGAGCAAACCTAAGCTTTGCTAAACACTTTCTCCATTCTCAGCCGACCCGCCGCCGCGGCCGCTGCTACAAAGAAGAATCTCATCCGTGAGTTTCTGTACCAGTATTCGGAAAGTTGGCAGACGTGCGGGTAAGTGCGCGTACCTCGAAACATAATAATAAATGTTATTGTTATGAATGTAATAATGCAATAATACCTCTCTGCAGCCACGGACTCCATCGTGCGTCTCATGAGAGGATACTGGTCCAATACCGTATTAAAATGGTCCACACTAAGTGAGAATAAGTTGCAGTATGTTTCAGCCCTCACACTCGCCACTCTCCTGCGAATAGAATTCACAACTTAAAGCAACAATAATTACCAAGTGATAAATGTACTTTTATCTTTCTGTGAAAATATTACTGCAATAACACTACAAGAACAACGACAAAGGCCCAGACAATCTGGCAAGGCAAATGCTGAAACGTGTGAGAATTTGGGAGTGGAGGTCCATTTTGCACTGCACCATATCATACAATTTTCTGTGTTATGTGCAATTAAAAATGAAAGTTCTAAGATCGAGCGGGTTCCAACGCGAGAAATTTACGGTTGGCACAAAGCTGGAAGTTTCCTGGTCTTCGAAACACAGGCCTTACTTGATAAAAGGAAAAATATTAGTTTCATAAACGCAAGGCGTACGTGTCGTTATGTGCTTTGAGTTTCACCAGGACAAGAGCACTTGCCTACGACAAAGAATGGAACACACATGAAAACAGTGCTCATTACTATTATTTTCATCACTCTCAACTTCTCTACGTTACATCCAGGAAGAATGTTAGCCTGGTCTAACACGATTTCCTTCGTGAGTCTGTGCATCGGTCTAGTCTGAAGCAGCATCAGCTGCACGGCAAGAGCAAGGCTCGGTGGCGTGGACAAACCTCGCATTTGTTAGCAGACAAATTTCCCCAAAGTAGGATCCATCAGATAAAGACGTCGCGACGTCTCCGGTTGCCATTACTGAAATGGTACAAGAAGCAAGGAATGAAAAGAACTCCAAATAGTTTACTCAGAGCAGAGTGCAAGTAACACCATGCGGTCATTACTTACCGATGTCAACAATTCCTTCCTGTATAAAGTACATTTTGGTTCCAATAGTACCTTCCTTTATAATTATGTCACCTGCAACATTCAAGTTTTCAAAATCGATCAATGCATGTAAGAGAGCGGCTTTAATTAAAAGTCCCATGAAAGTTTTGATTCGAAAATTGCCCTGAATTAATTAAGGCGTATTCAATCAAAGCTTCGTTTAGCACCGGCAAAGTTTTAAAAGTCAAAAGAGAGCAGCGCTGAAAGGGATCAGCCCTTTTAATTAATTAGTGACTGCCAAGACGAAGTAATTATTTAATTAGTATTAATTGCCATGTGTGCTCTCATCCTGCCTCGCGGCTTGCAGAAAAAGGAAATGAATGAGAAAGTTTGTAAAGAAAATGTTTTGTTTCAAGAAGTTTGTAGTATAATTCTGGCCCGTGGCTCTTCGTCTCCGTCAGAGTCCGGGCCAACTTTCTTTCCTGTCCATGTCCACATCTGCTTAATTCGTTACTGGTACCAGCATCGTAATAAACTTGCAGAGCGTTAGTAAAGCATTCACATGATGATGAGGCTCATTCAAAACTTCTCAAAGTTTCATAATTAAACCCTTAAGTAGGCAAAGACATTATGCCGCCCGAGAGTAGGAGAAAGTAACATCGCACCACTTTACTTTATTAATTCGGCGGAGATACACAAATTTGGTGTGGTTGATGACACGATGTGGGTGTATCTGACGCTGCCCTGGTTGAGTTGTTTCGTGCTTGTCCTTGCATTAATATGTTAATGAGGTTACGAGACTGTTTGTTTGCAGTAGGGTAAGACTTCGGGCCTTTGAGTCCTTGGTAAGGTGTGATCAGTGAGATAAACTCAGTCGGTCTTTTGCTCGTAACTTTTCTTGGCTAGCCTCAGCGTCTTTCCCATTGCATTTACACTATAGTATGTCTCCGAACGTGTGTATGGGTAGTGCTGTTCTTGTCATAAGTGCTGGAGCATAAAAGCAAGATCGCAAAAATGCAAAATAAAGTGATCAATTAAGTTAAACTCAAAGCGAGGTCTTTGCGAAATTAATTCCTAGGTATTGTAAGATCGATTACATTTTGAATTCGACTCATCACACTGTAAAATGGGAAGACGTACATCATTAACTGACACCGAGGTGGCACAAATCAGCGTATTAACAGACGCTGGACACAGCCAAGAGAAATTGCCGGCCTAGTTGTTCACAAACTGTCGTCCCCAACGTTCTGAGACTTGGCGAGAATTATGGTCAAAATTACTCTACAGCACGGCAGAAGGTCACCGAGTAGAGCCGAAGAAGAATGGCCAGATTGGTTTCAGAATCACAGTTTTCCATCCGACAAATTTTGGACGAACTGAAAAATAATCTCTTTTGGGACTGTTCAGAGCATTTTGGTAAAAATTCCTCACCGTAAGTACACCAAACGCTTAAGGCAACCTAAGCTAACTGACGTGCATAAGTATGCAAGGTTAGAATTTTCGAAAAAGCACATGATTGGGGCGGCAAAGAGTGGAACAAGGTCAACTGGTCTTCTCCGACGAGAAGTGGAATCTCAATGTTCCAAACGAAAACCAATTTTATTGACACGATTTAAGGAAAGAGCAGAATACTTCTCCAAAAGGCAGCAAGGTAAGTAGATCTCAATCTGTAGTATTTAACTCAATATTTCATAGGCGGTGGTTCATTTATGCTTTGGGGCTGATTCGATTCATACGTCCAGCCACACTAGGGACTGGTTCTGAAGACAAAGTCCGGACCTCAACCGTATTGAAAACCTTTGGGGCATCATGACGCGTACCGTCTATGTTAATGGAACACAATTTCAAACGTTAATGACTGAGACTGGCAATTGAAATGGCATGGAACAGCATTCCTCTTCAAACATTGAGAAATTTGATCAATTTCAGAAAAATAAAATTTTTCAAGTCGTTTATAATCGGGAAATCGGTTTCATTGGTTAGATTAGATCGGAAACAGGAGTGACACATGTCAATTTTTGTCTGAGAAATACATTGTTTGTAATTGTAATCTCCTGAGTTTATCTTATTTGATCACTTAGTTCTTCATCTTTTGACTGTAATTTTTTAGCTAATTCCTTTTTGTAAAATCTAACGTGGTGTAGTAGCGTCGTGTCCCTTGCTGTACCTTTGTAGTAAATAAAAAAATTGGAGAATGGAATCAGAAGTTACGAGCAAAAATCCCTCTGAGTTTATCTCACTGATCACATCTTACTTTCTACTTGTATATTCAGGTTCAACTTAAATCATTTACATTCATTTCATTTTGGATTGCTCAAATTATAGGAGCAAATGTGTGTATGGTGGCTGGACACGAATAATTCACGCTTGTCGTAACCGAGTTCAGACTGCTGTACACTAGTTCCATGCGTACCTGGCTGGAAGACTTCATACTGGAGTTTGGTTACCACTTCAGAAACGAAATCAGGGTCAGCATGGGCAAAGAATGGCACGGAAGCGACCAAACTTCGACAGTTGTAGTTGACTACGTCCTGGACACGAGAGATAAGAAAAAGAGAGGAGGCCATTACTGAATGCTTGTCAGAGAAGACAAAACGTGAAACGAGGGCAGCAAATGAGAAACTTAAATCAATACTCCTTCGCTCCCACCGGCATAACTGCTGCTACAGCCTCGGCCTCTAACCTATTTTGTAACTTTGGAACTTACCCCGCGAAGTTTTTCAGACAGTTCGCCCAGAATGGCGTCCTCATCAAAAAATTTGCCCTGATACCGATGCTCAAAGTACTCCGTGATCCTGGCTCGCATATTTCTCGGCAGTTTGCGGTACGCCATGTATTCTTCGACTTGTTTCAGCTGAAAAGAGCAGAGGCGATTAGTCATAATTGGCAACGTTTATGGTAATACATAATCGGGCACGGACAGGAATTTGCTATGAATCGTGGACTCTTGAAATATTCAGTTCGATTTTCACCAACGTGAGTTTAATCGAATTCCCTCTCTCATCCGCATTTGTGGATGACTGTTTACTTAAGTCGGTATTTATTTGTACACCAAGAATCTACAAAGTACGAATAATATATTGTTCTCACAAGAATAGGAATACAAATAGAAGAAGCTGATGATCTCAAACCTCAAAAATGGCCGCGAGCGAGAAAAGGAAAGACCAAAGACCAAGACGGAATAAAATATTTTACAAAATAAACAGCAAATGCGATTCAGTAAAACTAAAATAGAAGTCGGGATTTCGAGAAGTAATATTATAATTCGCAATGGGAAAACAATACACTGCAGATCTAAGACAGTTCAGGCCCAAGCGATGGTCTCTGGGTTTTATAGCTTCGAGGGAGCAAACATCGACGAAGAGTGTGGCTACTCAAGACTCCTGTTTTGGTATTGGAAAAATGATTTCGAATAAAAATGGAAATGAAAGGAATTACGACCCAAGCAAGGTCGGGCGCAGCGGAGATTCGGCACATAAAGTCTTAAGATCGTTAACCGACCACCAATGCAAGCATAAAGCAGCCGACCGCTTGCATGGACCCATTTTATTGAAACCGGATCGAAACAGTAGAAATCAAAATTCTTTCGCTGATTACCTTTTCGCGATACTGACGTCTTGACGAGTCCAGACTCTGAATCAGATTTGTTGCGTGACCCAGGAAGAGCGCATAGCAAGTTGCTCCAGAAATCATTGAAAGCATCGTTAACCACATATCCGTGAGTGTGTCTGGCGGGAAACGGCCGTACCCAATGCACAGCATGTGAGACATAGCTTTGAACAACGCCCAAGAGTATTGCTCCAACCAGTACGCCTCCTGCAATCACAAATTACGAAATTATTGAATTGAGTAGGAACAGTATGCCCTTTTGATGAATATGGAATGAGAGGCACGCAATTATTTCTTTATGATCCCAGAATTGCAAAATACCAGTCTAGGCTCACTTAATCCCTGCAAGTCGTGCTCTAGTTAGCGAGTTCTTGCACTGGAACCACGCGCCGGGAACATTCTGCTTCAGCGACCTATGCCTATGATAGATTAGCAGTGTCATGTCGACGTCATGTCCCTATTTTCGGCTCTATTCACGGCCGACTCGTGTATAACGTTCACCATAGCAGTCAAGTATATGTCCGTCTCGGATCTTGCATCATGCAATTCTCTTTCGACCAGAGGAGAAGAGCCGAGTATGAAAATGTGATTGATTGTCCAGCAAGAAACATTATGTTTGCATTTCTCTTCCAACCAACTGCCACAAACATTGCAAAAAAATGTTTGTAATGTTGGACGTGAACTCGGAAAACAAAATGGACTGCATTAGAGGATAATTTGTAGGTCCAGGCGGACGTGTTTCACCTTTGCTTGTATAGTCTAGGCTGGAGAAGGAGCGGGCAACTGGGCCAGGATACCTCCACTGTAGGCACAGGCAGTGGGAAATTAACTCATCAATTCAATAAGAAATTAATGAACTTGTCAAGATACGACTCGTAAAATAATCTAATTCCAACATGTAAAATGTAGCACGTAGCATTTGATTAACATATTCAGGCATCTCTAGTATGTGGTCAATTTATTTGGCTAATTAACAGCATGAATGCCTGCTTGCTGCTTGAGAACGTGTAAGCCTGGTTTCATGCAGGAAAAATTCGTACAATGTTGTGCATCCATTTTAAAGTAATTCTATTTTAGAGCAGAGCTTCAGGCCGGTTTGGCCAGTTCGATCCGCGTTTGAGTACTTTCCCGCTGGGACATGGCTCACTAACTTTTGCAGCCGTTGAAACGCCATATTATTTCTATTTTTGGACTTGTAAATATTTATGCTCTGTTGAATGCTCTTCATATTTTTAAGAATTCTGAACATGTCTTACAGTTGTTTTGTATTCACTATTCAATTCCGATATCTCTGCGACTCTGCTCCGCTCCTGTCTCTGTTCAGAATTGCAATCCGCTACGCTGAGCTGGCCGGTGAAGCATTGGCAATATAAAACCTTTTCATTTTTCATATTTCCTCCCTGGACTTTCAAATCCGGCCGAGAAGTTGGCTTCTGTGTAAAATCTCACAAATAAGCTTTGACTCTTCAGTTTGAATGAATGATTTTGCATAAAAAGCCTGCTTCCTCGTGCCAAATGCTTGGTGCCATGCTTTAACAACACCGACCCCATGATACTAAGACAAGTAAATGGAACATTAACTTTGCTCCGAGGCGCAACCTAAAGCCAATTTGGACTTGGAATACCTTTCATCATGTTTTTGTCGAAATTAAACTCATTGTTAAATGTTGCGACATGCGTCACGATGGCACGGTCGGTCAGGTAATGACTCCAAAGTGTACATGTTTCTTAAGCTGTAAGAGTTTGACTGACTACACACTTTCAGGTTGTGAAAGAAAGTACTGGTCAGGTACGAGCAATAAAACTCAAAATTGTGTGTCTCTGAGTTAATAGCGCAAAAATTCTTATTTAGAATTTTTTCGTTGATTCTCACCTGAAGTTTATTTTTGGAGACCCACGAGTGTTCTGGGAAGCCTTGAAGCATAGGCACAAGAAATTGCAGGCATCCAGACCAGTGGCCGATGAGTAGCATCATACAAATCAGGTTGAAGATTCGCATGAAGACCGATGCCATGTTCAGAAACTGAAAAGGAAACATATTAAACATGGTTCATTTGTATCAGGAATCCTCCGGGCTGAAAAGTAAGAATTCGGTTAGCTTTTGATACTGCGTTCAGTTGCATTCGCATAAGAGGAGTTTCACGGTTCACGGTTCACGTATCCCGTGCAACTCTCAACATCTTTGGCACTTGATTACGCTCAAATGTTCACTTTGTAAAAATCATTCTGTCTTTATGCTTAAGCACACGGTACAAAACATGAAGACGCAGACGATCATCAGTTCAAAAATTGTCATAGATTGATGATATATAGAAAAAAGCATCTTGCGCTATGAAGCACAACAACTTGCATTGATTATGCTCCCGGCTCCCAAAAATTGTCACACGCCAAGGATCCCACTCAAAAATAGTTCATCAAGATCCCTAAGCTTTTACTAATACGATATACCGCAATTGTGGCCCTGCAAAAATTGTGTCGGCCAAGAAAGATTCAAGTATTATCAAACGGCACTGAAAAAGTTCTGCAATAATGCATTTGTGGTCCTGAGGTTCGGATTACGAAAGGGAACAGAAAAAGAGAAGCTAAATTGCAAACTAATTTAATACGTAACGTGCAAGCGTTTAGATTACAAATGGCAAATACTACGGTGCGAGTGTAGGGTCTCGATGCTCAAAAAGTAGACGCATTAGTCAATCACATACTCAACAAGCGTGAACGTTCGACAAATGTTACGCTACATTACTCGTGCTAGACAACTGACCCGAGGCGAACGATTTACCAATACAAATAGTACAAGGATCATACGCACAAGTCCAAAAGTCACATTTACAAAATGCAATGAAATTACAGCGGGATAATCAAAAACAAACAAACAGGCATGGCATACACGAGACATTCAGGCTCAGGCTGGCAGGCTTCAGGCATTGGGTGGGTGGAGTTCACCGTTATCGAAACCTACCTTTAAGATTGTATTCTTTCCCGAAAAAGGCTCCTTTTCACCAAATGTTGTCGAGTCTCGTCGTTTACGGGTACGTTTTTGATGAAGTGTTTGGCGTAACTGTGAAGACACACAAGTCAGCGTAACATTGCAAGAAAAAGGTTTAACCAAAGAGAGAAGGTAATTAAAGGGGTGTGAAGAAGACAACAGAAGTTTTACACAGAAGGGTGGCGGCAGCAGTAGCGCACTCGCTTGCATCGTGGGTTCAGACTGTCATTAGCTCACAGTTCACGTTCACATGGGACACATCGATGGGAACTCAAAAACGTAGACAGAGGAAACGCGTGGTCTGGGTCACATGTCACAGTATGCTAAACTAAAAAGACTATTGTCTCGGGCTAACTGGCACGGTTCTAAATGACTCACAATCAAAACTTGGCTTGGGGCACACCACACAACATTGGCATTGGCTAACTCGAGTCTAACAAGTAACGATGACCAGTGCAAGATGCGATAAATGAACTACAGTCAAAGTCAAGATTTAGGACGAGGCGGCTGGAAATGAGAAAAGCGAGAAAGTAATCCGAGCAAACGAGAAGAAAGTGGGTGCAACTAAAGGAAAGGTTAGAGCAGCATGTGTGCAGCAACGATGTGAGTGTTCATCGTCTTAATAATCTGTAAAAGGTGTCAATTTCAAAGTAAGTTGGAGTCACGAGTTCTGACTCCGAGTCAAGTCACATTGTCCCAACTTGGTCACCAATAATAGCGCCGCGGCGTGATAACAATGGGTCGACGCGGCAGTGATTACAAAGGATGATGATGACACTGATGTATAAAAAGTGAAATCTAAAAGGTTCGCTAATGGGTTTTGTCAATCGAGGACGGCGACAGCGACGGCACCTACGCGAAGATGACAACGTGACAATGAAGAATTTGTACTTTCACTTCCATTACGTAAGAGGCTTTCACATGTGGCAAATGGAACAAATGCACGCATTCCTCATTATACGCTTTAGATCGAAGTGCATTACCATCGCATTTTGTTTAGCCTGCTTCGAGTAAGCGGCAGTAGAAGGTAGCAAGTAAATAATCTTAGAACCTTGAATATAGCAAAGCGTTGTCTCCTCTCTTGGGGATTCTCGCATCGGAAGGCCCGAAATCTCACCACCCCTAAAATAAAAGACTACCGACCACGACAGCTTCGGTTGGAAAATCTACAATAACCTCTTCTTGGCAAAAACAGTTCGAGATATGATAAAGGAAAAGCTGAGCACGAGCACAGCACACACACGTACGGAAGGTGAAATGGAATGATTGATGATGAAGTGTCAAGTCGTCTGGAGAAAAATGCTCGACCCAGTGGAGTGAGTCTTCTATATTTATAGAATGAAGGAGAAAATATCTATCTTTCATTTTTAAAACCTTTCCTCCGCGTGGTCGTGAAAAACGAGATTTCTCCGGCGCGTTCTAGAATCCAGCGTGAACATGAAAGAGTTCATATTCTTCAAAGCACGACCAAGAATCGCGAAACGTTGGCAGATAGACTCAATCAAAAAATATAATACAATGTATGAGTCTGCAACTTGAGAGGCGAGTTCTTCTTTCACTTCGAATTGTGGAGTACGGCCATTCACGTACTTTTCATCTACGGTTAATCGAAAGTAAAGAAATCTACTCGACGTAGGTCTCGCAGGATAGAAAACGCCAAACCTATTTTTTAGAACACTTTCCCATCATTTTACTCCACTCCTTGCAAGATAACAATCATCTTCAAATCTTGAATTCAGAGCAATTTGATATTGCATCTTACGTGCCATTTACTCTTTTCATATTTCGCACAGTTTCGTATATATGCAAGTTTTGTCTCGTACATTATTTTTTATAATCTCATATGTTTTGGGTCAGTGGAAATACCAAAATTGGATTCAATCGCCAAATTATGACCCTTTAATGTGTCGAAACTGCTCCCAGCCACGCTTGAATGATTCAGTCGCTAGTCCTGTAACTCCAGTAATTCGATTTCTTCTAGTGGCAAGTGTGTAAGCTCTAATAGCTTTGGACAATGGAGCTAAAAGATTCAATGACGAGAAATTGGATGTCAAGTCCATTTAATCTATGCGCTATCTGCCCTTTGAACCATATCGTTCCTGTGCATCTAAGACCATTTCACAATAATGTGAACGGCCATTTCACAATTAAGAACGATGATAATGTAATAATAGTGCAACTGTTTGGAAAAGCCAAAAGATTAGGGCAAACACAGTTTAATGTTATAACCTGTCTGATTGTAGCGATTGTGGTTCTGAGTTTAAAGTACAGCCCAAGTCATTAAAGTCATTACCAGAAGCACTGCCCGAGATCGATACAAGGACAAACCACAAAAGATCACGGCCAGTGGAGCTGGGCTGCTCCGCCCGTTACGATGTTCTCACAATAATTATTATCGTGTTACTGCCAACGCTGTAAATAACACGTAATGCTTCAACGATTCGTACTGTCTGCGTTTGCGTCCGTTACGTATACACGCATACAAGCCGTCTGATGAGGATTAGCTCAATTATTTTCATGGTACACTGTTTCAAGACACGATTTACATGGACCGCAATAAATTATCCATGTCATGTCGCCAGCAAAGCAAGCAAAACATAAAACAAAGTAAAATATGTGCTGTTCTATGAACTGATGACTCGAATTACTACAATACACTGGAACTGAAAGTAGCTAACAACGTCCAACAGTAACTGCAAATATAAAACGCATTTTGTACTCGAAGCCGAGCATAACCAATCTACGAGGTTTCCAACGATATTTCATATTTTTGTAGCTTTGTACTTTGTATATGGAAGTTATGAAATATAGCGAAAACCAAAATCATTGACATGGCTCATGTTTGTGGCCATCGAGTTGCAAACGTATTCTTGCAATGTTCGATGCGTTAATCCAAAACAAAATCAAAAATGAATAAAATTTGGCCACAATCAACAACACCGTAAAAAGAGAAAATGAGAAACGTTGACTACTTACATAAACTTCTTCCCACTGCGAAACGTAGCGCACAAGACGCGAGAGGCGCAGGAGACGAACGAGGCTGAGAAGCTTCACCATTCGGAGAATCTTGAGAGCTCGACCGGCTTGGATGAATTGAAAACTATGAACACTGTCACTAAAATCCTGCAATAGACAATATGAAAACGGGAGATTAGACAGAAATTAGGACAATAACGACGCGCGCGCGACAAGGCCATTGGTCATGGCTATGGCTACTTTCCGGATGCACTTTGCTGTAGCGTAGCGATACGTATACTAAACTACATTCGGGTCTGGCGATTTCATTTCGAAACTTAAAACTAAGATCATAACCGAAAAGTTACGTAAAATAGCCAACTTTGGAGATTCTTCTCGCTAGATGAGTTTCCACTCCAATCTTTATCACATATATTACAGTACACGCGCAAGTTTCTCTTTTCCTCTCTACAAACGTCCCACCATCGTGAGTGCTTCGAACAAGGAAACATTGTGATATTATTACGAATCGAAGGACAGTCACAGTTCGAGAAAGCGGGTCGGTGTGAGAAGAGAAAGTTGGTGGAAAAGAAAAGACATTACGTGAGATATATGAACAACAAGAAACGGCGAACACAGAACGTTGCACAACATTTATTTAATGGATATCGCATTGCATTCTACACGAGGAAGGATTCCAACTCCATTTCCAGCTTCCCTGCGCGGGTCGAAAATGGTTTTATCTATTTTCCCTTTCGTTGTTCGTTCTCGGGACTCTGTGCAGGAACCCCATTCAATGTCAATTACCATTCTCAATGTCTTTTCATTTTCGATCATGGCACAGATATTTTAACTTCTTCTTTCCATTTCTGCCATTGCCATCTCCCTGCTGCTGCTTGAGCAGCACACTGTCACTGCTTACGTGTTTGAGAGTACGAATGTACTAAAAATTGAATTTGCAATCAGTTCAGGTATACAGAAAGCATAATGCATGTTTTGCAATGAATGCCAAAATCCTAATCAGATTAATCTTCGTTCTCTTCCTTTCTCGGCTGTTTCTACGTTCTTCCAACCGCCAGAGATAACTCGAACCATCGTTCTAATGCCAGCAGAAACGGGTAATCGTGATTAGATTCCTGTTCTCAACTTTTAAAGCTAGTACAAATGAGCTCACATCAAATCACGTTTTAATAGCGGAAATTGCCGTAGTTGCTTTTCGTTTGGCCGTAAAATTCTCTAACTGTCTCTCATCCTCTACCATCAGCATTCCAAATTGTACTATTTCTTACTCTTAACGTAAAATAAAATTTTCCTCCTTCTCTAACTGATTAACGTCTACGAGTGGTGAACTGCTTGAAATTCATGGAGCGTAAAATGAAGTTAATTTGCTCTAATAAATAAAATGGCACATTATTATTCCGCTTCACACTGCCATCATAAAATCTAAGAATTTATTCAGGAGGAAAACTGACAAGAAGTCTGGGGAGCCATCTTGGTCCCCATTGCAAAGCTTTCCCAGGCCAAGTTTGTAAACAGTACATTTATTTGACCCAATGCGACAGAAACCGCTGAAATGCTTCGTTTCCCGTTACTCGCTCACGCTCTCAATTTGCCTCAGCTTGAATCTCCAGAAGGTTGGCATCTGTAATGCCCCGACATCATGAAGCACGTAGGAGTTTGTACAAGAATTTTAATATAATCCCGCACCGTCGTTCGCCAGTGTTGTCGCGTACAGCAAACAACGGCAGGCAGTGCATCATGTCTGCAGTGCAGTAGAAATATTACAGTGGAAGAACTTTGGTTTATAGGCCAAGCCGCTGCTTCAGCTACAAATACCTACAAGAATGTATGGGATATGAAAGTATTGGGCATTGGGATTGGAATATAGTAAAGAGAAAATCAAAAGTTTTTATAAAGGTTAGGCTGCTATACCATACTGAACAAAGTACAATAGGAATATAACAAGGATTGAACTCATATTATGAAACGTTGTGAAAGGAATGACAAACATGTTACACAAATAAAATAAAATATGGTGCGATTTGCTGCAAAACAGCGTCGCGCCGTTGATGAGTTCACGTGGAAGTCGCAGGATCCGTGCCAGTACCCAATCAGCGCAATTATGGCTTCCTTTGAAATTCAGCACTACCAGTTTGTATTGGAGTTTCAATTTGGGATCGGCTCGTCCAGAGTCGGGGACGGACAGACAACATAAATCTTAGCCGTTGTGATCAAAGGTCAAATATGAGCACTGAGCGATGGTCTAGTGTCATGCAACCAGTAGTATTTGGGAATTCATATTAGCGAGTCGCAACGGAAAGCAAGCTTAATTCCGGTATGGCACGAACGTTTCGTCAAGCAAGGCAGCGCTCGTTAGTGTGCACTCGCAAGAATTCAGTGGAGCGGCGAGAGGAAACGAGAAAATGAGAAAGTCAAAATTAAACTCAGCTTTTTTCATTAAATTCAGATTTAGCACTTTGAAAAAATACTTGTGCACGGTAAGCTATAAAAATTGTAAAATGACAGCAGCTGCAGCTGGCGGAGGCGGCAAACGAACGAGTAGTGAAAAGGAGAGAAATGAAAACCAGCGTCAACCAAATGAGAAAAGAGAGAAATTCCTCTCCGCGCTGGTACCGCTGGTTCGGTTTGATACTTTCACCAAACCTTCCACTCACTTTGCTGCTGGTGCTTCAAAAAGAAGATATCTGCATATTGTGCTTTGGGTTTGCCCGCTGCACGCAAGTCTCACAACTACCAGGCGCGCGGTGGTGTGGCATCAACGACGCCGTCCCTTAATGTACCAAGTTGGTAAATGACATTTGTATCAGTTTCTTTCTCTCAAGGGTAACCGAAAGAATAGACTCAACCGAGCGGAAAAGAAACGGGAAGAAAATGAAGACATGGAAAAATTTCATGACAAGAATAAGTTTATAGCGAGTTTGGGTAACATCGGCCCGCCTGGAACGTGTGACAAAGCGCATGGGGTTTGCAATATTCCTAAAGTGACAAAATTGCAAAGCGCGGGCTGTGCATTGCCTAGGCTGAAAATTCTGAACTGCGACTGCGGTTGCCTTTAGCTTCTTCTTTGGCTGGGTGGCTGAGACTGTCACTTGATCTCGTAGCTAGCGCGTTATAATTTACGATATAATACGCTAATCTGCGTTTATTAATCTTCCGTTTCAACACTTCTGGCAGCAGCGTGCCCGTGTGAAGAAGCAGCACAGATTACGAAGTGTGCCCGAAATATGATAGCTCAGCTCGGGAGCCTATTTTCTGTTTACCCAGCACTTAATGCTTAAGTTGGTTCGCATGGCCTGAACAACTACTGCTGTGCATGCAATCTTCGAGTACACCTAACAGTTTTATAATCATTGGATGAGACAAAACAAAAGTTTACTCAAACCTTCTGGCCAGCCTTGGCATTTGGCATGAGGAGCAGGTCCCAAAAGGTAAAATGATAAGAAATATAAGTCAAGAGGTACGGGAAGGAATAAAATATGATGTGATGAGCAAAGAAATTCAGGATTCTGGCAAACTGATGGAAAAATATCTTGAAGATAGCATCGAGTAATATGACGAGACGAAAACAAGAGTCAGACAAGACAAGTATCCGCGGAGAAAGTGAATGCTTTTTCTTCCTGTCTGGAGTTGGCTAGCAAAGGGGCACGTGGTTGAAATAAGAGTGAGGATAAGAGCACGTCATATTTTTCACGTAGTCTCCATCCGTCCGTTTGGGAAAAATAATTCATTTCTGACGGATCATTAATTTCATAAGAAACTTTTTATCTTAATTTCGTTGTTGAGAAGAACCCACCAGCGTACAGCGTGCAGGAGAACGAAAAAGCACTAATAATATAATAGTTGTAATGAAACTAATAGCAGAGATGACTTAACCCTTTTACATCAGATTTATTATGTGCGCCGCATTATCTGTCTACGCTATCTTACTCAGCAACTTCAGGAATTTTTGGTAAAGTGCAAAAAATTCGACTTACGCAGTATTCCAGGTAGCAAACAATTAGAACAATGTAATCCAGTGGTATAGACGATATCAAGTCGAGGGCAAACCAGGACTTTAAATAATGCTTGGCTATCAATACTGGATCCAGGATCACTTGCTCTGCATTGTCTTTCAACATGATTCCTGCAAAAAGACAAGAAAATTAGGCTTATTGTTTTGCATAAACCAAAACGCGATATCGCGTTTCGATATCGAAACTGAAAGAACAGAAGTTCATAAATTAAAGTCGTGTGCACACAATTCATGCATGCGTAGAGCAAACAGCACTTGCTTTCAATTACGGAAAAGCACTTCAACGTTTGCGTGACTGCTCATCAAACGCTGCGACTGAAAATAACAGCCAAGCCAATTCTAATCTAGTAGCATGGCAGGATATTAGAAATCTAACTCCGGTAAACGATTATTTGTGGTTTGACAGCTCTTGCAGGACATTCGATCAAGGACATGCTTGAGCAAACCAGACCCTCCTTTGAGCAGTCCGAGCCGGAGCACCTGCTGTTACTGCCTATTGTGCAGATGTCCTGACCCTGCCCAGTGCATGCATGATCTTCGAAATGCCAATTCAAGTCGCGCATTATTTATTCCACCAAATTCCACGAACCTTTCATTGAACAGAAGTTAAAGTCGTATTGGTGAAAAGAGGTCACTTGACTTTCACTGTCAAGAACTTCCACAACATTATACTGCGTGCTTACTTTTGCTTTCTTTCGTACAAATTTAGTAATCCATGTCCCACGTCGATGGGTTGCTTGAACCATCCACTGACGAAAGAAACAATTGCCAAGTGCACTACAAGTAGCAAGTACCATAAAAACTTATCGCTTAAAATTCAAGCCCTCCTTACGGCTCACGAAGTACATGAAACTGCCATTAGCATGCAAAGGTCGCGTTTCCCTACGCTGCCTTGCGTACCTGTAATTGCACTTTTATGTGAAGTCTAACAAACCTGCGATAGCTTCGAAATGTCATGTCAATATTTCTTCCTTGCTGAACAAGGCACATCAGCCAGCAAAGCTATACATGGCTCCTAAATGAAAAGGCTAACTTACGAATATTATTCTTAGCGGCCTGTGTATAAAATCGCGCATAGTTTGTATTTGGTGAAGTCTTCTGGTGTGTATACACTCAGTATGAATTGGTAGCATCAACCTGCGCCCGCTTAAAGTCTTTTTCATAAACCATAAACCGCTAACCGCGAGCATTTTTACGTTTTTACGCTTTATGACTTCAACAAAAATGTTTCTGTATTGATTTTCGTCTGCTCCAGTTGTCGGCTGGTGTGACAAGCCGACAAGCAGACTACTCAAGAAAAATGTTCAGCCGCGTGGTGTGGTGTGCTCTGTGTATACAAATTGGCCATATCGTGTTGCATAGAAATTAAACGAAAATATTATTCCTTGAAAACTCAAAGCAGAGCGAATTCACAAATTCTTATTAGCTGTATTCTCTTTGGTGATAATAACAGTAATGCAGAACTTATTCCATGCCTTCGTAACCAAAAGGTGGCATACACGAAGACATCATTAAGTCAATTTCTCTTCCTGTTGAATTCACGTGTCGAAATATTGAAGGTTTTCACTGATTTGACTCTCATTCAGTCATGAGTCGCCATTTGCACCGGCACCTTTCAAATATCGGAAATTCTCAATTATGAAAATATATGTTTGCATAAATATGAAAATTCTTGTCGGCCAACGGTGCTCCAGTATTTCTCTCCATGAACTTGTTGTGAGTTCCGGCTTTCTCGATTTCTACCGTCTTCGTCAACTTAAGAAACGATGTATTTGCAAATTAGTTTTTGTCTGGCTCTGGATATCGTGCACAAAAATAATCAACGTAAAAGCGCGTGCACGACAGGCTTCCCATTAAAATTAATTAAAAATCTTGACAAATAACTTCCATTTCTGCCTAAAATGAATTAAACTGTGTATAATACACAAACTCATAGCGTCACTCGTCGTGGGGCTGGAAGCGGACTGGCGTGCTCAGGACATTTCTCAGGTTGTTGTTTTCCACTCAGCAAAGCGCAACACGGTATAAATCACGCTAAAATGACATCTGCAGAATTGTGCGACGACAAGAATTTAATTTGAATAGGAAGGCAGAGTCACAGTCAGAAACAAAA
Source organism: Mesaphorura yosii (assembly GCA_009869945.1). Classification (NCBI taxonomy): domain Eukaryota; kingdom Metazoa; phylum Arthropoda; class Collembola; order Poduromorpha; family Tullbergiidae; genus Mesaphorura; species Mesaphorura yosii. The sequence continues at coordinate 137,583 of WIXG01000139.1, forward strand.
GGAGTGTAAAACACCACGAAAAACAAAAGCCCAGTGTAGCGTGCAAAATATTAATAGAAGCAGATTTTGCGGCAGAGGCTGACAAATTGTGACATCACGTTTCAGGCACGGGCCAAGAAAGAATGGGTGCTGAAAGCGACCGGGAAAGCCCTTCAGAAGAGTGGGGGTACCCGTCTGAGAATAGAATTTTGCATCCTGGACCACCGTTTCGCGTGAAACTTCTGAAAATTAATTCTTCGTCCAGCGCTCTAGCAATAATGAGTCTTATTCCTAGTACCAGGCTTAGAAGACGTCCGTCCGAACACAGAAAGCATGTTATCAAGAATTTTTTCAGTAAAATCCAATAAAACTCGTTTCGAGTCCTTGAATGAAGCGAGATTTAAGACTCGCATTGTTGTAAGTGAACGATCCTGTTGCAAGATGAATGAGTTTCATTTTCTCCAAGACGCATTACACCAATCTTGTCATAAGTCAAGTACGTACGACCGATTTCTCGAGTTGCGAGCTGGTATTGTCATGTTCATCTTTTAATGGCCTTGCACTGCATCGCACTGCTCAACTGCTCATATATCGGTATCGATTAAAGATCATAAGAGCCCATCTATCAGTTCCGCCTATGCCCATCTACCATAACACGTAGTCTCATTCACGCTCTCGCTGCAAGAGCAGCTTAGTTTCAATATTTCACGGGATTCCGAGAAAGAATTTCTTCTCTCGCAAACATTGTAGCAGCGGTAAAGGAGGAACACCGCCTAAGACTGATGCGAGCACGACAAAAAAGATCGTCTCCAAAGTCAAAAACAGGAATTCTATATTTCTCCTGTCAAAGGCAGCAACTGCTGTGGAGACTCGACTCACTGCATGTCACACCCGGGTCACAAGCAGAAGCCGGGACACCAGAGAAAGATTTCCAGTTTCAAAGTGAAGCAAGCGAAGAAGAGTCATGGTGAGAATTTTTTAACCTCATTATTACAGAGATACTTTCAACGAACATGTACACATGTTAAACTGTACAAAGTTCCCGACCCTCTTCCCGCGAGAAGCTAAATCTTCATCATGCCTCCTTGTAATCTGCTCTCTTCTGCTCTCTCGCAGGGCAAAATGGTTTGTTGCAAACAGACGTCTTGGTCTTCAGAATTCAGACATTCAAGGCAGCGACGGAACAATCAGACCAGAAAATGTGTCATGTGTCCTGCTTGATGCTGATATTCCAAAAGGGACAAAGACCGGTGCTATCCATACAACAGCAAAGTGTTGTATACCTGAAAGCGAGAGCTTTCTCCTTGATTTCACATGCTAGCGTACGTCAAGCGATCTGGGCAGCTGCGACTTCTTTCAAAAAAGCAGGCCCGAATCACAGTCGACGCCGCACCATTGCAAAAGAACAATGCGTACAATTGCAGGCTTCGAGATGGCAACTGCAATAAATCATCTCTTCAATGTGAATACAGGCCAGAGAAGAGAAGAATACGCAACGTTTGATAAATACGAAGAAACTTTCTCTGTGCGAATTCTCAGAGGGAACACAAGAGCAGCCGCACAATGGAGAAACTTCATTTTGTAACTATTCAATTCAATTTCCAACACCCAAGATGGCATACATTGTGAGCTGCGAAGGTACTGTCGCTGGTGCATAATGCCGTTTCCGAATCTCATCATCATTCCTCCTCCACGCCTTGCCAAACTGCCGCCGCCTCTGTCTTGGTCGCAGTCGTGTGACTCGGGAGTCAAAGCGTGAAAAGAATATGCATCATTCTGCGAAAGCTCACTTAATCAATGGCATACAACATGAGTCATCATTAAGATTCCTTTCTTCTCTTTGCTTGCCGTAGCTTCCTGTGAAGTTTTAGCATCGTACATTCTACTCAGTCACGACGCTCTATTATACGATAAACTATGCTAAGACGAGAGCAGAGTCTATATTTTAGTAATTTACATATTACAAACTCAAGTTTCATTCTTTTCGCGATTCTTTTATTTTCACTTGATGCTTTCCCTTTTCTTCTCACTCCGTTCGCGTCACGTAGATACACTATATGTTAAATCCATATTTATGTGCTTTATTGATCCCTCGCATTCGTTTGCGTATTTGCTCCAAATACGCGATACGCGCAACGTATTTCACTTTCGCCTTTTTCATTGTCTTGAGCTATTTTTGTTCTCCAGGGTCTTGCACAAGTTCAATTTAATTCTGAGTGTCGAACGTTTGCAATCGGAAATGTTATTAATGTGATCGTATGCTTTGTCTTTCTGAACTTCATCTGCGCCGTGGCGTGGTGTCAATCAGTCGCGGTACCTGCACTCGTTCTAAATTCAGGCATGGAACTGCTCTTTCCTTTGGTTCCTAACGACATTTCCATACAAAGACACGCATTGATGCTCGGCATGTGCTGCAGTCTACTTTGACTGAAGCTCGAAATTCCTTTTACTTCTTTCGCATTCAGCCAGTGGAAACCAGTGCGGAAACTTTCGTGACCAGAAAGCATTCAGGAAAATCGGTCGAACCTCAACCCCAGATATCGGCCATGGCATTAACCGTATGCATATGTAGCCTGTGTGCATCGCTATCGTACTACATTGCCATTTTGCCATAAAATTCGACATTTTCTTGAAAGTCGTTACAAACATGCCGCACGCGCCTAACTTCTCGGCGCTCGGGCCACGTGTTTTACATTACTTCGACCGATAAAACAGCCTGTCCCATTCCCATACGTGGAAGCATAGAATAATTGGACTATCTGGAGCAGGCATCTGTTTCTATTATATTCTACTAATTAGCGGACAACAGGATAATTTACGAGTTGGGAATTTAGTGGAAAGGTCGGTTAATTTGTACACTGAGCAAACAAACCTCTTTTATTCGATTTGCTGTTCACCGCATTGATATATATTGCCTCATTGCGTAATTGCTCCGTTTCTATTATTGCAAAATGTTTATGGCCTCATGCATAATGCAGACGGTACTTACCTGTACGAAAGTTGACAGCAATGTCCACGAGGAAGATTGTATCGGAAAGGCAATTAAACGCAATCCACCGAATACTCAGATCGTCCCGAAAAAACGAGATTGCAACAGGAAGAATTATCAGATTGGCCACAAGAAGGAGTAGCATGCATAAATCCCAATAAAATCTGCAAAGATAAGAAATGCCAATTAGATTCAAGGCAAAGTGCTGAGTATTTCTGTAAACTACACGAAACTGGGACACTTAAATGATGCTTTTGTTTATGTCGTCATAAATCATTGCCTTATGCACAATTAGGCGGAACGTAATTGATACAGTGAAGCTGTCTACACTGAGCAACGGTCATAAACCACCGTACCGTGAGCATTGTAAATACGGTTTGATCGACAGGAACCCAACCCGACCTCCGCCATGTTCATTCTTGGCAAAGGCAAAGAGTAAACTGAATTATTTGTTATGCGTCAAGTTTTTCGTGCCGGAGAGGTAGATTGAATAAAATTAAGGAGGAAAGGGTGGAGATTGTTCCACGGTTCGGTTCGCGGTGGCGGCTCAAGAGGACCTCGAGAACGAGCACGAATGCGGACGTGAACGATGTCCTGCTTTCTTCCTACCTCCCGATAGATGAGTACAGACGCAGACCACAGAGCACGGCCAACGGATTGTTGTATAAAAATAAAGGAAGCTTTTAGTTTAATGAACCGTGAGATTTACTATAGAAAATAAAACATAATAATAACAATAATAACTTTACATTCCGCATACGTGACTCAAGAGTGTCTTGCACGAACAAGGGAGGCATTTAGAAAGGCTCACGGATGCTTTATAGCATGCAAAATATAGCCAGGACAAAAATATAGTTCGACGATAATATAGCAGGTCAACAATAAACTATGCAAAATATAGCGCACCTAAAATACAGCAAAGCTTTATAGCTCTAACAGCTTAGAATCTCTTATTACTTTTTTAAAGTAAAATGAATGGTTAAAAATCTAAGTTCGAAGCATTTCCTGTTGGAAAATCTTGATTGTTCTTTAACTCAAAAGTGTGGCCAAAACTTACAAGAAAACGTCGTGCTGTGGACGGAAGAAAGCTGAACCAAGTGCCCATTTGTCAAATTTAGTCAGATAAGAACTTGTGATCTGACAAGGTTTAATTTTTTATAAAAGTAATTGTTGCAAAGGTCGATTTTTAACCATTCTAAATTGCCAATCCTTAGTACATTTGTGACTTCACTATATTTTTCATACTATATTGTTGATCTGCTATATTATGATCGAACTATATTTTTGTCCTTGCTATATTTTGCATGCTATTAAGATGTCGAACACGTTTAGAAACAGCAGATGAAGTTTTCTCTTTCGTTTCGCCAATGAAGCGACGAGAAGAGTCAGCAGATAACACAGAGAGAAATGTAGCCCTGCTCCCACCAAATTCAGAATGATCAAGCAATATGCGACACAGTGCGGTACGGCATGGCTTCATTTTAAGGTATACGAAAGACATAATTTGGCCGACCAAGTTCACAACAATAATCATTAATTACATTTGTGCCCGCATGTGACAGGGCATTGCGTTGGCGGAATGGAACCTAGTGATTGTCAAGAACACTGCCTGCCCGTGTCGCAGTCTTGGTCATTTCCATTTAACCTAATCCGCCTGTAGTGATGCGCGGTGCTGAATGACCAACTAAAATCGGGAGTCGAGCTGAAATGATTATGCGATACAGTGGACGGATGAGATGACTGACGGGCTGAGCAGGAACACCAGTTTGGAGGAGGCTGGTTGCCTTTGCCTCGGCACCCTGCTCCACCCAGCCGTATTCACTCCGTGGCTTGAATGGCAAGACTGACCAAACTACTGATGATGAAGAGCGGACTGATTACTTAATCCTGGAGCCCCGATGCGTCGATTCCTACAGCAGCCAAGGAGGGGCTCCTAGTGCGAGCGACGACTGACCGTGCTCTGGACACAAAGCAAGACCGATGAATGCAAGACCCAACTGAGAGAGGTTTAACTGGTATGAATTTGGAGCCTAATTAGATGCTGCGCAGGTGCCAATGCTGAACGATCGTCGTTGGCACTGCTTCTGGGCTGCTGCACTGTCGAATCGTTGACTAGACCGACGACTTGACAAATTGAATGCTGAATACTGAACCGGAGACAACTGGAAACCGATCACAACTGATGAATGACCACGAAATAATTAATGAACTCCTGGACACATTGATATTAGAGTTCGCTTTGCTTGGTTTATTAATTTAACTGGTTGAAGAATGAATTCCACATATGAAATGCTACTATACTCGAAGCAAGTGTGTATATTGGCAGTTGGCCGACGGCTGAAAGGGCGCGAAGTTACGGCCTGAAACGCTTTTTACACAAAAGAAAGCTGGTCAAGTACTCGCACTGCACGCTGCACAAGACCAACTTGAAAGCAGCAGTACAGGTGGTACTGCACTATGCCACTGTACTCCAGAATAAAATTAAAACTACGAAATTGAAAGGCGAGCGAACCGAACACCGCCTTTGATCGCTTCGCTTATGGTGGAAGTTGAATGTGAGGTATACAATAAAGAAATTTGTTTGAAATTGTCCACTTCCTCCGTTCAAAATGGTCTTGAATGTGGGAGGGTCAATTTACTTTACAGGTGAAATGCGTATTTGCTTGGCAGGTCTCAAAAATATTCAACTTGAATTTAAATGTCACGATCAAAAAGATGCGATGCAGGAGACTATAACAAATTAGGCCTATTCTTTGTATTGATTCGGAAGGTTAATTTAGTTAACTTAATCAAGTTACATTTTGCCATTCTTACACCTCGATTTCCGCCTGCAGTCCTGATAAAAGGCCTAATTTTCCGAAAATACAAGATCACAAGTCGATTTCCATAATATTGATCTGTTTATTTTGCATTTCAACGTTTCACGCGAAGTGCAAGTTTATTCGACTCTGACTCCAAACTAAAATCGTACTTTTTGGCTTTGCATACTGTTAGCAGCACTTAAGCGATGATGGAAGGTTGCAGAGGTTAAAATTGAAAAGTTAACACTGAGAGTAGAATAAGTTATCTCTCCGTTTCCTATCCTCATCCCGCTTCCTGAACTTACACTGCAGAACAGACTTTAAATGGCAATGACTTGTAGTTTCCCTGAAATCATTACAAACAGGACTCTGGAGCCATAAAATATGCACTCATAGTTCATAAGATAGGAGATAATCATATTACTGGCTCAAAGTTGGAACTCGTTCAAAATTAAACAAGTTCTAACAAAAACAGTATGACACTACAACACAAAAGTAATGCTATGCAACGACGTTGGCATAAATCAGCCTAAATCTGGGGTACGAATAATCAGAAGTCAAGTCTTGAGTTGTTGAGAAAGAACTACTTCAACACTTACTCAGCGCTTTCCCGTCACTCCTTTGAATGAATTGCAAATAATCTTGAACTAGAAGAGGGCAAGTACGTAGCGTAAGCGCGAACACTAGTGCCGGTGTCCGTGTGATACAAAGCGCAAGGCTCTTCAGATCATAATTTATTTTCGTCGGACAAACATATGCCAACGATTATCGCAATAAAAACTCGACAAAGGAAAGCTAGGAGGGAGCGGAAGGTCAAGTTGTAAGGAAAGTCAACACACTTCTTCATAGCAAATGCACTCCCTCACTTCAACATACACTTCTTGTCAATGTAACGTGCGCGTATCTTCATTTTTGTTACAAGGTGTGTTCGCAAGATGATTCCGTAATTTCATTTGCATGTCGCATGTTGTAATTTCAAGCGAAGCAGAGGAAAGAAGCTACCCAGAACGGAACATAACGAGAATAACGACGAAGATGTTCGTTCGCATGCAACCAAGCAAAGGGGCACTCGTTAAGATCAACATGAAAGCAAATGTTCAAAATAAGCAAAAACTGCACAAGAAAAGACGAGAGACGACACATCAAGAGAAAGTCCTTTGAGATATCCAAGAATAGAAGATGGACAGATCTCATTCAAAAACACTCAGATTTTGTCGCGCGTGCAATCGATCTTTGCGTTTGCTCTTTTCACCTTCGTTAGTCAGTCGTCAGTCAAGCATGCAAGCAAGCAGACATCATGCCTTGCTTGCTTCGGAGGAAATCGCCGGAACGTGAACAGGCGAATCTTATTCACAGCTTTCTTGAGAATCCTATTGTTATTTTTAAACTTTAATAATTCAAGCAAATAAATCCTGCGCTTTACCACACTACGCCGGGAGCTTTTTCTCATGCCGAACTGCTCAAGTGCACCGATGCTGATTTGCGTTGGAAAAAAAATTTCTTGCTAAAGAGGAATAAGAGCACATGGAGCATGAAAATGAACATGTGCGAATATTAGTTCCCAATTTGAAAAGAAAACAGCTCCAGTCAATACAGGACAGAATATGATTATCTTTTTCGCTTCAATTTCCCTGAAACATTAATGTACAAGTCAAATATGTACAGAACAGGAGTGCTCTTTTCCCTGTGCGCCTTTCTCACACTTTCCTCGGCCGCCTCAGTTCTATTCAAATATTTGATACCTCGTCTCATTCTATTTTCTCTTCTTCTTGGATTCTTAGATGATAAAATTTCAATCCGCCTTATTCAAAGAGTAAATATGAAAATAAAACACGCTAAAGCTGAGGCTGTAAAATTTACCTCCTTCAATGCACTATTTCTCATCCTTAAGCATACAAAGGTAAAAGGAGCATGTGAAGTTAATGCGGATGTACGGCGGTATGTGAATACGTTAAATATGCTTGCCCCGCTGCTCTATCTTTGGTAACTCTTTAATGCGCACCAGACGCAGACTTGAAAAGGAAACAAAAATGCTTATGTTTATGTAAATAACCCCGGCTCTTTATAAAATAAAAAATAAATGAAGAAAATTAAAGTTCTTTCATGCACAAAGTGCGCACAGGCAGACGAGAGCCTGACTCAAAAGATTAGGATTCTTGTGTCTAATAGACTGCTCAGTCTAAGAAATGAAAACGTCTTTTGTCTATCGCAGAGCAACTGGAAAGAGTTCTAAGAAATTCTTTTCAGAAAACATTCGCGCTCGCGCTTACCTTAACTACGTTTACCTCAATTCTCAGCCTGTATTCGGCGGAACCTACGTCGATGGCTGCCAACTGAATTTGTGTCAGAAACTCATTAATTCAATGCATTCAGGACAGCCTGATGCAACCAGATAGACTGGGTCATGAATTTGGTGCTCAGTCATTGCAAAAACTAACCAAAAAAATTTATGCAACATTTTTCGAGTAGCATTTGCAATAAAACCGTATCAATTTTGCAATATTAAAATAAATGCTCATGATCATAAAGTACCGGAAAGTAATCCTAAAAATTGGGTTTCAGCGCTGTGCTAGTGCTTTCCCTCCAGCCAAGATACCCATCGCCGTAGTCGTACCATTTCAGCTCTCAGCGCTTTCCAATCGAAAATGGAAAATACGATTACATTTATTATTATGGTTTGTATCTTCGTTATAGCGCTACTACACAGTCGAAGTGTTATTACAGGAAATCATTTGCCATAATTCTTGATTCTGCTTATCTTCCAGGTCATCGAGACGCGGCGGCATTGGCTTGCGAAGAACTGTGATTGGGTTTCAAATGCTCTTCTCATTCTATGCGGCCTTTAAAGACTGTCGTCGCAATAACGTGCAACGAAAGCTGTGAAAGGCGAGTGCGCCTGTCCGACAGATCATAACTGCAAAATTACAAATACATCATAACGATGGAGCACGCGTCTTGCGAAAAAGAGACTTAATGCGAAAGTATTGAGAAAAGTTCTGAAAGAATTGAATAGGGGATGGTTTGCGGTTTCCTCTCCTGTTTGCACCACCTTGAAGGACAAGCGAGCTTGAAATCCGAGTGAGCGTAGACTCGGGGTTTGGAGTGGAAGTGATTTATCGTGGGTAAAACGAATGACGTCAATAGAGACAAACTTAACCCTGTCCTGTCCATTGCGTTCTGGTAAGGTACAATACAATTGGATGTTACGAGCTTGTTTCTCTTCCCACACTTTCCAGTGGGAATAATACCTCCCTGCGCGCTCCCATGCTAAAGTCTTTATTAAGTTATTGCTCTGACAGTTAACCCCGACCCTCTCGAGATTGGCGAGACAACACGGCGCAAACTTGAAATGGTAAGCTCTGTCCTTTGTTTTAGCAAGAATGTACTATCGAGTCAAGGCCAGCAATCTAAGGCTGTTTTAGGCTCGTGAATGCTGAACGGAACTTTGGAACCTTCTGTTTCACGAAAAGGTAGTCGCTACAATATCAAACGCGTGCCATCGTTATGCTTGTTCTTAATATCACTTCCGTTTCTTGAGAAAACAATACGAAAGTGCAGTTTCGGCTGTTCGGTACTGGGTACACGAGCTATAAATATTTAACAATGCCCGAATCCAAACAACTTTTTTATTCCGCTTCTTCTTAGTCGACTCAGTTACACCTTGCTTTGCCAATATTGCCATTAATGCAAAGCTTTCTCCACTGACAGTTCAAACAAAGAAGAATAAGGCCGCTTTCTCATACGCAAACAATCGCAGAAGTACTGAGAACTTAGGCAGGGCTGGCCCTTAAAATTGTGGCAGCACAGCAATGAGATCGTGTATCATGCCCGTTGTGACAATGTCACAACTTTTTCGACTCCAAACTTTCCACTTTCACTTCTTGCTGGCAATCGGCAAAATGAATCCGAGACACATGAAAGGCCAGAGCATATGGCGCGTGAATCATTCACTGGTATTGTTGGACGTTCCTCTGAGCCAGAATTTCTTGCTCGGTTCTGCACTCTCCTCGGAGTATTCATTTAAAAGTAGTAGTAGTGGGCCAGTTCAGGGAATTGTTCGTTTTTGTGGCTTCAGCTGCCAAGAGGAGCGAAACCGAGGAGATGCAAAAAATAGCGAGGCACACTTTCATGATTTATTAGAGGAAAGAGATAATTTATTTCTCGAGAACTGCGGGGACGGACCCGACGAACGGACGACCAGGCGAGGCAAAAAATATGAAGTGAATTTCCTATAATGTCAAGGCCCTGTGGATGGCTAGCGAGCTGTGATCGGAGAACACAACGCCTCCTCCGCCTCTCGTCAGTGCCAATAAATTAGGACTCAGTCCCGGCGGAGATTCTACCGACAGAATCTTAATTAACAAATTAATGTAATGTGGACAACACTCGCACACCTCCACAATAAATACAAGCAAGTGAGCACGGGATATTTGCAGCTCGCTGTGTTAATTCCCAAGACAGGACTCGGAGTGCCGTAATAATGGTTTGCTCGGACAAAATCTCGTAAGTCGGTTGAAGGTATACAACTTTTCGAATTAGTTTCAAACAGCATTTTTTAGAATCCCGTCGCAATTCTGCCCCGGTCTCTGGCTGTCCAATAAATTTGCAGCATCGGACATTATTGTTTACACGTGCGTGCATAATCAATGATTTACAACGACAATTGGATAAAGTTATTCGACTGGAATTAAAGTATTTTGGTCGCACTGTTCCAAGCTTTTCTCCAAAGTTTAAAATTTATGGCGGCGGCGACTTACCTAAAATTCGAACAAGGATGAATAATCCAATGACCAGCATTTTTCTGTCGTATCCGTTCCTTCATTAACGCTTTCTTTGAACCAAAAAGTTTCATCGCCAATTTATTATCAGTCGGTTGAAATAGGTTTTGGAGTTGATTCCGCAGGAAGGAGGGCTTGGACTCCACGGTGGTCGTGGAGACATGGCTCCCCGTACGATCAAGGTTGGTCATACTGGGAGTCATTGGTTCATCCTTCGGCGTTCCGTATAGACTGACATCATCTCCGGAAAAATGAACTTTGGAGCCACTGAAACCAGCATGACCCCTGCAAAGCAAAGGAGCAACAAGAACATAAACAAATGAATGCATTATGAAAGCCTGAGACAGGAAACGGCAGACTCGCATTTCAGTTTGAATAAAGCTCGAGTCTCGGCGGTGCGTCACATCGCCTCGTAAGAAATATTCTGCCAATAAGATTTCATGCTTTCTAAATAAACTGAATGCTCAGAATTTGAGCTGTGTGGCCTGACACATTTCAAAGGAAACAATATTATGACACACAACTGGAACCGATTCGACGCGAATGTGAGCTCGTTCATTTTATGATGTGTGTCAGTTAAATTCCTTGAAATGCCTCCTCGTTTGTTAGCTGTAGCTACAGATCGCATTCAGCGTTCTTCGCCGAAGAAAATTGGAGACGACGTTTGTGAGAGAAGCGATAAACTGCGTCTTGTTGTCCCACACCCGCGCTGTCGCTGTCATTCAATCGTCGTAATACAGAAACGTTTTCGGGAAATTCTGTTCAATTTATTTTGCAGCGGTGAAATTGTCACCAACAGCGAGAATGACACTGGCAGCAATTCTGCGTGGCTCGACGTTCGAAATGAATGAAAAGTTGAAATTTCGAGTTCACTCTCACGTTTCCGAATGTCGTTTCTTATTCTTGGTCTCTGCTCACACTTCACACACGTTTCATCTTTAACACAAAATGGCCTGTGTCAAGTCCAGTTGTTGAATAGGGTGAGACAAATTTTTAGCAAAGAGCGTCGAAAGCAATTGGCAGAGACGCTTGTTTGTTGAGTATTGACGCAAATCCAAATATCACTGCTGTACAGGTATTCTATCCTACAATATTCAGCTTCGTATCTCAAGTTTTTGTCTTCAATTTTGCTCGCTTAAACGAGACTTTAGACTCGATGAAACAGAATAAATATCGAATTCACATTCAAATTCCATTATGCCCTGTACATCGCATGCAATTCTTGACTGCAAAGTCGGTTCCTTCTCAATTTCCGCTCTGGTGTGCGTATAGTGGAGCAGTGTGAATGAAAATTGAACATCAAAATGCAAGAGGCGCTGCTAAACGACCTACTCCAGCAGACCGAAGACTCCGACTGTTTATGATTTATTCTGTAGCTCGCAGCTTTTGAATGGAATCACAATCATCAGGAAAGGAAAGATTACTTTGGAATTCGATTTGTCAACAATGCAAATAACATTTGTATGAATTGTGCATGAAGATGTGAAAAGTGAATGGGCAGCGCGGGATTCAACATTCAGCACAGATTAAATCTGTTCTTTACGTTGAAATTGTACTGTTTCTTCTCATGTCATGGCCCGACTGCTATTTCGTTTCAGACCAATTTAAAATTCGAATTTCTTTCTACATTGTCTTTCGATCAATCTCGATTTGGTTGAAGGAACACTGCAAGGTACTAATGAGAATTCATCACGATATGAATTCCTACTCTTGTAAAACAATGACTAGTTTATTCTCAGACTCACCAATGCTGGGGCCGTTGACTAAACGAAATAGGTCAAGCAGAAGTTTCAGCTATTACCATTCTTACGTCTCAGAATATTACAATCGATCAATCATCATAAATCGCAGCGAATCGCATAATAAGACTAATGGATTCATTCACTGAAGACAAAAGGCAAACCTCGCTAATAACTCTCTGCTTTAGCCTTACGCTCTTCCACTGGAAATTGTGGAAAGAAATTATTCCGTTCAATTCCGTTATTATTACTCTCGTTATAACCCGTTTCAGACTAGAAGCTTTACAAGCCTTTTCCGATGAGAAGGTAAACTATTCATAAAGATTAAGCCCATAACATAGACCAAATGAAGTTCCGAAGAAATGGTAATGGTGTCAAAAGTTTTGCGTGAATCCTAACTTGCATAACAAATGCGAACACTCTAAAACAGAACGTCCCTGTGGCTCTCTTGAGACAATTCTGGAGGAGCTCCACTCTAATCCTATTCGTTGCTGGACTCAAGCTAGTTCGCTCTGCGCATAGCACAACAGTCGTTAATATTTATGATGCTATTAATCCACATAACACATCACTTCTTCCTTGCACCCAGTTACTGACACTTTGTGCCGTGCAGACAAGAATCAATTATCATTTCACAGAAGCTGCGTGCGTGCCTTGAACAAAAGTTTCTACCGGAGCCAAATGAATGACCACACTAATTGTTTCGGTAGCACTTCGAAAAGGCCGTCTCAATGACTAGTGATCATGAAATCACGTTGTACAATTGAACGGAACTCATTTCAGCGAAATGTCAGAAGTTGATCTATGTTTATGGAAGGCAATGAAAAATTGGGGTCTATTTATAAACTTTTGTGAGCTTATGACAATGGCAGTGGCCCACGCAAGGCGAAATTCCAATGACGTGCTCTTTGCCTGAAGCAGCCTGCCTTCTTCAGGCAAAGGGAAGGAAGTTGACTCACGCCATGCATACGCCAATTATGCCAATTCATCTTATGAGAGGACTTGCACGGAGTATGTAATTACGAAACTTACCCATAAGCATCACTTCGGTAGTTCATATCGGGTGAAATGTAATCGTCTATCGGAGAATCGTCATCGACTGTCAGAAGCGAGTCGGTGCGATAATCACCACCGTAGTAGTATACTGAACCTTGATGAGGCCGTCCCAGTCCAAAATTGTGCAGAGCGACACCATGACGCTCACCACCCCCGCCAGCAGTCGGAGACGTGGGGTGAGAGTACGCTGCAGTCACGGAACCCGGCACTGATGAGTACGGACCACGAAGACGACCGTTCGCGAACCGCAGTGAGGGCAGCCGTTGCCATCGTCTTCCTTCAGTGTGCGAACGTTCTCTCTCCTCTCTGTAAATGCAGATAAGAAAAACTTCGTAAGTTTCGTGGCGACAGTGTTTAATGACAAATGACATGGAATACATGTTGGAAATGATTAAATACAGACTGATTCTCTTTCATTTCTCATCCCTTTTCCCAAACGCGAAGAGAAAATGTATCAACCTCTGTCACACGGCCTTTTCATTTATCGAAATGGAAAAGGCATCATTAATACTACAAGAGGATAAGCAGAAGTCAAGTCAAGAAGCACCCACATGCACACGTATCATGTTCAAGTGCATAGCAATTGCCGAAGGTACACGTACACGTGGTACCAGAACCTGGAAACACCGAACAAACACAGCCAAGCGATTTTCTTGAATACAAGGCTCAGGCAGGCGAAGAGAAAGCATTATTGGAATTTCTGGGCCGAGGTCTGTGTCGGCCCTTTCATTTTGAGCATTCGATTCAGAATACGCTCGCCATTGATATTGGCATCATAAATACACAAATGTTAAGCACTTTTGACGTGCCGAAATGGAAAAGTCTGCACACAACCGGGGCGAGACGAGCATTGCTATTGCTCCTTTGACTTTTCACGTGCTTTCCTGCGAGGTTCGGAATTCCAAAAGTTATTCATCACAAAGCAGCCACCCAGCCGAGTGCAGTACCGTGTAAATATTTTCGATCAAACGAAACATGAAACACGATGATAATAAAAGTAGCAGACTTTAATACATCCTGAGACTTCCAATACGGGCCATTCGAGTTCTTGCGTTTTGTTATATTAAAATATCACATCACACTCGCACATTATTGCGCCTTCACTTCAGAGACGACTCCCGGGCGCTGCGCTCGTGGGCTTACAACAAAAGACAAAAGCTGATTCTACATTTTGGCTTCTGAACAACATGTATTAATTTATTGGCGAGTCATATAAAATAGGAAGACAAAAGACCCGAAAGGCCAAGTCAACGCGCACACAAAGCGCACCGCCACAGTGGGCTTCAAAGAAATGGTTTATTTTTGCCATTTTGTGTTCGCCGCGCCGCATTTGCTATTTGCATCATAAATATGGGGAAGAAAAGAACGAAGATTGTAAGGAAACTAGGTTACACATGTGAATGTGAATGGTGAATGTATTTTATTCACCATGAAAAATGAAATGACTTTCTTCTACTGCCGCCTGCGTCTACTGAGCTGCCACTTTCCTTCAGTGCTTAATGCAATTTTTCGCGCTCCGATTGTATACCTGCCTTGCAATGTGGAAACAGATAACACATACCACAGACATGTAAGTGCGAGTCCACAAAACATCGCAAAACGCAAGCGAGCTGGAGTGTCCGACAAACGTACACCATTTGTAATAACAAAGGCTGCAGGTGGGGGTTTTATTCCCGTTTGGTACTGTAACTGGGAACATTAGTGCACGCTTTGAATTAATCTCAGGGATGGGTCTCAGTGCAGCCTATTGCGCCATGCTTAATTTATGAATGACCTCGCCCATCATACCCAAAATGCAATGCGGATCGGTGAGGTAAAAAATATTTGTCTGGGTGGTGGAGTCTTCCCGAAGAAAGTCATAATCGACGAGCATGAATAATTCAACGCCGAGTTCAGTGCGCAGAGAGAAATATTAATTTTTACGACATCTCACCATTCGAGTCGCCAGCATTACCCACTGCGGCAATAAAATACCCGGGTTTTAGAGTGCTTAAATACATAATGACGATGTGCACCTCCTCTGCTCGCTCCTTTCTTCGTAGGGGAACTATTAGCGAAGTTTTCACACTCCTTAGCACTTAAATTTACAGTGGGACAATACATATTCGATGAATCGTGCTCGCATTGAATTCACAATTCGGAAACTTCGTGCTAATAAACCCGTCACGCTGTCAGCCATTTACAGGATGCATATAGCCATGGGACGGGTTATCAGAATGGATATAAAAATCAGAGTCGTTTGAGAGAGGTAGTAACTTCGTAATGACAAAGCGAAAACAAAGTTTACGTTGTAAAAATAGCGGCGGCAGAGAACACTGCAGAATGATACACTGGGGTAAGATTAAGATCCGCCTTTGTGTCCGCAATTCCAAAATTTCATTTAATTCCGAATTCCGATAGCAGCAGACAGGCTTTAGTCTGGTGAAACAATGCGGACTTGCCTTGATCATACTCACTCTCTTCTATCGTGCAACGAACGAGTAGTTCCTCGTTCTACTTGCCATGCCTCGTATTGCCATTCCCTTGGCTGAATTGATTGAAGTGTCTGTGCGTAATATTTTTCAATCGAATGGAAAAGCGTAATGCATCATTGACTGTCAAGCCGCAGTAGGACTGGTAAATAGATGGATACGCTCGTTTTCGGCAGAATTACGACCAGGGCTTGTTTCTCGCGAATTTCGTAACTGTAATATGATTCATTCTTGTAGGTTTCAACGGAACGCACGTGAGATGTGAATCTAACGTAGAAGTAAAAACAGGCGAAAATACGAAAATAGATTTAAATATTGATGGTGAAGCACGGGCCCTGTCTATTTGCATCGCATCATTCATTCAACTCTAATTTACATTGACTTTGAGAAAATGGACAAGACTAAGATGGATGGCAGTGAAAAGGTTAGATGGAAGAGTGAATTTCATGCGTTTTGCATCGGGATCAACGTTAATGCATTGTTGTTCCTCTGGAATTAGGATTAAATATTTAAGTCTTCTCCACCCACGTGGAGCAGGGTTGAAAATGCCAAATGAATTTCATGGAAGGTGTAATACTGGTCTCAATTCCACCCAGTTCAATTTATACTACAGAGCTTAACATGTAAAACGTGATATTTTATAATCATAAGCGACCAAAAATTGAAATTTTGCGTTAATTAAAAGAATGTGAGTCTTTGAACTCGACTATTTACATGTGGATTATGAAAAGCATCGCCATCCGCTACTGCTGATTTGAAATTACGAATTTATTGAACTCAAACCAAGCGTGAAGCCTTGTATCAGCTTACTAGATCCAATTTGTTTTAATGAAATTTCCGGTGACCACAACGCTACAGAATCAGATTCACGCCGCGCCGGCGAGGCATTAATAATTACTTTCTAATAAAGTTTCCAGGTACTAGCGTTATGAAACCAGCCACCAGCGTTTCAGACCAAAACGAAAATCTTTGAAATTCATGTTCACTGTCCGTTACGAGTCCGTTCGCGGAACGCGTCCGCATGCAAACCAAACCATCGACAAGGGCCACAGCGATAATTAACCCACATTAAGCACAAAAAAGCGTGCGTGTCCATAAAACGCGAAAATTGGCCAGAAGTTCCCGACCACTGAAATTTTTATGGATGAAAGACGCACGTCAAGCGTTCTGACATGTTGACAGCAGTTTACTCGTTGTACAACATAATTACTCTAATTAAAATAGCTCGTGTGAGCAGGTTTCAAAGTGCATATGTTTACTCTGACTTGGCTGTCTGGAGACTTTAGAAAAAGAAACCGGATGTTGTCTAATTAGCACACAAACTTTCCCTTTGTCTTACCTCTGCTAACTTTAATTGTGAGTTTGCCGCGAGAAGGAGAGTTCCACGAGGCACTGAGGTGAACTGCTCACCGTCACCGTGCTCTTTCCGAGCAGTCTCGGGATTTTTGCTTCAACCGGGGGAATTTGTGACTTTAATGCAGTTCGTATAATTGAAGCTTTTACCGGCGTAAAAGTAAAAAGTCAACGCTCACTTCCACAGCTTTCGCACGAGGCCAGGACTGTCACGAAACTGAACTCAATTTAGTACAAGAGGCATGTTGAACAAATTTGAAGGAGTCGAGGACAAGTTAAACAGTAAATAGTAAAAGTTTGGTTAAAGTACAAGGAACCAATTAACGCAATTTCATTACAGAATGAAAATAAACAAAAACCAGAACGAACAGGAACTTGAGCGTCAAAGTATTTGTGCCACAATGTCACGCTGTGTTCTGCGAATTCTGGGACTCGGTGTCTTGTACCTGGGCTGCGTAATGCAGTGTTCAAATGTCCGGGTCCGTGTGTTGGCGGGGGAAGACTGATACCTTCTAAATGGAAAGTGTAAAAAATGTTGACTGCGTCAAGACCATGAGCACGACTCAAGAAAGAGCAGAACAAAAAGGAAACAGAAGCAGGACGGGCTGAGTCCGGGCTGCAGTCAGTGAAAGCAGAGACGAGCACGACGTTTCTGGGATTCCAAGAGCTTCTGTTGGCTAAGCGTACACGCACCATGCTACTGGTTTTGTGCAGCATGTGGATAGCGGAGTAGACAGGAGCATGTTATTGTGTAATGGCCTATGCAATGCGAGTGTCTGTGAGTAAAGTAATGGAATGCAGGACTTTCTTCCAGCAAAGCCCCAACAGCTTTCTTGCTTACCCTAAATTTGGGTACCGTGCTTCGGCCCAGCCTCATAATGTGCACATTTTAGTAGTACCTTTCCCAGAACCGAGTTTCGCTTCGAGTAAGTGAAGGGGTTTTGCCAAAAAGTAAAGATAAGGTAACAGTAGCAGCAGCAGTCACCGAATGTTAGTGGACCGGACGAAAGATTTCCCCAAAGAATTTTCATTCAAACTCAACATAACGTATTCGGTGTGCAATGCTCTTTTGCTTTTCGCAGGTCTTGTGCTATCCATACCAGTTCAAACCAAGGAGTTACTCCTGCAGTTTTGCACGGCTCACACTCTGGTCTGCGAGGTTTGTGTATAAGCAAGACGGACAGGACGAATTCATCGGGATTTTCGGATAGTTTATTTTTACAACACCCAATACTATTGCTTCTGCTCATTTCTCAATGGTATTCTTTTTGCATTGCTGCATTTGACTACGTTTGGGCCTATTTTGCTCAACGAGTGGGCAGAGATAAAACGTGTACAAAAAATAAAAGCTTCAATTTTTGATAACAATAACCTTAAAATATGAAAAAATGGAGTTTCAAAGATTGAATTGACTTACAATGGTACAATGGCAGAAGTCTATTTAACCTTGAGATCCACATGACCCAGTTACCGCTCATTGCTCATTTAGTTTACAGCCGACTCAATTTCAGGCATTCAAGATTTTAATTTATTGCCCTGTGTAGATCATGCTGACCGAAGTAAGCCTCGCTGTAGCCATAGTAATGCCATAAATTATCCGGCTTTGACTTAGTTTACAAGCAACACCAAAATGTACATTTGTGCGAATCTAGATTTTTGAAAAAAATAAAATCTGGATTTTAAAAGACGATTCAAAAATCTTACAATCGTGCTCGATGAGTTCGGTATGATTTCCTGATAAACATTAAAAAATATACGGCGGTGGATAGGATGAATCAATGCTGGATAGGTCAAACCTACCTTATGAAAGTGGGTTTATCAAGTTGCCCCAACCCTGGATTCTAAACACAGATTCTACCGAAAATCTAGATTTTGTCTAACCATGGATTTTGTCCAGCGTTTACATGCAATAAAAATCTATGCTTAAAATGTGAGTTTATGCCTAAAATCTAGATTTGTGGTTGCATGTAAACTAGCTCTTTATTGACATCTGTTTCCAAATCACGATTCGGGGCTCATGGCGGCTCTTTGTCAAAGTTGTAATTCATTTTATTAGCCAATAAACTACCATGGAACACAGAACTTTTCTCAAGATGCAAGAACAACATCAACAAGAAGTCGGTGTGCTGCGGACCGGCGCGGCGCGGCGTCTCGGTAAGAAACAGGAAGCGGACGCTGCATTTCATACTCGCAGATGCAAAGCAAAATCATTTACTCCTGGAGATATAAAACTAACCTCAACCTCTAAACTAACAAGATGAAAGCCAGACGTCCGTCTGGCGATTTAACTGGCAACCAGCTCGTTCGAGACATGTGCCATGTGTTGACTGTCTCAGGCAGGACTTATATCCCTATTTGTAGTACTCAAATTCACGCTGAGTACTAAAAGCAAACGTTAGCTACAGCGTTGAATCAACATATGATTAGGTTCAAAAACTTCGTAAGTTACATGGCATGCAAAACACTACCGCAAATATGGAACCCCTTACAGACGACACGCGGACAATGGTTGGATACCTGTACGGGTGAATCATTTCATGCGAGCAGGCGATATGTAATTACTTATAAT
Source organism: Mesaphorura yosii (assembly GCA_009869945.1). Classification (NCBI taxonomy): domain Eukaryota; kingdom Metazoa; phylum Arthropoda; class Collembola; order Poduromorpha; family Tullbergiidae; genus Mesaphorura; species Mesaphorura yosii. The sequence continues at coordinate 157,318 of WIXG01000139.1, forward strand.
AGCTTTTACTTTTGCTGGTCGGTCGGTTTCGTAACTAAATGAAGTTCATAATGTCTGTAATTCACGTTGCTTTAAGTATTTATGAATTATGAATTAAAATGAGGACTGGCCTAAAATATTAGTTCCGCACCGCAATATTGAATTGACCAGAGATAAAATGCAAGGTCTGCATTGTGGCAAATTTCGTACTTCATAGTTCATCGCATCGCTTCCACTTACTCGTGGGTTATGCAAAGCATTGTGATATTTTGGACTTTCTCTAAATCGGCTTATGCCGTATCGAAATTTGTGAGATCGAGTCCTCCTATCAAGTGGCTGGCATTAATAAGAATAGTAATCACCAGATCCTGCATTATTGATATGATGGAGTCCAACGGATTAAGCACGTGCGACTTTCACCAGATGTTGCAGGCGCAGGCATAAATCAAATACCTGCTGAGCAGGAAAACTGCGAGTGCCCTCCGATGCAGTGCAAATCGATGGATGGATCTATTTCCATTAACATGAGTTCGTGCCAAAATATTCGTTAGCAAGTGGGTGGCTCATTTTCATTACATCTCAGCTCATTAACCCAGGCTTAATCAGTATAGGCTAGGCTGAGTAGATAAGGTTTTTTGTTCAGGTGAAGGGAAACTATTTAGTGAATCAGTTCAATTTGAACGATATCGAAAAAGGCAGGACAGCAGCTGTATATTTTGGTATTGTATCTTGAAATTGATTTTTGAATTTCCCTCAAATTGCTGGGTGGTCACAGTTGTCCTTATCAAAACTTCAAGAGACAACCCCAATTGCTCTGTGGGTCGCAATTTGCGAACCTTCCAAACAGTATAATCACCATTAAATCAAGTGAAGTCAGAGTTCTCGTCATTCGTATTCGCATTTTCGCACAATAATCATGCACATTTGCATGAGACTTTCCACCAACAAAGCAGCTGTCGAGTCTTCCTCTTGACAGAAATCTCAAAAGTGAATAATGAGTTTCAGAGTACTTTATATCAAGCACATATTCGCAATTCATATATCACCGAGAACCGAGTTCGCACTTCTCACTCACATGGTGCAAGCATAGTAAGTAATGGGATAATGGTAGAAAATATCTGCATAAAAATAATGACGGCGGTAGAAAGTGGTACGAAACTCTCGAAGTTTTGCAGAAATCATCAAATTTCTGAAGAGCACAGCGACTCCCGACAACTCGGCTGGAAACCGCACTGAATGACACAATGGTACGGCGGTGAGCAGTGGAACGAATGATAAAATCAATACATTTCAAATTGAGTCTTCTTTTATTTGCAGTCCAATTCCGTTTCCGCGAGGCTCGCCATTTTATAATGCGTCCGACTCGATTGAGGAGGAAGAAACTGCAATTCAAGAAATTGCTTAAACGGGCTTTTTTCACCTTCTCGCACCACCCTTCCAATTGACAGTGGCCAGACATACTTCTCTGGGAAATGGAGTGAGTTCTTACGGGCACGAGGAAGTTCTAAAAATACAGCATTCAGTTTCATATTTAACACCTTTCTCTCCATTCTCAGCTCGGAAAGAATGGAAATCGAATAGACGAGTTAGCAGTTAGAGTCGCTTGAAATATGTCGATTAAGCCATTCTTTTGTGAGGTGGTCGGTCGCTGTATGGTCATTTTATTCATTTTAAACTGCCTCATTTACACACAATTTCGGACGCCTGCTCAGACAGACTCCTGCCTCCAGCAGACTACAATTTAATCCCAATGCATTGTTCAGCAGACCTGAGTCAAGGCCAGAAGAGATGAGATCTGCTGCAGGACAAGCACCATTCACGATCTTGGGCTAAATTCGATTTTTCGACTGGCTACCTTTAATCTCATTTTCCAAGTTCAAATTCTCATCTCTACATGAAGATAGAATACAAAAAGGCTGGTCTGACCCTCCAGAGTAAATTTTGTCGTCAAGGTACATCTTCGAATCTTGATGACAAGCAAGATGACGATCTGAAATCAATGTCTGCCATTTACATCGGTAAAAGAGCAATAGAACAGTTGCAGGAAAGGAAAGACTGGTCTTTTGTTTTCCCAAATTAAGTTTGAAGCGAAGCACAGTACAATAGATGAATTTACAATTCTACTTTTCAGATCAAACTAAATGAATTGGTCCCATTGTGCTGAACTAATCACAGTGAAATGAGAGCCACACTGCACTGCTTTCATGGCTTCCACTAATGACACCTTGAAGAATTCACCTCGTTTCCAGTCTGCCTCTGTTCTGTAGTTAACTAAAAGCCATTATTTTGCAACCCGCCAAATAGTAGTAGCACTGGCACACGTGTCCTAAATGGCATGACTCCATTTCAGGTTTAATAAGCCCATGGGAAGCTCAATTCCAAATCAATTTACAATTGCAATTCGTAGCTTATATTCTTCAAGGTTGAATTGCACTGTATTTTATTAAATGAGCACTTTACAAAAGTAAATTGAATAGTTCAACCATTAATCGAGGGCTACAAATAAATCTTGGCAAACCCCGCTTAAATTATGAGTTTTTTTTAAAGCAACATGAAAATTCAATTTATTTAATTAGAATTACTCCAAGATTAGGTGAGCCAATGGACAATGGGCTTCGCATTTGCATCACAGCATCACGAGTAAAGGTGTGGTAGAACCATGGAATTAATTGATATCAATTGTTCAGTTATAACCGGTACTGTGATTTCCAAGTTTCGCGAGAAAATGCCAAGCAATTGACCAACATCTCATCTTGGAACAGGCGAACCCGCATTGTTGAATGAATGGAAAGTTTGGCCATCCACAAAAGCATACTCGCAATTGTAAAATTTCAGCAAATTGCTGCCAGGCCTTGAAAGCCACATCCACTGGTGGGACACCCATGATCCAACGACAAGAATGTGAAAGATAGTAAGAGTTGGAAATTTGTAGGAATAAATTGCTGCAGTAAAAAAAAGTTGGGCAAGTAATTTTCAATGTCCGACACTCGATTGTCGTAATACACGGACTGGAATGGGGACGGATGAGTCTCTACTGCACTAAAAATAAAGTAACAAAAACTTTGCACATGAATTCAATAGATGAGTTACAAACACAAAAATTACGAGGACGAAGAGAAGAACTTGTGTAAGTTATATATCATTACGCACTCGTAATGCACCATCCTCTTTACAGCAGAAATGGACCGACGTCTTTCCTTTTGCTATTTTCTTATGAAGATGAATGAGAAACGGGAAAATACCGTCGTGCCTCTGTGACTGGCCATTTTACAAATGAAGGACAGACGGCACGGCGAGCAAGGTCACGAGTATGAGCATGAGCGCATGAAATGAAAAGGTGCCTGGAAATCCATAAACTATTTAATCATGTCCGTTTTTACTAAAACGATACATGTGTATACCATTCTACAATTTTATGGTTGCATCTAGTAGTACAAGAATTTGACATTGCCGTTTGTTTAATGGCACGTTTTTAGTATCCTTTACAGCAAGTTGAACGGAAGATGGTTGGTTCGAGAAGTGGAAGCGATTGGACTGTGCAATCCATAGAAGAATCAAATTCGCAATCAATTTAAACGTAGCATCCATCTCGTACCCTGCCGCAGTCTCTCTTGTTTGGAAGTAATATGAGAAAGTGCGGTGAGGAGGACGCGAAGTATTTATCAACCTCACGGCACCACATCTCGCGTCTCGCCACAGCGTTTGAGTAGAGTAGTGTAGTAAGAGCGATCCTCATTTGTACTCAAAGCAGGTCTTTAAAAACTTTACGTTTGGCTCAGCCGATTGACTAGAGCATACAAATTTCAGAATGCTGACCCTCTTTTCACACTACTCAGTCATGGGAGAAAATTCGCCATTGCTTGAGGTTGTGTTTTACAAATAAACGTGATCAATTTACACAATTTATGAGCGCAGCGGCGTGAGTGAAAGCCAAAGAAGTTGAATTCATGACGTAGATGAAGATGGAGATGGACCACATCCACGCTAAAGAATGTGGAGACGAGGGCGAGCGGAGAGCGTGGAGTTGGTGGAATCAAATTCAGGTAGAACAAAAGGAGGTGAAAGTTGTGCTCCCAACCTGCGGCAAGCTGAACCACGCTTGTAATGCAAGCGTCGGAAAAAGGATGGGGCTGCATTCTGCGAAAAGAGAACCCGGGAGAAGAAACCCGTTCAGACTTGCTTGTGTAAAGTTAACGTGCCCGAATACTTTCTTTCAATCATGCTTTCCTTCCTGAGCCACCTGCGAACTCTGACTGTCTAAAGCTGGAGCTGGACTTTTTTTTATTCATACAGTGTGCGTGATGCTTGGAGTTAGAGAGTATGAAGCTATGTGTTTTTAAACAAAGCCTGGCATTCACATTTTTTCATTCACATTTTTAAGAATTCTCCTGTGAAACACACACTGCTGTAAAAGTAAAGCACAACCTCAAACCCAGTCGTCTACAGAAGGTTGGTACTGTGTCTGGACTGAAGCTGGAAATGATGAGACATGGAATAAAATTTTTCTCGAGGTTCCGTCTCCTAGCATGTGCTTGCGCTGCAAGAATGTCCGGACCCAAAATCCTTTCTCCCTCCACCATAGAAGGACAAAATGAAACTTTTCATATTTCTTATAGTAACGGTGCTTGAGCTTGGGCGGAAAATAGAAGAAGCAGCAGCAACCCAAGAATAAAAACAAATTGCAAAGCTCGTTTTCGTCATCTTCGGTTTTCTGTTTTTGGAACATAAATCTTGGAGGATAATATTTTCCTGGTATATATAAATATCTTAATAACAGTTATAGTCACAGTCACAGCGCACAGTAGCAGACGGATCCGCGAATATTATTTGCTCGTGGACTTTGTGTTTACATTTGAAAGGGATTCCGACTCAGTCTGCATTGTTTGAGGCCTCGAGAAGCCTCCCAATTCCTGAATGCGTAATACGAATTGCTAAAGTAAAGCTTCACGACTGCCGTAGCACGAGGCACGACCACAACCGAAAACCAACTTTTAATAAAATGCCAATGTTAATAAAGAAAATGAAGACGATGGATGGGATTATATTACGTCACGTTGTTAGACTGCTCCAGGCTCAAAATTCTTTGTGCTTCGACAAGAATAAGGATTTATGAATCCCGAAACGGTGCTAATAGTTAAAAAGAATTGATAGATGAAAGGATGATTTGTGGTTGCTAGAAGGATAAGCTTCCCCTACTTAAAGTATATAGCACACCATTTCTCGCATAGTGCACGCGACAAAATTGCGTCATAACCTCCAGACGCGAGTAGCAGAGTTTTGGCTGGAAGGTATCGACGATTAATTCAATTACGATGCGATTAAGTGTGAACAATTTCAAGGTAAGACGACCAATGATCACTAATAGCAAGTGCTAAAAAGACCTAAGGAGTATTCAGGCTGTAACTTGAGTCATCTCAAAATCTTCTTACAACAATTTATCATTGTCGGGATTTCGACAGCAATAAGACCAAGACCATGTAGCCAGATTTGTGTCCAAAGAATCGAGATTCACCAATTCGGTAGCGTCACCGCCGCCAAAATCCTAAAGTTGCTCCTGTGAAATCCACTTCCAACTGGTTTCCCCCGCGCTGCGATTGGCCCTGAGTCAGATCGCTTGCATTTTGTTTTATTATTTTTGCAAAGTAAACAAAAATCAAAAGGATAACGATATGATCTCTTCTTCTGCTTGCGCTAAGATCAAAAGTTTTCGCTGGTCTCTGCACAATCTGGCCGACCAAGATTGTGCAGGTGTCATCTGTGTTGGTGCTGAAGCCTTGTGCCACGCCGCACCGACTGTCTGCGCCCATTCCACCGTTGCCGTTCATTAATGTGCAGCATTTCATTTGATTCATATTAAGACTTGGGACTGGAACTTGGGCGCAGTATAAATAAATGAAAGAGTTTGCAAACTTTTAGTGCACAACCTTATGCTGATATATTGCTAATATTACCGACTGCCGAAAGTCCCAGGTCTCAGGGCCCACGAAGCGATAAACATTAGTTACAAACTTTACTCACGAGTACTTCCTTTCTTTTATTACGTAAGATGATTACAGTTACTTTCCGATTTCCAATTCCGCTGCCGCTGTTCCTCTCACCTTTCGTTTTATCATCCTGAACTCGACCCTCGTGCCTTCGGACATGCTACTCACTCCTCCAGTAAAAGCAGCAGGAGCGAGTTCATCGCAGGAAACTTGGAGTTAGTCACACTTCATTGCTTACAAAACTAAACTCAGGCTCGCTCGCTCGCTCGAAATTAAAGCGCATTACGTAGTGTAATTTCCTCCGGCGCCTCATTCATTGAGAATCATTTATTGAATTGGCCTGGGCGCATTTTTCCTTTTTCAAATTACGAGAAGGCGAAATTGAATGAATGTAATACAACAATATACTTTCAGCGGGCGTGAAAAAAATATAAGCAGACAGAATTTCTCGAGAATTCTGCGAAAGTAGAATTCATTCATTCGTTCAAGCATCGACTTAAAATGAAGACGGTTGATTTGATCCAGTGGACAAATTACAAAAGCAGAGCACATCTAATGAGATAATGTCGTTTGTCTATCTATGCGATCTGCAATGATGTGATCTGATTGGTCTTATTTGATGTTGCTTTTTTGTAAACGCTGCTGCTGGAACTGGGATCAGAATTTGACACTTTACAAACCCTTCGTCCGTCGAAGTTTTCAGCGTTCGGGGATATTCTAAGCCAATGTTTTTCTCAATTTTAAAGACCGAAATAAAAATCCACGTGTCCCTAGTTGTAACTGCTGTCCGCTACGTTATACAAGTGTACGTTAGTGATACACAAATGTTATAATTCAAAATAAATGTCGTAAATATGTGATTTCGAAGTTCAAGGTTGGAATTTGGAATTGTTTGTGTACTTTTCTGCACAACTAAAATATTCACGCCGTTCCCAAACTCTAGTTCGCGTTGAAAAATCTCGAAGAGTATGTTAATGACATTCCACCTTAGTTTTCCTTTCTTCATCCATACCAAAATACACAGGAGCGTCGTGTCTGTTCGTCTTCCTCTTCATTGTAGCTTCAATCTTTTCTCTCACTCTCCGTCTTTCCTGGTACGACGAGAGATTCGTGCTTTCATTCTGTAGTGCGCGCCAGACTTGACTTAAGTACCCACTTCATAGATAATGGGTGATTGAGTTCACGTATACAATGGATTCAAATCTTACAGCACTCTTATAATAGAAGTGCAGAGCGTAGACAAGGGCTTCTTCTCCTCGTTGAGGTCCTTATGAATTACGAAAGTTTGGAAGTCACGATGGCTTGCATTTTCAGCTCGCACTGCACGGCTTGTTACATCACACTGTGTAGTCTTCAAATTAAAGTCATGTATTGACAAGGACTCGTGCAAATTTCTACGAGAACTTAAATGACCCAGTGAGAAAAGCAACCGGTTTCAGTCTGTTTTATAAACAGCTTGAGGACGCGCAACACAACAAAATTACAGACGAAGACGGAAGAAATGAGAAAGCACGTTAAGAGTCAACAACGACTTGACGTGAAGCAAGAAACAGCGAAGAAATCTAATTTTAGACTCCTCTAGTAAATAACTTGCAAAATTACAGAGCGTAATCCGAAATACGTGCAGGTAGCAGAAATAAGTAATTGTTAAAGAAAAAACCTTCCACGACATGAGGCCGTGAAGGCTTTGCTATTCTGTAAGTGCCTTTAGTAGGATTCTGCAGACGTGGATTAGCAGAATTACTAACTCCATTCACTTCCTGCAATTCTCAAATGAGTATTCCATGAATGATAGAGTACGAAGCGTCATCCGAAACACGAAACCTGAAAACCGTCTCAACTCACATCGAATCAACTTCCTCTTTTCAGTCTACAATTCGTTCTGTAATTGAATCATTATTTTATTAGTCAACAGCTTCTTGGAGTTTTGCATCATGGCGGCGTGTGCAAGTTTTTGCTCTCATCGCTTAATTTCCTGCTCTGCCATCCGGCTAAATAATAAACTGATTTTCTTCGTGACACGTAAAGTCTCTTTCGTTTCTCCACCAAAAACTTGGTTCACCAACTTCTCAACACATGAAACTTTGCATTAAGTTTTAATTAATGTGCAATATGAAGAAGATACAGACGGCAGACTGTTAATCGCTTCTTTTCGTTTTATTGCCATTACGGTAAGCCTAGACTATTAAAGTATCAGCAAATTCCTTCGCACTTTCCTACACCAAGAATATTATAACTACATTAACGGAACGCTGAACAGTCTCTCTTCTTCTTCTCTTCAGGATTCTCGAATCAAAGAGTGAGAAAGTTGACGAAGGAAATGTGCGAGTTAACAACAAACCAGTACCAGTAATAAAAAGAAAAAGTTTGATTTGGGATGAAAGCGCAGCAAAGAAGAAGAGTTTGTGAGAGAAAGAAATCGAAAGGCTCGACTCAACTCGACGTAAAAACTTTCTCTGGGGATTTTAATTGGATTGGACATCGTTAAAAAGATTTGGGATGACGATAGGCGACGTAGTATTATCTAGATTTGACCCTTTAACAATGATTGCTTTACCAGCGTCTACCGAACGTTCGAACCTGCTGTATTGCCATGAATAACATCAAGCCTTGAGTTGAAATGGGAGATCATAATTGAATTCCCTGAACTGAGCTTGCATTTCTCAGGAATTATCGACTAAGGCCACAGGAATGATTGGTGAAGCAGTTTGGACCATAAAGCAGTTTGTTCTTTGGAAATGGAATCATGAATTTCCTACTGCCGGATGCAATAATAATTAAATTGAAGCAAACTTTCCCAAAGAGATGGTCATGACCTCCACGCGCACAAGTTACTGCGAACTTCCATTCGACTAAGGAGGCAAGCATGGCAACCCAATGGGCATTTCGTTGTAAATCGTTGCTTGAAATCGCAGCGACAAGAGCGATTATAGAGCCAGAGCGAACCACATCGAGATTCGTAACGATCTCGCTCTGAACATCGCAGCGAAATATATGCGACTCAGTGCGAACTTAAGTGACTGGGAAGATCGCTCTAATAGAGCTTGAATTCGCAGAGCGAAATATCGCTTCATATCCTCTTTGATTCGATACCTGCAAAAACGCAGCGACATCAGAGCGATTGAAGCACGAAGTTCAGATATTGTTCTGATATCGCTCAAAATTCGCAATGCATTCGAAACGATATCGCGAATAGTCTAATTTGCAAAAATGGCGCTACTGCTACTGCTATCGTGCTAACATGGTGTACATGAACTGTGTAGTGCAGTTGTGATTTCACTGCGGCATGAAGAACACATGTCGCTGAAATTGTTCTTCACTTAAATTAAATTATATCGCCAGATTCCAAACCAATTAGCCTTTCTTATCAGTGAAAAGTGAGGAAAGAAGAATTACTAATTTATTGGAAAACAGCTTAGTGCTGTAAGTGAACATGTACAGTGCTATTCTGTTCAATAGCAAAGACCATGCATGCGTCAACGGGGGTGAAAGGCTAAATAGTTCCAATTAGTCAGTTAAGTCAGTTAGGTTCAGTTAAGTTGTCAATTGTTATATTATTATTATATAGTTTGAAAAAATTAAATTTGTACTAAAAACTGTAATAAATATATAGCAGGAGATAATTTTCGACGAAAAATGGCAGCTAAGAAGCTGCGATATAGTACGAATAAAGAGCTAATTGAAGCGATATTACAGCTAATAGTCGTAATGCTTAAGTTGCGAGTCGCTGTGAATTCGCTACTAGGTTATCGCAGGGAAATCGCTAGCATTCGACCAGAAATCGGCGGCCAAATCGCAGAGAAATCGCTTGCGATCCCTGCGATCTCACTAGCGACTTCGGAGAGCGATATCGCAACGGTCACTACGATATTTACCCAATCCTAAATCCCAACAAAATGAAATCTGAGATGCAGGAATCATACCGAGAATGGCCTCTTCAGCTTAACCCAAGACAATAAGACAGTTCTTTCGCTGGTGACTTGCGGCGATTTCGTATTTCCGATGTGCGCATATAACGTGCAAAATCTTTGCAATCAATAATTCCAGACTTCTGAGGATAATCTCTTCAGAAACCGGTCAAAAGTAAGCGCGCATTCACTTTGAGAGCTGTAGTTTGAAACATACTAAGGAACATTAGGAGATGATAAATGTGTGCGGCCGTCCTTTCATATCAGACTTCCGGAACCTCAACGCTCATTTCATTGTGGAGGATGCGAATAGCGAAAAATGAAAAATATGCAAATACCGTCTGGTCGAGACAACAGGAAGAAACGAAAGGCGGCGGTTTTCAGTCGTTTTCAGTCTTTTTATTCAGAAACCATGAGAAATGGGTAACCTGTAAACTTTGGCACAGTTCAGGAACGCCAGAATGTCTAGAGAAAGTGTATGTGAACGCAAACTAAGATGACAAGAAAATGCTTTCAGTTCAATTAAACCTCTAAAGCTGGAAGCATTGTGTACGTGGGCGATGTGCGGCGATTTACAGCTTACGTGCATGATAATCATTTAAACCTGTGACCTACCAGAACGTTGGAACATATTTATATTCATTCTTGCTGATTACTTTAGGGAAACCAGATGAACCAACACGTGGCCGCTATATCTAGTCTTCGAAAGCCAAGCATAAGAAATTCTGTCTAGCATCATTTATAAGCCATAGTTCAGTTGAGCCGAATTGAGCAGTTTCCTTGTTCGCGTCCTGACACAATCGAAAATATGTAAACTACTTCAGAATTAGAAATCGAAGCTCAATGCGGTCTCGCTATCAAGTGAACAGGTGTACAGAGGCCTTTTTATTTCAGGATTTGTGCACTTACCATTGCGGTGAAATTCTCACAGTGTGCGTTGTCACTAAGCACTATCAACACACCTTCCGTATTCGGAATCCTCGATTTCACCTGCGTACTGTGTGGGCACTTCGTTCATAATCCATATTCAAATCAGCTTATGAATATTTACGTAACATTTCGGGCAAGTCCATATTGCCACCATTTATGAATTCACTGTTTACCAAGGCTCGGGTTGATCTTAGGTTAAGACACTCTGGTACAGTGGCTTTCACAATCACAAAAGTACATAAAATTTCGTTGCATGTCTCACGGAGGTCAATTCCTTGCATAGAACTGCTCGCCAACTATTAAAAGCTTCTTCCTGGCCTAATAAATTAGGTGTTTCCGGAACCATTGTCCTTTGTAATTCTAAGAGCATAAGAAAATTTTCTTGCAAAGCCACACAAAATGCGTAATTATTATTATTAAATATTGTAAAATTATAACGTTCAGTAAGGAATTAATGAAACTAGAAAATGAGCATTAAACAAGTTGATAAAAGAACCGATATTTGGGAAATCTGAATTTTAATGCACTGGAGTTTCGGAGCAAAGTTCCTGCCGAAGTATAATCACAGAAATTCATTCATCATAATTAATCATCCAAAATTATTGTAAACACCGCTAAAGTACCAAAAATATGACGAGGATGAGCATATCTCGGCGGTTCTGCGCAATTATATTAGTAAGAAATTCATAATTTATGTCAAAGTGCAAACTGACAAAAAATGTACTAGAACGCTTTATTGTTGACTTTCACGCTACTACGTACTTTGTTGGAAAAGGTGCCCATCAGGAGTTTGAATTGATAGGTGCGATTGCTACACCGGACGTTGTTAACTGTTGGGCATTGATCACGACTGACAAGAGCGAAACATGTCAAAAAGAAAAGCAACTCCGCACAAACTTTCATTTCCTCTTACAACTATCGTTTACAGACGTTTTGACCTGAAAAAAGTTGACGTGTTTTGCATCATAGTGAACCAAGTGGCTCGTTATTATTCAATGAATGCCACGCATTTTCGTATTCATAACTTTCTTTTCATTTCTCCAGGACAGCGATTTAAGTATCATTGACGTGCTGTCCATCAAGAATTACGAAGCAGTTATCCAAGCCCAAGTGAGCTACGACTGGGACTCATCATTCTAACAGGATGGCGATAAACCACATTGGTTTCGCATAAAAATTATGACAAGGATCATCCAAGTGCATATTTTTGAGTGGTAAATTGAACGTGGTGATGAGGGGTGCACGAGTTTACTAATTTTTTTCACCGGCAAACGTAAGAATTTCAGTTTACAAAATCGCGATTGGCTTTAAATTCATGAACGCAAACACGGCTGAAAGCTGGCTCACTACCACCACAAGGGTGCAATCTAAACGAGCGCGCGAGCAAGTGAGATTCGTTTCCAGAATTGTACACCTTGTACACAAATAACTTTACCTTTACAAAACCTCTCCTTCGTTCACGCTTTTTTGCGAAAGTGCAAGGGAAACATTTATTGACTTTTCTTAAGGTGTTCTTCGACTTATTCTTCACTTCTTCAAAGAACGGAATCTTTAAACCTATTGATTATAAAGTACTGCAGCTTTCTTTACATAATAATATGCACCATTAAACCACTTACGGCTGAAATCCCCGCTTCAAGACTGAGGCGATCTCAGACATGCGAGGCTTTCATCGAGTTTTCACCTTCCTTTCTCGAGCCCAGCCATCATTGTACAGTGTGATCTTTGTATTTATGTTGCTGGCATATAGATAAAAATAGAATAGCAAAGTAGTATCTTGCAACACGGCCGGGGAAAGAAGTGACGGGAGAAAGAAGAATGAATGAGTAAAGATTTAGAGGGATTTATGGCACGAAAGAGTGAAAGCGGAATGCGGGCACGAGGAACGGTGCGAAAACGAGTCGAAGATGAATGCGCTCTATGAAAAGAGCAAATGTGGTCGTGTATATGACATAATATGTATTTTTCCATCACGTACACAAAATATACTACAATGCACCGGAATTTCTGCCATTGAAGGTGGTGCTTATGTGCTCGCTCTGACAAACAAAATATGCCCTGGTCATAATCAGAGATCGATGTGAAGACCGCCACAAAGAGTCACAGACGTCGATCAGAGAGTGGACGAACATCAACGGGTTCTGTGAGCTCGATTGAATTAAAGGATTATGTGATTGAAGTGTCAATCATATTGCATGCCAGACTCATTAGAATAGAATCAGTCAGCATATTAATTTTGAAGAGCGTGCGATGAATTCATAAAGAATGGTTAAGCTCAGGGAAAATTTTGAACCTTTTGACTCAATAATCCAGAATAAAAACTAGAAATGAGTTTGAATGACACTTGAAATTAAAAATGAAATTATCCCAAGCAAACCAAGGCAAATGAAATTGTCTAACGTAAAGCATCGAACTCTGGCTCCTTTCTTTCAATCAATTCCGTACAGATTATGAATGCCTCGTCATCTTGAGCTCAAAGTTAATAGCTAAACTAGAATGACACCTCGTAAAAAACTTACGCGGATGCCCATCTTGTTAGAATTTTTGCCCTTGCTTTTGGTACTTTACTACCAGAAAGCAAGGCGGTTGTTGGTCCGGCATACAAGGGATGGTTTTGTTCCATGATTTTTACAATCGCAGTTATCGCACTTGGAAGAAAGAGACTCAGCAATGGCTGAACTTGTCACGGGAAGAAATGAGCTTGAAGCCCTTCCACTTTGAACAAACATTCGTGCATAAACGAAACTCTCGGCTGACCACATCCTCATTTTCATATTTTACATTTTTATTTATCGAGAACTTGCTTAAATTGCAACTTAGACGTCTTTATCACTTGCACGTGCAATTGGTTTGAACTTTCTTGGACTCAATTCCCTGGCTCTGCTAGGAACTGGTCCGAACACGTGTTGAGACAAACATATGAGATCCCTTCCACTTTTTGTTTAATTGCTTGTAGCTAATTTCGCATCGCCTGCCTCAACACTTAACCCAACAGACAGCAGTTAATTCAATTTTTACTGTTCTTGTGTATGGTGCCTTCAGCCACAAATAAAAAAGGAAATGAGTAGCTGGTGGTTTTTAGTGTTTATATCACTTAATTGGAAAACTGGACAAGTCCGCGCGCTGTACAGTGACCAGCACTTTCTACTGCCCCCGCACACCTTGTGCCGGTCATAAAGTCACACAGTAATGCTTACACATTTCATATAGAAAACACCGACGCGGAACCACGGAGTGTGAAGTTCCCTCATATTTGCACTTTCCTGTATTTTATGAGCTTATGTTTACGCTGGCAATCAAACGAAGAAATGCAGAATAAAGAAAACCGAATCGAAAACATGGAAATTAAGAAGGAAAGACGATAGCCACTTGATAGATAACTTCTCGCTCACTGAATGATCGAAAGTTGATGCGAAGCCGTAGTGTCACATGTCTCAGTTGCCTCGCTTTCTCCTTGGCTTGGCGTTCGTGGCTTGACTCTTCCCGACAGACAGCAGGAGCGACAGCACAACCGTTCTTGGTTTTTACAACTGATGGCTTGTATTTGCAGCCATGGCTCAGTCAGTCCCAGCAGAAAACAAAAGACCTGAGCGGACAAGAAGAGCCACGAGAGAAGGAATTGTGAATTGTCTCTAAGAAATCCAGCATGCTGCAACGGGAAAGTTTTGTGTTGGTACAGCAGCTGCTTTTATGTTCGTTCTACCCAAAATCTATGGGACGTGTCCGTGAAGCTATGCTATTGGAATTTGTAATATGCTGTAAGTGGAGACGTGCGATCTCGGTCAGATTCTCAAGTGATTCTCCTCAAGAAAGGAGTGAGAGTGGAAAGGTGTTGGAAACGGCTGAGCTTTTTCTAAACAGTGAATGCTGCTACACTTCTCACTTTGGTTTGGTCTGGTGTGAGGGAACCAGCAAATAGCAAAACAAGAAGTGAATTTCAAAGTTTCAACCAACGCGTGTGAAACAGCATAGGAAAAAGTAGAAAGCAGAGGTTGTAAAGTAAAGAACTGGTGTCAACAGAAGCACAATTCAGACTGAATTCGAGAGAGTCATCATATTCGCCAGCTCAAGGTGTAAGTCATTATGAATTGACTAAGAGGACCCCGTCTGTCATGAAACTACGGCTAGAAAGGTCTTTAATCGGTTCGCTCATTGCACAAATGCGTTTGTACATTATTGGCAGGTTATGCATAAAATATGGCGCTCAGCTCAACTTCACGAGTCAGCTGTCTATGACCAGCCTGTGTATTAATTTATTCCACGTTGTCTTATTGAATGACTCGCCAAGGCTAAAATTAATGGGCTACACGCAGACCGAGCGGTCGTATCATCGCTAAACAGTTTACCAGTTCTAAATTTGGATGCATAAATACCATTCCTTACTTTGACAATTCTTCAAACACACGGACTGAAATGACAATACCATACATATGAACAACGCAACGTCTAAGCTGGTAAATGGCAAATGCATGTCAGATAACGAGCACACTCCAGTGGTGAGAGCCTCCGTTTTTGATTCGTTCCAGCCCTACTACAGTTCAACTTAAGTATGAATCCATTGTACCTAATTGTGTGAAGGAAACTAATACTTGAGAAAAGCGAATACAACTTGTTTATGCAAAACGAATGCCAGCAGAAACAAAAAATTGCTGCCGATAGAAATATTGCAATTTTTATATGCACTCCATATTACACCATTACACCTGATGCAATTAAGTTACAGAGACTTTAGGAGAATATACGAAAGACACTAATTTTAATTAACTAAAGCTGCAAGAGTGAGCTAGTATGTGGTTGAAAGATTGTTTGAGCCTAACCCTATCAACGTATAGGGGTGAGACGACCACTTGCACTGTACTCCCATTCTATTTTCAAACCCGTAATTAGTCTCATATAGACCCTCGTTATGCTTTCCCATAAGCTTGGGACAAAGTTGCTGTTCGAGTGACACAACGACACCAGCCGTGGATGTTTGTCAACAGTTTGGTCTGGCTTTCACCTTCCTCCAGCTCTAGCATCCTGGGAAAGTAAGGTCTGTGCACTCAGATATGTACATTTCTCTACGAAGAGAAAGTCTCAGCTAAAGGAATAAAGAAAAGACCGAACGAAGTTGGTTCCACTTTCAGATTATTATTCTCTGCTGTCAAAAGTTTTCTCTCTCCGCCGACGTGTGCCGCCTTGTGTCTACATTTTCTTCGGACATGCAGTCTCATCTTTCCTGAATCGAAACTCATTTTTCGAAGTCAAAACAGGATTACTAATGAAAGTAATGTGATCGAACTTCTTCGCATGTCGCTGTCGGTTTAGTAATCTCAAGAAGCTCTGCAAATGCAAAAAGCAACTACGGTAGATTAATTGTTGAAGGAAAATTACACCCTTGATGTATGTTTAACTTTATTCTTGCGGAGTTAAGAACATGTATCGCACACACTCTTGGACTGACTTTAATTCTCTACCATGAGATCTTGTTCGTACCTTCCAATGTCTTCCAATTAATTTTGGATCAAAAGATGAATTAACTAAAGGAAACAGAAAGGAAATAATCCCTCCAGAAATTGTAGAGCTTCTCTCAAATTGACCTTAAATCGAAAATCTCGACGCGACTGAAAAGAAAGACATGGCTAGAGAGAGATTGAAGAAGTTGAGACGTTCAATACAAAGGCTGAGAGTGCGCATATAAAAGTTCAAAGGAAACACACAATTTGAGCCTGAGATGGAAACTGGACGAATTTTAGTCATCTTCCAACAATCGAACAAAAGCAGAGTCCACTTGAAAGGTCAGAAGGAGATTAAAGCTGTAACCGTTCAGACGCACAGATCTTGTTTGTCTTTCTCATTCTATTTTCCTCCGCTGAATTATTGAGACATATCGTTACGTTCGACTGGGCACTTGAGAAGCTAAATAGAGCGGCACAGTTTCGCGTAAATATTAAAGCAAATAGAGGAAGTTCTGCGATCATGTTCCTCGAATACTAATACTGATTACTGTGTTTACTAATAGGCGTGTACTTCGCTTGGACGTGTGCTGACTGGGTATGGATGAATAATGATAAAGACCTCCATTATCGTATTAAGGTCAGTCAATATAATATTAATATTGACTTGAAGGTTAAAGGCAAGTGTGGTGGACCATCAATTTCGGGAAACCGATCTAAGTCTGAAGCAGGGAAGATTCACCACGGATACAGTTAAATATCATGCATTATGTACAGACTCCCAAGTATTTTATGAGCGAACCAGCTCCACTAAATACAGTTAGATAAAGTACAAGAGATATAAGCCAAAGACAGCATAACCTTTCACAATACTCATACGACTTTCTCATTCATCGAACATTGTGTACTTCTGTGGAAAATGATATCTGCAGATGACATGTCCCATTGAGCTTGAATGCCTACACTTAATACTTCGAAAGACAATGCAGTATGGCGACGCCTATATCGCTTGGAAGTAATTAAACAAAAACGGCTTTCCGGCTAGTAATATTGAAATCATTAAAAGCATGTGGTAGTTGGCATGGAATGCGCGAGTCTTTTCTCCAGGCTTCATAACCGTCAGACCAGTAAGACTTCTTCTCGCGTTGTTCCACTACACAACATTACAATTGTTGAAATCTTTGAGTATGAATGATTTTCTGTGGTATCTATCATGGACGAGAAAGTACCTGACAACGGCCCCTTTTGCTCTGTACCAGTGAAGCTATTAACATAAGCTTTTCTAAGCATTCTCATATTCAATTTCATTCATACTCACTTTTTTGGCCAGATTTGCGGAGAATTTGAAAGGCCAAGCTTCTGATCGTCTCAGACAATTTCACTTTCCAAATCTGAACTCGGAGCCTAGCTGCAACTCGATTGTGCAACGTCTTTTATGCAATTTGCAATAAAAATTAAGAATACGGCTCCTGCATTATCAAATGTTGGCAGCCTTAGCTCAAAGTCGCCGCCACACGTGAAGTGCATTATCTGGCACTTCCTTCATTACAAGGCCAAGGTGTAAAGCCAACTTTCAGCAGGCTTTCGAAATGAAATGAAGAAATCCAATTTATTGTGAGGAGGTACGAGTGAATTAAATTTGCGTCAACCACATCAAACAGAATTTTCGTCACTTTCTACTCAAATCCTTTATGCTCTCGAAAGTCCTTCTACGAACTTTGATGTGATCACTTCCATCTCCAATTTTGATAACCTTTATGTCGCCTAGAGTCTTTGTTCATTGCGATTTGACCACAAATTCTTTGTCAGAGGTTAATTCGATACTGCTTTCGAAAATCGAATCACGATTAGAGAGAGTTGTGAGTTTCCTACACAGAAAGATCCAATTTATCAAATGCCACGTGCAAGTTGAACCCCAACCAAAAAGTATAGATGAAAGGCCATTTCTGCTTAGCGCGAGTTGAATAAAAAATGTGCCGCCTGGATTTCGGGCCAAGCTGTCACGCGATTTCTGCTATCAGACGTGGATTATTACACAAGCAGAAAAGATGACAAAAGTGACTACCAGCAAGTAAAGCCACGCTTAACTAGCAATGCATTCCATGGCCAGGAAAATATTGTACTTTAATGTATGTTTCAGGTTAAACTAGTGTTCTCGAGTTGAATCCGAAAGGATTACAAAATTATTATGCTCTACCTATATGTTATATGTTTTAAAATGTTCGACAGCGGGGAATCAAATGGAAAAATATCTTGCTGTTACAACAAACATTTGATTGAGAGTCAGGAAAAGCAGCCGGGAGGACGCTTTTTGCCCAAAATACGTTTAACTTATGCCAGTGAAGACACGGCTGAAGCTTTGAGTATGTTCTCAAATTCAATGTCATTAACATTTCCAAATTTTGGAGACATCTTCATATGAAATATCGTCCTCAGTGACCAATGCTCGAGCTTTAACATTAATGGCAGAAACATGCATCTCATGCGGTGGCTGGGGGTAGTCAATACTTTTGGATATTTTTCCCGTGGAACGGAGTCAAGTGTATTATAATTTCAGCTAAACTTTTATTACTCTTCCCCTTTCTCGGTAAGTCCCTTTGATGTTTCTTGACTCAACTCCTCAACTTTCGCCGCCAACTTCCAGCAGCAGATGAAGAAAAGGCACCACCGCCTCGCCTATTCCTTTGAATTTAAGTTTGAGTTTCCGTCACAATAAAACAAAGTGAAACAAGACGATGACAAAGAAAGCATGTGGTAATGTATACGCAGTATATCACACTCACTTCTGTGAGAAGTCAAGCCGTCCAATATGTTCATAAGCTTTTAGTTAGCAAAAAGCGATTCAGCTGCCACAACAATATTTTCCCATCACGAATTTCATAAAGATAAATCTAACTATTCAATTGGCATGACGTGCTTCCGTATTTTTCGCCTATACAACGTGACACGAGGCGCGTACTTTGTGCAGGCGGATGAAAAGTTGGCAGGTAAAATGGATCACTTTTTGAGTTGCTCTTCGTCGTGTCGGGCACGCTCCAGAATACAAAGGATGCTAAATTACGGCGCGCCAGACGCTGAATAAAACTGCGAACTTTCAATTCAAAATGTAAACCGCATTATTAGGGAATAAATGAAGCGGAAATTTTTTCCAACAAAAATATGCTCCTCAATAGAAGTAGATTCTGGACGATTTCGGCATATTGTTATCAATTTCATTCTATTTCCTTCAACGGAAGCGGAGAAAGTTTTGAAATGCGAATGTCATGAGTTTGGAATTTACACATGAATAAGTAAAGTCAGTCGCAGTCGCAGGTAATGGCAAAGGTCTCAAATACTCAGAGTCCGATTCTTCTCTCCGGCCGTGCATACGTTCTGTATTTTACCAAGACCAAACAAAGCAATTGAGTGCAACGGTATTTGAGGTCTGGAATTGCCAATTATATCACAACTGTGAGCAGGAACAATTCAAGTCGTTACCTTAATGAATTCACGACGAGTGAAACCAAGCTTGGCTTATTGAGGGTTTGCTGGATGATAAATTAAGAATGTCCTCCTTTCCATGTTGAATTGCGACCAATAAAGAAGTTGGGACCCAATTATTGATGACATAGAAAATCAGAGAAGAGGAAGCCCAGTTGGCATCTCATTTTGGGCTCTCGTTTACAACGAATGTGAAGGTACTAAAGTAGATGCATAAAGTCAGGAAAACGAAGGTGAAGAAGACTATAACACAGATAATGTATTCAGCATGGGAGCATGTATTGATAGGTTCGTGCTACATACGATACGATAAAAGAATCTGTGAAGTTCCAAATTGGCTTTCGTTGTTTCGCATACGTTAAGTAATAATACAGCCGCTTGTCTCGTGTTTCTACTCGTTTTATTGACTTTTGATAACCTGGAATTGCTGGAATATAGCAACCCAATGCATTTAGAATTGGGAAAAGACAGAACCAATTGCATCATACGTATTTTAGGAATTAAGTCAGTCAGTCAATTTCTCAAGTGATGTGGCGGCGACGGCCCACACAGCACTTTTGCAGTTCTGGCGTTAGAGCAACATTAATATGCTTCATCGGAAATTGAATCAAGTTAACCAGTTTAAAGAAAAGTACATGTTTTGAATGGGTTGAGGAGACGATGAGCAATGCCAGAAACTCGATGAATCTGTCCTCACTTTCCACAATCATGCATAAGCACGTTTTTCTGTATAACATCTAATTTTTCAAATAGAAGCTGTATGTTAATGTTTTGACATTCTGTCAATCTGTGTGCAGTGTCGTGCAAAATAACAAGCACAGGAGCACAACCTCTGATTGCTTCGATTTATTAGCAGGTTTAATTGAAACAGTTTTTCACGTGTGCATACACAATAATCATGACCATACTGAGAACTTGACCAATGCAGTCTATGTGCGTGCAAGTATTTAGACAATACGTGTTATATTCTTAGCAAGCTGGTCTGTACACTATTCGATGCATCCCATGTGACAAAAATTCATTATCCTCAATTACAGTATGTTTTCAAGTGATCGATGCCTTATTGATTGGATAAACATACTCTCGAGGCAGACTATCTAAGATTAGAACATTCTCTGACACAAGGTTCGCAATGCACGATAAACATATCTTTCTCATTTGCTTTGGCATGCCATCGTCACCAAAACCGTCACGAGTATGCTAGTGCGACAGGTCGGTGCGCCTTTAATCGATCGACATCGAATGAATATGCAATTTACGTACCCGATAACTATAAACGTCGAGTTTTTGTATTGTCAAACTGTTCGTCCCCTCCGCCTCTGTCAAAAATGAAGAAGTTTGGCAACTTACCTTCGCACGTATAGTGAGCAGGTTCTTTGATGACTGACCGGCTCGAAGGGAAATTCGTGTTGATGCCACCGGACGGAGGCTGATCTGGGTGGCTTAAGACTCATTTTCTTTGGCGAAGACATGAGTTTTATGATTTGGTTAGTAGATGCCTTATGCACAGGCTAAGTAATATTCGAAGAGTGTTCAATATTCATAATTTTGTTTCTATTTCAAGACTCGATTTGTTTATTTATGTTGAATCGAAAGAGAATACGAAAACAGGGTTTCGCATTTTTCATCGTAGTACAGTAAGCATCAGTCCAGCTATTTAGTCCAGCATGGTTGAGATTTCGAGCTGAGACTCCCGTGAAGTTGTAGTCTGAAAATCACAAAAAGAAATTATGTTGTCGTGAACTGCTAGAACAAACCAAACCTCAAGTTATAGGGTTGAACTTGATGGCCACAAAGCTCGCTCTGGTGAAAGTTAGTGAATTACTCAATTGAAAATGAATCGTTTAATTTTAACTTACCTGACCTTGCAATTTCCAAGTTGAGATTGAACCTAATAACGTCTTTAGACTGAAATGAACGAAAGTTCAAAAAGTATGGATGAAAGTTCTGTTTGAGACTGAGATTTGTCGATGTACTTTCTTTAGTTTGGTGCTGTAACCCACTTGGGTGCACTAGTGGCGCCTTTCAGGGACCCGATTATGTGTAACACGTGCATCTGATGCCATGATATCGTTTTCACGTCCCAACACTCAGTCTCGACTCATACTGAGAATAAACACGTTTTCTGCCACTGGCGATGCCTAATCTTTTCCGCCGCGTTCCCTCGGGACTGTCCCATCAGATTAGCAAATAATTCCGTGAAACTGTTTATTTGCACACGCGACGGAGCACAGCATCGACGACTTTCTCCTTGTTCTTTGGTCTGCACTGCACAGCATAAAGAAAGCCTAAACCAAACAATCTGACTCTGAAGATAAAGGGCAATCACAAATTAGAGCACATGGCACGCCGCGAGCGACAAGCGACAAGAAATCAGGCACGAGGATACTGACGATAGGAGACTCGAAGAGAGATTAAGTTCACAGTGGAGAATGCTTAACTTCTTCCTTTTTGCAGTATTTTGTGCCTGACTGACGGCTTCGACTTTGACTTTAAGATTGACTGATTGTCTTATCAAGATCGACGTTTTGATGTATCTGCGCGGATGGAAGAGAACAACTCCTCGGTCTGGCTTCTCCTGTCGTATTCTTTTGTACCGGAGACAGAGAACCTGACTCGCCTGGAGTCTGCCGCACTGGAGAGCCGACACTCCTTCAAGACAAGAGCGACTCCGCATCAGATTCAAAATTGCAATCTTGTTCTTGCCTGTTCTCTCTGTGCTTCCGTGCAGCCGCTGTCGTTGTTGAATTCTTTAATGTAACGTATTGTCTTCTTTTTAATCTCCGCATGAGAAATGCGCTTTCACTGGAACCATGTACCTTAAGCTTTCACCTCACGGTTGACAAATTGCAGATCCCTTCTCGTCGCCGCATTTTGCATTTACAGACAACAAACTCCGAGCAAAAAAAAGCACCCCCGAGGCATTATTCAAGGAATCACTGACTTTAGAGCGTCAGAAAGAACAGACGTCACATGCGTTTCAAGTGTTGGCTGTCATTGAGGTGCTGTCCCACTGGGATGTGAGATTAGATACAAATCAGTTTGAAGTGGACTTCACTTTCGCTGGAAACCAAATCCAAAAAACGATGTCGTTCGTCCTACAATTTTTTTTTGCGAATTTTGAACTTGAATACCAATGAATTATTGACCTTTGACGTTTAAGATTTTACGTTCAGTTTGTTCAGGTTTACTTGCGATGTTTCACTTTGCTCATTTGTTAAAACTAGTGCTCGCACGAGCCCGAGCCGAGCCGAGCCAAGGGTAGACTCGGGTCGGATTCGAACTTTCCCGGGCTCGGCTCGTGGCTCGAGTCTTGCTCAGGTGCAGTTTTTGTAACTGATTTGCTTCTGGAAGATCTGCAGGTCGAGATTCCGCACTGTGCATAGCTTAAAGCCTGCGTTATATGCATTCCGGTAATCCTTTTCACTAATTTAAAGCTATTTCGAAGTCTTTTGTGGCCGTCAAAAAAAATCAGAAAGAAAAGCAAAAAAACGTGTTATTTCGACTTCGAGCCCCACGTTGGCTCGTGGCTCGGCTCGAAACAACGAGCCAGAAAAACATGGACTCGGCTTGGGCTCGGCTCGGTGCGAGCACTAGTTAAACTTTCTCTGCTCTGTTCAGATTTGGCTTTGGTTCATCCGTCGCCTCGTTCACACACGGGAAACACATGAAACCTCATGGCGAACTATTGCATTTGTAATTGCCTGTTCACGATCCATCAATTAATTCTGCACTGGCTGAGGAAGAAAGTTACATTGTGAAACTAAACCTGATTTCACGAGATGTGAAAACCACAATGTCTAAGCGGTGCGACTTTCACATGATTTTGTGTGGCATTTCTTTTGTACACGATTTTCACTTTTCACTGTAGAGCGAATTCGTGAGAATTGAGTCTACGAATCATGTTGGTGGAAGGAAGTGAAACTTATGTTTATCAAAACCGTAAAGAGCTTACTGTTTCCCTTTAACTTTCCACAATCATGTTGCCTCTGCGTGCGTCCGTCTCGTGTTGGCATTTCTGATTGACTCTTCTTTATGCCTCTGTTTGGGTTTGAACTGAATCTTTTATGTTTGTTTTTCGTCGTATTAATGGCAGGGACAGAGAAACCACACGGCGAGGAGAAAACGAGTTGGAAAAATGAGAGTTTAGTTTAGGCAAACAAATATTAACAATCTTGGCGAGCCAGTGCACGCTTTATTTTTGTCGGCAGTGTTTTGTCACGGGCCGTGGTGTGGTGTCGTCATAACTGGACTATGATATAGAGTGAAATAGAGACGAAATGGGAATAGTAGTTTAGTCTGCCGTCCGCAATTCGTGTTCAATTAATCAGTGGTCAGACTGCTGGCCCGCTGTAAGATACTTTCCCGTTACTTTGTTCGCTTCTGTCGTGGTTAGAACTAGAACACAACTGAGCGTAAAGCAGGACTTGTGTACTTTGTCGTGCTGGAATGGCAAATATAGATTTTAATTGAGTAACACAATGTTGTTTACAGTACGCTGGTCGTCAATAATCCATAACCGTGCATATAATTATTGTGGCCATGCTCTGCCAAAATTCCACAATCCATAGCACTTGAAAAAAATGTTGCCCAGAAGTTCCGTCGCCAAACGGTGAATGAAGTATAGAAAGCATTGTGAAATCCGTAACGGTGAATTCTTACCTCCTTCCATTGTGACGCACTACTCATTCAATGTAAACTCAGAGTCCTCAATACTCTGGGCGCACTGCGAGCAGGACAGGAACAATGTTAAAAGGATTTTCAAATGGAAATGATTTAATTATGGTACGAATTCAGATGGTAATTACAACTGAAAGTCCTTGCCAGCGAAGTAAATGCAGCGTGAAACACTGAAGTAAAATCTGGGTGGTACACGGCAAAGCTTCGAGGAATGAACAGAGGAGACTTTGTTCTTGTTAATTCTGTTAAATGCCTTGAAATTCCCAAAAGCGAAGCCTGTCTGCTCATCTTTGACGCAAACTCCAAGACATTTGTAAGGTCTGGTAGAATCAGCATCTTCTGAATGCGTCTTCATTACGTCTCAGCTGACACGTGCATCCGAGTCGAACTTTGCAAATTGAAAGAAAGCGTGTACTACGCACTGCACTGACATTGAAATGA
>WIXG01000140.1:0-181767 GCA_009869945.1 Mesaphorura yosii
CACTGGGCACGGTTGGAACTTTGGTGGATTTGGTAGGCCAAGTTTGGTCGATTCACGTCGCAAACCTTTTGAGTTCACCATTCGGGATATGGTGCTGATGCTTACGTTGATTCCTTCCTCCGCCAACTGCTTCTTGATGTCGCGAAGCGACATACCAGTTTTGGAAAGCTGCTTAACACTGGCCTCCACTTCGGGGGCAAATAACTTCGGCATCTTAACAGAATTGTTAACCGAGTGAACACGACAGGGACAAAAAAGAGGATGAGCTAGAAGTCTTGTGTGTAAAGTTTTGAAAATACTGCGTGGTACACAAGTTATGCGAATAAAACGTGTGTTTCAAAAAGGGTGCCCCATCCTCTGTATGCAACAACACAGTTTAAAAATACTGGTTGCGAATGAATAAAGAAGATTAGGGAGATTGAAAGCGCAAAATTATGGCTTAGGAGGAGTAATTTGCCTGATTTACGTGAGCATTGCCTACGCTGGTTAATCTGCAAGTAATCCACCGCCTGTAGTGTGTAGACTTGTCTAGACGCACACGCTAGACACAGGCAGCCACTAACAAGCTCACTTGTGTAAACTTCAAACTTGGCTAGAATTTAAGCCGACGCGGCCGCCCGAAGGGAAGCTAATGGATAGCGGATCAAAGGAGATTTGCTCAAAACTCTACCGTGTATCGCATTGCAATTTTGCAATGCAACTGCGATTCAGCTGACATTCTCGATCGCATACGTATTTATATTTTTCAAAGAGGTATTTTATAAAGATGCTGCCCTTATTTGTAAGCCTGTCATAATATTTTTCTATGTTTGTTGTGTTGCAGAGCATGATTTTCCACGTGGAGGTGCATCCCATTTACAAATCATTTCAGCAGTGCGTTACATTCGGATTCTTCTCCACGCCCGAGGAAGAAATGATCTACAACATTCTGTCGCTGATTTTCATGTATTTCCTTCCGCTCGCCGTCATCTTTTTCACGTACGGAATGATCCTCTGCAAAATAAGCAGGAAATCTCGCCAGCAGAGAGAATCGCGTAAGTCAACCACAACCGCGAAGAATTTCTATTAACACATTCGCATTCTTTGTCCGGCCGAAATTAAAATTCGAGAATCACGAATTCACGAATTGCGGATTCACGCCGTGCCTGCGAAAAATTCATTACACATTATTATTACAGGGCGAGATTTGACACAGGCGAGTGGCCGGATTTTATTGCGGCGCAACGAGGCGCTAAACCACATGGAACGGGCCAAAAGCCGGACTCTTCGCTTGACGTTTGTGATTGTAAGTGCTCTCGATCCAATTGCACGACGGCTGCGGTTTGAATAGCTGGAGAGCAGCGAGCGCATTCTTTCACTGGCTGGTCTTTTTAATTAGGTTTTGTGCTTCGTGCTCTGCTGGACTCCGTATGTGGTCATAACACTCTGGTAAGGAAACTAATTTAATTCCAATTACTTTTCCCACATGAGACTCTGCGTATTGCCAGTATCACTCATCTTTTACGACTAGGCCTTAATTACACCCGTACGTTATTAAGTTTTATGGCTCTCGAACCCGTTTTCTCGTTCAAGGCCGGCCCACTTTTCATTAAGACGCGTGACTCTCGTGCGGCCAAGCTTTGAGTGGTCCATAAACGAATTTCGAATTATTTTTTATCCTGCAGCCCGAAACACGTGCAGAAATGCGACAGGAACCGTTGTTGTCCTTTGAGCAGGAACTTTTTAATCAGGGGGCCTTTTAAGAAGTTTTTAATAACAAAATCTGCAGCGGAACAGCAAAGTTTATGTGGATTGGAAAACTGAGAAGATGCGGAGAGGATGTGTGTTAACATTGAAAATTAATATGATCGCACGGCACGACCGATTTTCCTTTTGTTCACGTGTTCCATTTTCATTGATAGAAACCTTCCGGCTTCGGAAACTTAGTTTTATTAAATCTGGACCCCGAATTCCGCGCGCGGAGGTTCAATAAAACAGCAATTCGAAACATGTGCCGTGCTCATAATTTCGATAATAAAATCAGTTTTCTCTGCAGCAAGTGAAAGTTAGTGAAAGCAAGCAGTGTCGCTACTGGATTGCTGGTAAACATGTCCCGGACGCTCCTTGGAACTCAATAACCCGTATCTGAATCCGGTTCCGCGCTCGTCCCTCAAATATTTATAAACTCAAAATCAAATTCCATTTCTGTCCTGCATGGAGCTCCGCGTTTTGCATCCAGCCTTCCAACATAGGGAAAGTCAAATTCTCCCAAGTCTCCAAAGGGAATACGAGATCAGTTCCATTTTGTAAAAACGTGGAGAGAAAAACGAGTAAAATTTTGTTTCTGCATAATGCATAAAGCATGATGAAAATGCAGAAGAATTTGTTGCGCCAATTTGACATTCGTCTCGACCGATTTGATGAGACGAAACGAAACGAGACGAGGAATTAGGCGAATGCGAGTGTAAAGCAGAACTAGAACGTGACCGTAACATCTTAAGGAATCACAAATGCTCAGCGTGCGGGCTGACATTTGACTAAAGTCGTGATTCGCGAATTCAGCCCTCTTTCTCTTGCACGTCGCGTCGCCCGCCTGTCAACTCTTTATTGGTACAAATTCAGACTCCCGCCGTGTCGCGCTGCGCTGACTGACTTTCACGAGACGAAAGGTGACACGCTTTCCAGGCCATTCCAGCACGGCACGCGCACAATTTTTCAATTTTGACTTTTTTTTGGACTTTCTTTGACTCGCTTGACGTCATGTCACGTCACGTCAAAGAAGCACACGAATCGAACGAAAGTTCGATAGTTCGAAGTTAATACAGATTTGCGCGCAGATTAAAGGGAATTATACAAAATCACGTAATGCAGTACGAAAACGAAAATCGAATCTGAGCGCGTGCGAAATAAATCGCGTTGTGGTCGTTTCTCACTTTTCAAGTGAATTGTAAATTCAGAACAAAAATATAAACAATGCAGTGCTCTGCCTGCCTGCCTGCGAGCGTTGCTTTCTTGTCTCAAAGTGAAAGTCAAAGAAAAGGACCACCACTACCGCCCGCAAGAGTGGTTCGCAATGATCTAGTATTATTAGCTGAAAGTAAACAATTCATGAAGCACGAGCACATGCACGGGCGCACAGACGGCAGTGATTTACGAGTTATGTGCAAATATTTCATCGCATGAATACCAAGTAAAAGGCGAGATGACGACGACGTGTTTCGTGCTTCGACTTCGTCCAGTGCCTGAGAACTTTTTTAGATATCTGTCGCCAACGCCAAATAGGCCAAATTCAGTGTTGACAATTATTTATTGACGACTCCATTCGAATTTTAGTGGCTACGTTTGTTGTGGCCATCGCAGGAAATGACCGATTGGCAAGCATGACAAGCAATGCTTTTGCAGTCGCTATTACGTCAATCTCTAACGATAGAGTTGCTTGCTAGAGTTTGAGGGCTGTTTTTGAGTTCACACGGGCGAATCCTCACACGGCCGCGCATATGTATAAAATCCTCTCAGGTCCGTCGGCTGGAGTCGGCGAGGCGAGTTGCTGAAGTGGAACTGGAAACTGTGGAAATTAAAGTACTTCATGCGTAAAGTTGGTCGGGCAATAAACAAATTGACTCGTCCTTTCACGGAATCGGACAGGCATAAAGTTTGAAAACAATTCAGCTATTCATATAGGCCAAAGCCAAAGGCAGGGATTCGTGTCCCACGTTTTCGTTCATTGAGACTGAGAAAGGAGCCGAACTCGAAAGTCTGGACAACTTTCGTCATTACCTAAACTTTTATGATTTATGTCGCCAACCTCGACTTTGACTCCACCAAATCCGTCTCACTTTTTTATTGTCTGCAGGTACATGTTTGACCGCGCGAGTGCGAAGCAGCTGGACGGGAAGATTCAGGACTTTCTCTTCATAATGGCGGTGGCCAACTCGTGCGTGAACCCGCTCATTTACGGGACGTACACGCGTGAGTGCCGCGAGTCGGTCACGACGTGCTGCGGCCAGTCAAAGTGCTGCGAGACGGAAGACACGCGCCGCCAGCAGCGTCTGGCGCTCCTCCGCACCGCCTCGCGCAAGTCAACTGGTAAGGACTCCAATGAGATGATAATCAACCAGCAAGCAAACGTCCGAAAGGGATTTTTAAATTCTAAAAGTGAGAATGAGGAACTTTCACCTCCCCTTCTTTTTTACTTTCACTTTTCACTCACGTTAACACAGCGCGCGGCATGCCGAGTGGCACTTCCAGGCTGTTGGCTAATTAAAATTACCTTTGTGGTTTCAGATGTTTTAGTTGTAGAATTTCTCACTTCCGAATCCGACTCCGGACTCTGTCTGGAAATGGAAATGCCACTCGAACGAACCCGCCCTACGAATGGGAACGTGGCTCTTTTAAAAATTTCCACTGCCTACGCGAAATGTCAGCGGAAAAGTTCAGTTTCATCTTGCATCCGTGTTTATTTAATTGTTCTGTGGTTGCCTATGTGGTCTGCTTACAGATATCGATTTGATTTATTTTGTTTTAATTTCATATCGTGCTTTGCTTTAATTAATTTCAGCTTCGTTCCGCCTGGGCACGACGACCGCTCCATCGACGCCTCCCGTGCAGCAGGGTAACCAAGACTTTCACTTCCCACAGTCCGCGGCGGCGATGCAGAGGAACAATTCGAGGGGCGTCACGACGCGAAGCGTCAAATTGAAGCTCCCCGAAGACAGCCGCGTTCGCGACCGCGATGACCCCGCTCTTGTGGTAGAATTCTCCGCGCACACGCCGCGCGAAGAGTCGAAATCCAACCACCTCCGTTTTCAGCCCTCCACTACGTACAAGCCCTCGAACGTCACAAATATTCCGCTGACTCACTACAACCGCATTAACCTGGAGAATCCCATCGACAAGCAGGCGCAGACGCAGCCTTGCTGCACGGCGTTTGGGAAAAAGACGACCTGCACGTCCCTCGTCTACCGAACCAATCACGGCGCAATTCCTGGACCCAAGGTTTAATTCCTGGAAATTGGTTGCTGATCTCCTGCACCAATCGAATCTAATCCTGGCAGAGCTTATTGTTTTGTATCTGGACTCAAAATGGATCAAATATTTATTTTAGCCTACGACAGCTCAACAAATGATACCTGCATATTTCTGTGTGTGTGATAATACAAGTAAGCGTTCCGGAATGTATATTAGTGTGAAACTCCAATAATAATAGTAATAAAATTCTATGTTACGTTGTTCACATCTTGACTCGATCACAATTTCACAATTCCCATTCGAAGTTAGGAGATAAGTAAGCATTAATCAGTACAGGTTTGGCGCTCGTCACAGCTCATCTTTTGGACTCGGCGTTGGTTCGCTCTCGCCCTCGGTCGCAGCGTTGATGCTGGTGGGTTCAGGCACCGGCTCTGGCTTGCCCAAACGACGCTGTTCGATGAAATCCTGCAAAGCAACACAGATTCCTCTTAAACTCGTAATTAAAGCCGAAGCCAGCGAATGAAGAAAGGCAAAAGCGCCGAAATAAATTCATCACTTGCCTTGACGTGTGAGTATGATCGATCTCCTTCGTAGAGGTATGGCTCCTCCTTCCTCGTGCCTTTGATGAAAAATATTGTCGGGTACCCTTTCACCATAAAGCCCGGTGGCACATCTAACATGAAAGGAAGGAGTTGCAACTGAGATCAAGATCAACTCATTCATTCAGCATCCGGCACTGCACGTCAGTCCTACCATTCGTCGTTCCATCCATCTTGGCAAAGAGAAGTTTTGATGAACTCATGTTCTTGGCCAACTTCTTGAACGTCTTCTCAAACTCTTTGCAGTGCCCACACCTGAGACGAGTTTAGAATTTATCAGCCTCATGCCTGACCTTATACGATTTCAGATTTCGCCGTGTGGGAAGCGTGTGATCATACATATTCTTACCATGGCGCGTAGATGTAAAACACGACGTCACGAGCGTGGTCGTCCTTCTTGTACACCTCCTCCTCAAAGTTGTCGGCCACCGCAATAAATACGGGACCATCCTGCCTGCTTGGAATCGGCTGGGATCTCCAGACTGGCTTCAGCTTGTCTACAAAATGCAAATGCAATGGAGCAAATCTTAATCAGACTCACGTGGTTGGCTTGGCTTACGGTCTTGCGCTTGCTGCACAAAGCTTCGCAGATCACTTCCATCAAAGTCGTCGACGGGGTCCATCCGATACTTGACCAGATTGTGGTCGTACCATATTGCATTCACGTCCACTCCCGAGTCGTCCAATTTCACGGCTTCTAGTTCTTCATTGTAGTCGTCTTCGTTTGAAATTGCGAACCTGGAATGCATTTCCAGAATTACAATTCTGCGGCTCCGGCTCCAGTTGTAATTTATGGCGTGTCTTACGTGATGGAAGGAAAATCCTTGGCCACTTCCAGAATCTTCTTGCGCACGATTTGACTAGCTTTCTCGTACTGGTGATCGAAGTTCGCGTCGTAGTAAACGACAACCAAAGGACGTTTATGGTAGAATAAGACTTGGTTCTGTTTGTTGCGTTGGCCAACGAGAGGCCGATAATTTACTCGAATAAATTCGGCGATGTCGTCTCCTGAGCTCGTAACCTGTTAAAAATGGAGGTAAAAGTCTAGACAGCATGAAAAACTGTCTGTAACTTCCGCAAAGTTAACATTTTACTCACATCAGTTAATTTCGACTCGTTTTGCTCGTACTCGGAATGGAAAACGGTGGGTTTCTTCACAATCACAACTTCTTCCCGAGCACCACTGAACGCCTTGCGTACTTCTTTGTTAAAGCTGTGGACGAATCTGAGCGGTTCGCCTCGTAGAAAGTTGGCTACTGCGAAGAATTCATCGTAGAACTTCGAGTTCTTGTTATCAAACAGGCCCACGACTGTTGGGATGTATCTTTCGATCCGATTTTGAAGTTCCTGTAGTGTTTTGCAGTTTGTGGTGGGGCTCTTGAGCTGCTCCTTCATGTACGAGACAATGCCAGGCGCTTCTCTGCTTCCTTTGTACTCGAACGCCCTGCCGTACCTGAAGACTAGCAGTGTCGGCCACCCTTTAACCTTGAATTGATCGGAAAGATCTTTGGCCTTCGTCCCGTCAATTTGCGCTAGCTTTACTCCGTACTCTTTCAAACTGGCCGCGGCGTTAATGTACTCGGGTTTAATCTGCAATGAAAGGACACATCAGAAAGAATTTAGGACATTCGAGAGTTCATTCTAATTAATCTTTACCTTCTGGCAATGTTGACAATACTCGGCATAAAACAGGACGAGAACGAGAGGCTTGGGCGTTAGAAAGTCAATGAAATTTTCTGCTGCCAACTCAACGACACTGCTAGGCGGTGGTTTCCAGTCGGGATCGGCTCTCGCCTTCATGTAGGCCACAATTCCGTCGGCGTTCCGTTCTCCGCTATATTCCTCCGACTTGACGCCTTTGTGAAAAAGAAAGATCGTTGGGAAACCCTGGATTCTGTACTCTTGTGCCAAGGCAGTCTCCACCGTCGCGTCGACTTTCGCCAGCGTGACGTTCACTTCTTCAATCTTCAACTCCCGGGAAGCTTGCGAATATTCTGGTGCTAGGGTCTTGCAGTGGCCACACCAAGGCGCGTAGAACTCGACCAGAACAAAATCTCTGGTATGAATAACATGGTTGAAGTTTTGCTTCGTCAGTATGAGGACATCCTCCTCCTCCATCAACTCGTAATTCCCGTGAACATCGGTGAGAACTTCGACATCTGACCGAAATTCATAACCAATTGCCATTAATTTAACATATGAATGGAAACGCAGAACGCTAAATTCTTATGATTGTCTTACCACCATCGTTAAGTACAAAATTCTTCTTAATCTCTACTGACTCTTCCTCATTGGTCACTTCGCCGGCCAGTACCAGTAGACCAAGTAGCACTGATAAGTAGATGTGCTTGAACATCGTCGGTTCTTAAATGTATTGATGTACTATTGACTACAAATCATTCCAGAGATTCCAGACTGCAACACATCAGCTGCTTGCCGAACTGTTTGTGGTTCTTTTTTCTAGTTGCGAGGAGAAAGACACAACAAAAAGTTGTAACCCGCTTCAATTCTGGAACTTTTCTTGTCTCGTCAGTTGAGTTGTATTGCTGTCACGGTCACTCGTGTTCCAATCAATTATTCAGGACCATTAGCGATTAACCCCACCACTTAGAAATATGCAATACCGTTAAAATTCACCACTTGGTCGCTTTCCAGTGATGGGTTATTCAATATCTAATCCAAAGCTGTGAAAATAATGAACTGTCGAAGGAGGCCTTGACTCACCGCCTCGGCTCGATGGCACTATTAACTACTAGTCGATTAACTTGTTAACTTTTTGATGTAAACTTCCGATTCCACAGGAAAGAGATGAAAAGCAGCATCACAGCACGGATGACAGATGAGACAGGATCACAGCCTGATGCTGAGACGTGGTGCGATGCAACGTTCAATTTTGGTCTCAAGCAAGCAGGGTTGCTCGCTCAGCATCAGCAGCATGCTGTTAACAGTGAGACATTGACCTTAAACGTTAAACCGCTTCCAGCAATACGACTACGCAGGAGATCAACAATGAAGCCTTTGTTGCAAACTCACAACTCACGGCCGCATGATGCCCGGATTTATTGCTCCTCTGATAGTATCGTTCTTCGTGGAATTCATGATTGTGTAAATAAAAGCCTTACAAAGGACGTACGATGATTTGGCGTAAAAGTGCTTATTTTTAATTAAACGTCAGAGTTGGTGCGTACACGAATGAAGGGAGTTACAGCGCAAATCGTAGTGGTTAAAAGAGATTGCTGAGATGTACACAATACTAGTTAAAGTATCATTAGCTATAAAACTGAGAATCAACAAGTCGTCCTTAAAATTAGGTGCCCTTGCTTTACGCTAGTTAGTCCGTACAGCTCTGCGAGACTTCGAAGAAACTTAGTCTAAGTGTGGCCACTACCACGTTAAGTTAAGTTACAGTAATTAAAACAAGAAAGCTTCATGAATTTCAGAGAACTAATCAAGTAATTTACAAATTAAATATCACCTCCAAGTACTGGCACAATCAATATCGATACTTTTGTAAGGACAAGTTAATTGTTGTAATAAAAGTCGTTACAGTAATCGGAAGAGCACTAATGATAGTAAAAATCGGAAGTCATGCAGCAATGAAAGTCGGACAGTCTTTGATCATGACTAAAACTATTTGCTCTAAGAACGCAAGCGTACGTATAAGAAGAATGGTAGCCATACTACGCTTAAATGCTGTTCAATATTTACAACGCGAACTCCTGCTGCAACTGCTAATTAACCGTCGTGTACTGCTTTGTTCACAATAATAATCAAGTCTGATTATAACTTGGCTGCTGTGAAAAGGCCAAACATGAACATAATCTTGTAATCAAAAGTTTGAACCGTTATGTAGTAGTAAAATTATGTTAGTAGTAAAAAATGTTGATTGATTGCTCGGCAGCAACTTCGTTTTGAGAATGAGCAATGAGTGATTCGACTTAAACAATGAGGAATGTGCTTTCCGAGAGTTGAACCGGGCTGCGTGGTTACCGTCGCTCTCTGAAAAGTGCATAAACCCAAATTCTTCAGTCACCTCCCGCAAAATAAATTAAACTATTGGGAAATATTGCCGCCATAGTGGACTTACTTGTAGAGGAGATACTCCCGGATGGCGGGAGGCAAGTCAAGCTCATTTAGTCTATGCAGCCTCTCTTTCGTTACACATTGGCGAATCACTCTTCGACAAAGAAACTTCAACGGGAGGGGTTCGGCTGCAAGTGCAACGAATATGGTCAATTAGTAACTTATTACAATTACACTCAGCCATTCAACACTAGCCTTAGTTGAGGTTGTGACTTACGATCTAAGCCGCCGATGTATTTCATCGTAATTTCGCAATGTCCCCAAACGGCCGAAACAATTGGAAATAATGTTTTTCCTTTCAGTCCACGGAAGGCAATGCCGAGATACTGACCTTCCACGACGAAGGCCAAGGTGCCTTCGTCCATGTCGAGAACAACTGCAATTCAATGCGTACACATTAATTTTCTACTTGTAGCCAGTAGTGAAGCCGATGAAACATTCGGCATACCTTGAAAGGTATCGGGGACTATAAAGTTTTCGTCGGGCTTAAGCAAGGAAGGGTAGGTGGTGCCGGACGCAGTGTTTTTGCTGTCGTGGAAGAGTTTATTTCTCCCGAGGTCCCAACCCCACGATTGGTCATTGCTTCCGACCAAACTCTGCAAGTAAATGAGATCGTAATCCAGAAATTAGCATCAAGGGCGTTTAGACAGAGCTTTTGAACTGTGTACAAATAATTATTTACCTGGTATCCCACGGAATTAAGCGGGGCATCTTGTGTGGCTACGCCTACGACGGCATGAGTTCCTCGTTGTCTAAAACAAAGAGTAACATTGATTAATTGTCAGCGTTGGCACATGACAAGTGTTTGAGGAACAGGAGCTCTACGTACCTTGTGGACCAGTGAATTTCCCAAACGTGGAGTCCTTTCACGAATCCTGTTCTTCCTCGAATGCAATCTGTGCTCTGAGCCACCGGGTGACGATGGAATGTCAACTTATCATCTTCCTGTAACATCAGAAGAGAACACGAGTTTATGGTTTTTGCAATCGCAAACGCCAAAACAAAAATAGAAATTGCAATACGAATGTGTTCACGCACCTTAACAAAAATATTAAGTGATCTATCCTCTGAATTCCACGAGTATTTTAGCTGCAGCTCTTTTGCAGCAGTCGGCATGTCCAAGAGCATATCGAGACGGGCTGGAGGTGTTAATTCTTCCGCTAGTTCTCGTGGACCTGGTGTTCTGTTTGCTGCTTCACGGCCAATGGCCTTTCCACCTCCAACTAAACCAGAAATCAAAGATTAAGTGACTACTAATCAAGACAATCCTCCAGCCTCCAGCTCGCAAACGAACCTGAAACTTTCTGCCCCATGCTCATTCCACGAAGTCGTCCTCGTGTACGTGGGATATTTTGACCAGCGCGAAAATAATGAGAACCGGACGAGGAAATGATGGTGGGAGTCACTGGAAACCCAAGCGAAGAAGGTGACTGCGCACACACTGCTGCAGTGGTAACTGAGTTTGAGTCAGCGGTACTTCGTCTTGTCGAAACGAAGTGTGGTAGCTCCGCCGTGGGTGAGGTCAGGTAGAAATTGGTTCGGGTGCCCGCAATTCTTGATTCAGGAAACAAATGGGGACAGTTAAATGAAGAGCTGGAACGGGGAGAGCGTCTTTCTAGTAGATTGCGATGCTGAAGCCTGCAAAACACAAATTGACGTCCAAATTAGAATTAGACTAGAAGGTTGTTAAACCAGAGTTTGCGATTTGCGTGTGTGCTTGACCGGTCAAGAATTAATTGTATTTTAACGTTAGACTTCACGAATAAAGAGCAATACGCAATACTTCGCGGTACAAAAATACGATTCCACACTTTGTTTACACTTTGCGAACTCAAACGCGATAATGAAGTGCTTGAAGCGCTGATATGAATCGCTTTGCTGCAGGGTGCATGTGTGCTGTGCGGATACCGATGCCTATGGATTTACGACGCATCAATCCTGAGCTGAGCTCCGCTCGTAACTCACCTTCGATCTTTGGTTTTAAGATTACATTCATGATTATTCATTATTGAACACTCCTCTTCTGGTTCTAAATTAAAGTCCCGTGCAGAGCAGAGCCAACCTAATTGGACAATGAAACGATGAAAGGGAAAATCACTTTTTCCTTTTCGGATAAAACTATCAAGCAGTACTTTGATTGGATTGCACGTTGCAAATTGGATACTAGAACGGCAAAAATTATGCGTCACTAAATTCAACTCCACTCGACAATTGATTTAACCTTAATGCTTAACCAGGATATGATAAACTGAAACTAAAATCAAAAGTAAAGGTAAATGCTAAATGCACTTGGGAAGGATGAGTTCACTACTTAATTAAATTAAGCACAAGCACATGGGTCCATCGTCCACGCTAACTTGAACTTGATACTTGAATTAAACTGCAACTTACTCCAAGAATGAAGCAACGCCACGCTGCAGGTAGGCTGCAGAGGCGAAGAATCGATTCTTTGTCTGAGAACTGGTTATAAGGCATGGGAGTCAGTCATCACGTTATAAAAACAACAATAAAAAGCGCAATAATGCGCCACCTTAGTCACTGGTCAGGCCTACACATTGTCAGAGGCGCAGATCACATCATCGCGTGTGAGAAAAAAGCCCAAGCGCAGTGCTTTGCGTTTGCGTTGGTAATGAATTTGCGACGACACGACTGGTGAATTGTCTTATCACAAGGAAAAGTCTGAGTATTTGCTGCTGGATGCACAAACAACAATTCAATGTTAGCTCATTGCCAAATAAAGTGCACACGATTATCCAACACTGATTACGATTGCACGTACCGCACGAGGGTCTTGGGATTGGGCAGTTTGGGGTGCTAATGCTAATGCTGGTGCAGTTGGACCGAGCCCCTGCCTAATAAATTGTATTGGTTATTACCTTAAATGACTTGTACTCTAGACGCGCTGTGGCACTTATCCATTGTTAATTGTGATTGCAGCCAGATCACTGCCGACCAGCCATTGTATTGTGAACGGCGGATGCATTTTAGTTGCTTGGTTGTAGTCTTAGTTGGTTTGACTAACTTTGGCAGGCTACTTGCAGTACTTGCAGATGATTATTATCGTGGCGTGGTGGTAATGATAATGACTGTAGTAGTGAACGTGAACTTAACACCAAGACTGTAAGATTTGTTTCCTTTATCCTCGCAACAACTTCAAGAATACATGGCGAGAATATTTATACATTTTATTTGGGTATGTAAATTGTGAGCGTACTAAGCGTACAACAGAGAACAGACTGCTGCAGCAGCAGTGGAAGGCAGGCAACCCAGCAAGGTCAGCTCGATCGAGTCTTTCTTCGTCAGAACCACAGCCACGGCTGAAAAACAGTGCTGCTTAGAGCATTTGCTTGGAGTATTTGGAGTTGGAACCCCGTGCCAGCAGAGACTGTATTCGTAGTTACAAGCAGCTAAGCTAAGCCAACGCACATACGGTACAAGAACAAAGTTGTTCCTGCTGTAGTTCAGTGGGGATCGAGCAACACAATTATGTTTATGCTACGCTACTTCGTTCGCTTGGAACGGAGCGCGTGCAGGCAGGCAGCAGGATTCGTCATCAGTGCTTGCTTGTTTGGTAGGGTTCAGGGTTTATGCTAACTAAACATGGCATGGCATGGAAAAAGACGGCAGGCAGGCAACAGATTGCCTAAGAGAATTCTCATCTTCTTTGTCAGCCAAGCCAGAACTATGTTGCAAGCATGCAAGCATGCACGGATACAAAAACAGTGTTCTTGGAGCGAGACTGTTTTTTCGAGTTGATTTGTAGCATTAAGTTTCTATTTCCATATGTAATCTAAGGCCAGGCCAAGTTCTCATTTGCCTTTGCCTTGCCTTGCTATTTCCCTTTTCGCTGTGGGGCTGCGTGCATGCTTCGAGCGACTGCGACTGAAACGATAAAACGACTAGCCTGGCCTTGCCTCTGCCCATTATTGAGATATTTACACAATTTACTGATTATTAATAAGTAACAAGTCTCACAAGCACAGGGCACAGGGGGCACAGGCTGCTGAATGGGAATCAACGTTCGTTGAGTTTGGTTGGATTCAGGCTCAGGAGTTCAGCAGCATCCGGTGCGAAATGCAAAAACACAATCAAGCGCATGTGTTGCACTTTGCATTGAGAAGCCGGAATTTGGTTTTATTGTCTTGTTTCCGATTGCCGCGCGGCTGGCAATGGCAATTGGGAATTAGCAAATTTGTGCATTACCTTTACCTTCGTCTTGTCGGAGGCGCGTCCTTCCTTCTCCTTCACCCATTCTCATCGCGAAATGCGAAATGCGAAAAATTGCACAGCACAGCACTCGTCAACAACGCGAATCCCCAAAGGTCTCAAAGGTAAAGATGATCGCTCGATGGCTCGCACGGCACAAAGGTTAAGTGTTATTGTTAGTTGAGATTGAGAAAAATGCAACAATTAATTGTGGTTGTCTGCCTGCGAGCTGCGACCTGCCTTGCAATGAGATTCAAGGCCCACAATTCACAATCCACGACCACGACAAGCAAAGCACGTACACGCTCGAGCTCGTTCTTCAATCACAATCACAATTGCAATAAATCCCAAATCCTGTGTGCCTGTGTTCTTGGGCTCATTCTGAATACTAAACAGGATCAAGGCAGAATCAGAATGCAGTAAAAAGAACGGAGCTTCTTCAATCGATTCAAGTACAGAAATATTCAAAAACGTAAAAACACTGTCGCGTTCGCGGCTGGCTTAGTTTAACTGCTCAAATACAAGTGCAAATGACAAACAGAGCTTGAACTTTGACTAACGAAGGTTGACAGTCGCAGTCACTTATTTGTGGTTGTGGTAATGACAATCCGCAATGCAACCACCGCATCAACCAACTGGACGTAATCTGATGACTGATGACTGCTGACTGATAAAGTGAGTACGACAACAGCAGCTACCCGATTAACATAAACTATAAACAGAGTCCTCGCCTGCCTACCAGTCGCTTGTCATCGCATTCGCATTCATTTCATGTTAATGCTTTGCTCTTCCAAAGTTCCGCTATGCTCGTTGCACGCTTGGGCCAATGAACCAATGTAAACAATCAAAATAAAATATGACTGACCATCGCATCGCATGAACGATTTCACGTACGCACACGACGGGTGCACCGACGTGGACGTGTAGTTCGGTATCAGTCACAGCCACGAGACGCAATTCGCAATTGTCGCGATTCGCTATCATGGAGCGTCAAAACACGCCACGCCGTGCCGTGCCGCACTCAGACTTGACTTAGAACAGAAACATAGCAACAAGCAATAGCGAATGCGAATAGGCATAGGATAAGAGAACCAACCATTAGCAGGAGCAGGAACCGAGTTCAATTTGTTTTTGTTTACAAGTCGTTGTTCGTCGTCGTTGTCGTCAATTCTCATTCTCTTTCGTGTTACTTTTGCAGCGCTGCGCTGGCAAAATCGGAATGCAGAGCTTGCAAATTCAAATCGAGTTGAGACGTCGAGTGGCAGTGACGTAATGGGCTATCAAGTGGCAGGCAGATGCGGATTAGTCGTAAAAATAAAAATGACCTGCCAGGCTGCGCGTACGAGGACGAGTTGAGCTTAGCAGGATTAGAAAGCATGGGATGAGACGGGACAGACAAGACAAGACGCTTCTGACTCGTGAGGCCGAGCCGCGTGTCTATGAACTCTGATGGGCAGGCACGCAGAGTTCAGGCCACGAAAGTGCATTCATTCTGGAGACTCGGAATTCCGAATTCCGAACCTGGAACCGGAGCCGGAAAGAGAAAGCGTCCGCGCAGCGCAGTGTTAGCGTGCCCGAACGTCGCGTCTCTTCAGGCCAGGCTCAGCGTACGGCGTAACGAAAAACTGCACGCTTGCACAACATCTTCACCGTTTTAGTCGCATTATTACGTAACAACAATGAATTTGCTTGCAGAAATTGGCAAATTGTCACCTGTTTAAATTTGAGTTTATCCAGAAGGCGCCTGTGTTTGCGTTTGTGTTTGAATTGGCGTTTGGCTGTCTTCTCATCCAATCTAAATGCGGATGCTGCAGAATTTCCGAGGTGGGAGGGCGCCGGTCGCCAAACTGATGAGGATGATTCTGACGCCGGTGCGCGTG
Organism: Mesaphorura yosii; assembly: GCA_009869945.1. Taxonomy (NCBI): domain Eukaryota; kingdom Metazoa; phylum Arthropoda; class Collembola; order Poduromorpha; family Tullbergiidae; genus Mesaphorura; species Mesaphorura yosii. The sequence continues at coordinate 15,716 of WIXG01000140.1, forward strand.
CTGCCCGTATAAATGTCCCGTGTTAAATCGGGCCGTCTGAATCCAATGTGCGTGGGCGTGGGTGCAGGACAAACACACAAACTGATGCTGGAGCTGGTTGTAATTGCAGTTGTAATTGTTGACAAAACACAGAGTCATCGGCTGAGAACACAGCGCACAAATTAACACTCGCCGGGGAATCGCTTGTACGGGCAATGAGTCAGGAGTGTTGATGTTGTTTCGGCTCGGTGGTCCATTTCTGCTCAGTAGTAACACCATTTGCACTTGCACAAGGCGACGACTGCGATTCGTTCATTTGCGATTGCGGCTCCGACGGCGTCATGAACACTGGCCCACTTAAGCTTTGTCGTCGTGTTTATGAGTCGATTGTTTGTTTACGATTTATGACCGGACTGACGAATGGATGGCTAATTTATCTATCGGCTCCGTATCCAAAAATTATCGCTGCCCGGTCACTGCTTCACTGCTGCTTCGACGCACTGCTCCTTGGCACTATTTTGCTTTGCTGTGAATCGGGAATCAGGAGGAAAGTCAATAGACTGGCTTGGCTGGCTGCTCCAACGATTGGTTCGGTCTTGTCTCGCTTTCGCCTTTCGCACAGCCACTGCGTTTCGGTTTCCCGTTTTCGGTTTTCGGGCAGTTGCATGCAAATATGTAGGAACGGCAGCGGCGGTGCACGGAGCACAGTGCAGCCCTGCTCAAAGAAAGGGTTTACGAATCGAGTTGGCAACGAGACGAAATCAATGCGAAACTCGACTGTCGACTCCTTCGTCGCTGCTTCAGCGAACAAGCGGTGAGTGTTTGTGTTTGCATTCGCGTTCGCGTACGCACGAGTAAAGTAAGAAGTGAGACTGAGAACAGTGAAGAGAAGAGGATCGAAGCTATTAAGCAGCCAAGTGCCAAGTGTGGATGGCTGAAGTGCGGCTCACTCGTATTGATCGCATTTCGCTACTCACACGCGTACGCGTACTTGCATACAACTGGGAGTGGCGTGAGTAATGAGTCAAGCCGAAGCCGAAAGCACGAAAACAGTCGTCAGTCAAGTCAAGTAAATAGTCAACTCAAGGCAAGGCATTATAAATAGAAACACTAACGAGCTAAAAAAAATAAAGATGCATTGAGCAGCATTTTAATCGCAATGCCTGTCGTGGCTGTGGTCATTTTGACGTCACGAACTGCGCTTAATGTCCGTTAATCAGCTGCACTTTGACCCGACAAGCTCGAAGCGGGCTTGATAAGGCCAGGCCAGTGGCCAGTGGATTTCTTGAGAATTCCAATGCCAAGCCAATACAAACACAAACCGCAGAAGAAGAAGCAGAAATGGAATGGAAATGAATAGTTGGCTTTGCCTTTGGCCGTGGTTCAAGAACCTGTGTTGAAATAATTCATTCAGAGTCCAGATCGGGATTCAAGATCAAGCTTAGGGCCCTTCTTTGTTTGAATAACGGAAAAGTACAGGCCATTGAACAGTGAATGGCCGGCCGCTGGACAGTAAAGTTGAGATTCAAGGTGTTGGAGGGTCTTTGCTTTTACTTTACTTTGTTCATGGTCAAAGGCAATGGCAATGGCAATGGCAAATCCAAAAGGACAAACGACAAAGGCAAAGGGTCTGTTCGGGCCTCGGCCTTTTCCTTCATAACTGGAAAATGGTAAATGCCCTTGCATGCCCTCTGGAATTTGTAACATTGTAGGGAGTCGCAGTCGTACCCGTTAATTTATAATTTATGCCTGGATAATTGCCTCGCCTTGCCTGCCGGTTTACGCAATGCAATTGCCGATTGACGCGAGGCCGCAAAAAATCAGACAACAGGTTTCTGGTTCTGGTTCTTGCACGTATGTAGCCTCGTGGCAGATGATTAGCATCCTCGTCATCAATTCTCAAGGACCTTTCACGATTATGATTATGGCTTTTAACTAAACTCAATTGAATAAACATGGAGATGGAGATGAAGAAACGAAGATCTGCATTCGCAATCGCAACGGCGCGCGCAAGTCGTAACTCTTCCAGCTTCTGTGCAGCTGATTCTCCGCCGAGGTCATGCCTTATCGAAACCGGCAGTAATGGCATGCCGCTGTCTCTGATTATCAGTTGCCAGAATGATTGATGATGGGCAGCAATTCAACATCTTACAAATCTACAAGCTGATCGAAGAGGAAGCTGTGTCTTCATCTTTCATATTTTGATGATAAACACAAAGTAAACTGACGTTTAAATCGCATCATTGCATTGCCACTTTTATTGCCTTTCCGTAATCGTGATCCAAGATAGTTAATTTAAAAGGGAAGTAGCACCAGCCACTAGCGAAGCTGCAGTCTTAGCGTGGGCACATGACGCCCCGACCACCATCCACAGATAATGTCACACCTGCAGAAGCAGAAGAAATGATAAGCTGTAACTAATTTGACAAAAGATAAGGACGATGACGAGAAATGTGAACAAACCTGTGAGAAATCCAGCCAACTTATCACTTGCCAAGAATACGATTGACTTCGCGACCTCCTCGGGGGTCCCGACACGTTGCAGCGCATGAGTGTTACGTGAATGCTCCAGAAACCTACAGGAGGGCAGCACAATCACATGATTAATAGCTGCCAGTTGGGCGGTTAGGCGGTTAGGTGCTCATCGTCTTTTATTTGCAGTTTACTCACTTCTGGTAGGTTTCCTCGTCCATTCCCGCCTCCCGATGGCAGTTGGTGACAATCACGCCCGGATTGACCGCGTTCACTCGGACATCGGGCGCCACTTCCAGTGCGAAGCATCTCGTCAGCTGATCTAAGGCAGCCTTGCTCATGCAGTACGATAACACGCCAGGAAACTAACGCCACGGGACAAATACACGCGGATGAATTAAGTCTACTTAATTAGCTTAAGTTTTACTTTGGCAGAAGTTCTTACCGATCGCAACCCTGTGACACTCGACACGTTGACGACATTTCCTTTGCTCTTGCGCAAATGCGGAGTCGCAGATTTCAAAGTCAGAAACACGGACCGAGTGTTGATGTTCATTTGTCTGTCGTAATCTTCCACGGATAACTGTTCCAAGGAGCCGGCAACAAGAATCCCTGCAGAGTTCACAACCACGTCCAACTGTCCGAATTTTGCGACCGTTTCGTCAACGACTCTTTGGCAGTCGGCTTCCTTTTCCAAGTCAGCAACTATTTGAAGAATCTGCAACCGAAATCCGAACTTATCCGATATCCTGCCAATCCGCTGCATCTAATTTCCGTAATTTCGAGGCATTTAACCTCACCTTGGTCGAGTCTCCCAAATTGGCCGCGCATTCTTGTGCAGTTTTGTCCAGATTTGCTGCGTTGCGTCCGCAAATCGCCAGTCGGCAATGATTTTTGGAGAATTCGATCGCGGTGTGTTTCCCGATTCCACTGCTGGCACCTGAAAGTGTGCAGTTCCTTTAATCAGTCAATTCACAACCAACTCGGGTTATTCGAGCCTTGTATCCGTCGTTTTCGTTACCTGTGACCAGGACCACTTTTCCATCCAAGCCGGTCTCCAGGCTACTCATTGCGCGGATGCAGAAGTTTGAACTCACTTGGCACAATCTCTGTTATTAAATGATTAAATGTAAGACAAACTCCTAGTGGATCAATAAAGCTGGCTATTTTCGATTAGATTAGAAGTCTTACATAACTAGCTGTTGTCTTGCTGCGTTGGCTGTCGTCGACACGTTACGTAATTAATCGCAACAGTAAACAGTTCCCATCTGTTTCTGTGCTTCTGCTTTGAATCCAAGAATCGTGAAGTCGGAGTTCGAACCCGGCTCGTCGGCTTCCACAGCTCGGCAAGAGCTTGTCTTTGTTGATCTAGTTGGTCTGACCAAATATTATGCTTCAGCTCCGCTAGGCGCCTGTTGGGTCATGTATTACGTTCATGTTTGTCGGCCTTGAGAGAGTCTTAAAAGTTCAAGGCTACACACAGTCACTTTCACCTAAACAGGAAAGGGACGCTTTTGCTGGAGTACAGAGATCACAATCACAACATCATTCACGTTGTTTTGCTCGCATTGTCCTATGTTCGCTGCGTCTCTCGGCTCTCAGGGCCCTCGCACCTGAGGTACCTGTGCCCTGACCTACATAAGATTCGATGATCCCCAGATTCCAGGTTATGTAAAACACACATTACGAAATGCACCTTACCTCCTCCACTGCGAGTGTGGACGCGGACGCGGACCTTGAGATGGTTGACGGGTCAGGTAAATTGGGTCAATCTTGTTTGGATGCATTTCGAGATGCATGACGAGGACAACAATGAGTGTGTAGCGTGTCTATAAAAGGCTGGAGCGCCATGCCAATTTTTTAGTCCAGGCGAGCATCTTGCCCATGAAAGAGCCGTGTCCTCGTCAGTCGCCGTCGTGTCCTTCGCTTAATTGTTGGTTGACAACTTGTGGTCAATTTCCTGCTCGTGGTTCGAGTCTGGCCTTTCACTTCATAAAGGCTGACACCTCATCTGGAAAATCAAAAAGCTAGTTGGATCAAAATGGTAAGTGTCAGAATTCAGAACTTAGAAGGCGAATTTGATTAGTTGATGTCAATGCTTTGTGGTGTAACTTTTAGCGTTTTAGCCTTAACTGACGGTGACAACTTCATAATACCGTTATCACGTCGTAAAAGCTTTTAATGCTACTGTCACAAAAATCGTGCATGCTCCGACAGTCGAAAGGGTTCAATCCTTTCGTTCAAGGTCGTGATATTGAACTCCATTGAATCCTGCCTGCGCTGCGCCTGCCCTCCATGACTCCACGCGGCTTCGGGTTCATTTAACTGTTTAACACTTTCAACTTTCTCTTTACCTTCGAGTTCCGAGTAATCTAATAATCCCCTTTTCGTGAGTAAAACGTAACCGACCAGACTTGAGTTTTGAGAATTGAGACTGACATGAAACGAAATACGAAACGTAATCTCTGTGATGTACTTGTTTGTATACAGATTCGCTGCTCGGGCGTAGCATTTTTGATCCTCCACGTGGTCTGCTCTTCTACTTTCGCCTGGAGAACCGATTTCATCTCGGCGACGGCGAGTGATCCGTCATTGCCATTATCCGCTATAAAGAATCACGAAAGCTTTGACGATTTGACAAGTCTTCTCGGAAGAGAAAGCGGAGAAAGTAGTCAAAATCTAGCTAAGCTGGCTCCGAATGCTCTTCAGCACGCCCACGTCGAAGTCGATGACAATGAAATGTCATTCGGAGATGTCATACGTGAGTACACTTTAAATAAAATGTAAAATGAAGTAAAGGTCAATGAATCGAGTTATTTGAAGCGTAATAAAGTCGGTTTGAGGTCACCGCGAGCGAAACAGTCACTGGAGACTTTGAAAACTCGAAACTATCATTTGTCACAAATTCAGACCGACGACTCTGAGTTCCTTCACGGGCGGCCAACATTTGGTTAATTCTCCGTAATTTCATTATTTAACGACCAACTGTTTCATTTTGCAGCGGCAACAGCTTGTTTTCAGTTTTGTTTATGCTTATGACGTATGGTTTTGCAAAGAACGCGAACTACGAAGTTTAACTTTTACCTTTTACTTTTCCCACAGACGCAGACGCCTCGACCGCTGGGGACGTAGAGCAATGGCAATGGCACACCAGCTCCAGTCTCAACCAAGACTCGGTCGACTCGGTGGTTGCGGTCGACGACGATGTAGATGCAGCAGAAGAAACTACGCACAAGGAGAGATCGGTGAACCCAGCAGCACAGGCACAGGCACAAGCACTGGAAAAGGGAACGTCATTAAACTCAAGAACTGACAAACACGTGGTAATTAAGAACTTTAATCTCACCGGACCGTTTCGAAGCACTGTACTGCACTGCACTTTCATACATTAAGCATTAAGAAGGAAACAAGCCGACCAACTTTTATGGGTTTCTTGTTCCTGCTTTTCTTCGTTTCCCCAGGCGCCGTGGTCCAGAAATACTGCAGCAAAGTTGGAAGACGAAGACGAAGGAGATGACAAGTCGATGATCTCCAAAGACAAAGACGGGAATTCCTTGACACTGAACCCGGAAGATTTGCTCCGCCAATTTGAAGACTTGTGGAAGCACAACCGATTTATTAATCCAGGCTCTCTCCATTCACGATCACGGCAACGGCAACGCCGATCAACAGACACCCTTGAAGTGGAGGTTCCGGGCAAACTGGAAAATGTCGACGGAATTGAACTTGATGCGGAGGAGCTGAAAGGTTCGCTTGCCCAACAAATACTTTTCGCAATTGTGAAGCAGTACGTTAAGAGAATGCTCGACAACCTGCTTTCTATAAGAGAAAAATTCGCATTTCGACTTCTGCGGTTAACTTCTGGAGACGATTTCTTGCGGCTGCCCGATATTCTTCAAGATTTGAGTGTAAGCCCTGAGCGCCCGCTTTTTCTCTTGGCAGGAGGCGCCAAATCGGCGAAAGAGCAGGTCGTCGAAGCTGCAGCCAGCAGTTTTAGCTCCGAAGGTGAGTTGAAGTTGCTGGTAGCTGCAACTAATTAATTGCAACTATAAATGATGAGTTGGCTCGCATTCTAAGGACCTGTCACAGTCACAACGCTGAAGAGAAGAGTGACGACAATTTCAGGCGTGAACAGCAACGGACGTCAGCAGGAACCAAATAAATCGCAATTGGCTGGCGGTGAAATTTCGTTGTTTAGCACCATCACAAAGCCCCAACCCCCCATCAAAGAAGGAAGTTCACAGCTGCCTGAATTCCATACCGTTCCAAATCCGCTTATTATCTCGTACTTAGAAAAGGAGCCAGGTAAGGCGCCAAATTATTCCTTTATCTACATACACTCACTGTACTGCCCAGCTACCCAGTGAGTACGTTCCTCAGTTTCTGAAGCCCCTTGCTGCGACTTTCTCCTCCAGATTCCCAACCCGCATTCCGGGCAGCAGCGATAGAAGGAGTGGACTCAGATTCCGCCCACGAAGCACGAGAAATCAAGGTTAACGTTAAGCAGAATCAGAACGTGGATGCTTCGACGAGTGGGGCTGCTGGAGCGAACGTAAACGTGGAGCAGAGTCAGAATGCAGCAGTTAATGTCGGATCGGGAGTGGATGGCCTTCCAGTTGGCTACGGGGCAGGGGCGGCTCCGTCGATGGATGTGAACGTGAACCAGGATCAGAATGCGAACGTGAACAATGTTGGTGGAGGCGACGGTGGAATTCCGATCCCGCTCATGAGCTCAGGCGGAGTCAGTGTCAACGTGCACCAGTCACAAAATGCCATGGTCAATGCCAACAGTGAACTCGGAATCGGTTCAGGACTCGGTTATCTTGATTCTGGATATCAGCCTGGCTCGGTGGACGTGAACGTGGATCAGAATCAGAACGCGGACGTTAATGTTCTTGGCGGCGGTGGTGGCATCAACATGATTCCACTTGGTGGCAACGTGGGCGTCGGCGTCGACGTGGATATCGACCAGGCACAGAACGCTATGATTAACACTGCCTATGCTGGCACTGGCCCGGAGTTCCTTGGCCATCAACCTTCTTCTGCTCCTTCGGTGGATGTCAGCTTGAGTCAGAATCAGAACGCGAACGTCGACGTTTCGAGCTTGGGCGTAGGCGTGGGTGGGCTCACCGGAGGCGGTGGCATGAATTACTTGACAGCACCCGTAGGCAGCAGCGGTGGCAGCACAAGCGTCAATGTGGATCAGACTCAAAACGCGATTGTCAATGCCAACGTCGACAGCGGGCTCCCGCTAGGTTACGGTGCCATTGGGCAGCCTGGCTACGGCTCTCAACCCTCAACGTCGGTGGATGTCGACATGAGCCAGAATTCGAACCTCAACGTCGACATTGACAACGATGGCTTAGCCGGAACGGGTTTCATGCCTCTGGGTGGCGGCATCGGTAGCGGAACCAGCGTAAATATTGACCAGTCCCAGAATGCTGACGTCAACGTCGACCTTGCCAACGTCGGTGATGGGATGCACGGCTACGGCTATGGAAATGGCATAAATCCTGGCGTCGGTGGCGTAAATGTGAATCTGGACCAGACTCAGAACGCGATAGTGAACGCCAACACGGCCAACGCTAACATTCGACCGGGACTCGGACTCGGGTACCTTGGCGGCACTGGAGACATTGGCAGCTCCGTGAATGTGGACGTGAACCAGGATCAGAACTCAGCTGTGAACGTGCGCCCAGGCTACGGCTACCTTCCATCGCGGCCAGGATACGGCTACCAGCCCTCCAGTGTGAACGTGGACGTGGACCAGTCACAGAACGCCGTGGTCAACACCGGCGTAGGCGTGGGCACCGTCCCGGTGCTGGGTTATGGCTACGACTCCGACCTGTCTCCGTACGTGCCCCTGCCAACCACAACGAACCTGAACCTGAATCAGGACGCTCACATGGCCGTCGCGGGTTCGCAACCACAATTCGGAGGCGGAGGGTCCGGTGTCAATTTCGGAGTGTCACAGAATCAAAATGCGAACGCAAACGTTGGAGTTGTCACTCGGCCAGGAGCTGGACCAGGCTTTGTTCCTGTCCCGGTGCCCTACGCGCCATACACGCCTTTGCCCTCGACGTCCGTGAATGTCAACCAGAATCAAGACACAAGCGTCTCGACGTCGACGAGCGGTGGTCAGCCGACGTGGCCGGCCCCTGCACCAGTGTCATTGCCCTTCAGGCCTTACCCAGGAGGGCCACAGCCGTCGTCCGTCAACGTGGACGTGAATCAGAATCAGGACGCAAGTGTGTCCGTTGATCAGCGCCCTTCGTCATACATTCCGCATCCGTACGGGCCACTATTGCCAATGCCATCGCAGGTGCTGCCCTCCTCAACGTCTATCGACGTCGACATGAATCAAGACACAAACGTGAACGTGAACGCGAACGCTCCGCACTCACAGTCTCCGTTTGCAAATCCTCTCCGACCTCCGTACCCGTACGGGCCATCGCCGCTACCATCGGCCGCTGCGTCTGACATTGACGTGAGCCTGAATCAGAATCAGGGCACCAGCATTAACGTATCGCCCCCCGTCGGGGTCGCGGGCACGGGTCCGTACGGGCCTTATCCATACCAGCCCACGTACGCGTACGGCCCGGTTCTGGCTCCGGCACCGATCAACCCAAACGTGGACGTGAACGTCAACATGGACCAGAATGCCAACATCAACGTTCGACCCAGTGACCAATTCTACCCACGGCCCGGTGGGTCTTTCGTATCGGTCCCCTCACCCGCACCGTTTTTTTGGCCATCATCGCCGGCTTCTGTGAATGTGGACTTAAATCAAGCCTCAAACGCTGGCGTGTCCGTGTCAGGAGTCCAGCCTGCAGGGTACGGCGCCGGCGGCCTTTGCGCGCATCCGTACCCGTATCCGTACGGCGGTGGTGATGGTGGTGGGACCAACGTCAACATAGACCAGACCCAAAACGCAAACGTCAACGTGAGGCCTGGCAGTGGCAATGGCGGGTTCTACCCGGTGCCAACTCCATACTGGCCAGCGCCCGGACCCACACCTTCTTCGGGTTCCGATGTGGACTTGAATGTGTCGCAGAATCAGCAGGCAGATGTGTCCGTTACCGGGGGCGGCCAACGTCCTTCGTACGCGTACGGCCCGCTGTATGGCGGCGGTGGCTACGGCCCAGGGCCGGGGACTGTGACTGGGCCAGCAACAAGCGTGAACATCGACCAGACGCAAGATGCGGTCGTCAACGTCAACACACGTCCCGGCTACGCCAACGGCAACGGTTACGGTCCAGTCCCGTACCCGTACGGGCCTGCACCTGAATTCGTACTCGCGCCGACTTCTGTCGACGTTGACGTGAATCAGAATCAGCAGTCGGGCGTGTCAGTTTCAAGCGCCCAGCCTTATGGGCCAGCGCCTGTGGCGGTGCCGGTCCGTCCAGCGTACCTGACTCCAGCGGCGCTGGCAGGGACAGACTCGCAGACGAATGTCAACGTTGAACAATCCCAGAATGCGGCTGTAAACGTGCGGCCAGGCGCAGGCGGGTATCAGCCAGGGCTACTGCAAGTGCCTGTGCGGCCCTACGGCTCAGGCACGGGTTCGTCAACGTCGATGAACGTGGACGTGAACCAGAATCAGGCAACAAGCGTCTCCGTGGCAGGGTCGGGTGGCCAGCCTTATGGAGCGGGGCCGTACCCGTATCCTGGACTTACAGGGTTTCGGCCTTACGATGAAGGATTAGCCGTTGATGGCGATCAATTTTGGGCAGCTCTGCTATCAGGACAGTTTGACAGCGGGCCGTACCTCCCCGTGAACGACTACGTGGCCCGCCCGACCACCGTTCAGTACCTCCGCCCGCGGCCGTACCTCTCCGCCTTCGCCCAAGCATTCCTCGACCAAGTCATGAGGCAGGAGGACCCGCAATGGCGCCCGCAGCAGTACGACGAAATCGTGCCTTATCGCGAAATCGAAGTCTAGAATCTGGAAACACGAGGAAGACGAAGCAAAGTCCCTCTCAAAGCTGCACACACGACAGTTGTTTGACGCTTAAATTCAGTTAGCATTTAGCACGATTTATTCAAAATCCCAACTTCAAATCACAATTCTTCTCAGTTCAAAATACGCCGTCACGACAAAATGACATTTGACATTGGGTACAAACATTTAAACTGAGTAAAATTCAGTAATAAATTATTTTGTGAATTTTGTCACAAGCCCGAATAAAAATGGAACGTTCACAGTAATTGCATTAAGCAGAATGCACATTAGCTCACATTTTAAGCATTAAGAATGTCAGCTCCAGCTGACGAGTTGATCAATTGACTAGAATTAAGGAACGAATAGATTTCAGTAATTCAGCACGCCATGCCAATTCACAGCATGCTTTCATTTCTTCCTCCGAGGAAGGAGCCGCAAAGCGCCGCCGACGTCGATTTCTTCGGGCGACAGTTATTTGGGAGGATCAACGTCGCCCCGTTGGCGGTAGCAGTGGCTGCGCAGGAGGTGGGGTCGTCTCTGATCATTTGGTGGTTGTAGACTGGCTTCTCGATATAATTTCGACTGTGACGAGTTGTCGCCCAGTTGTAAGAGCCGTGACCTTGACAGCCTTGACTGCTTCCGCTGCTGCTGCTGCTCGCGCTGTTCCGCGCCGCCTGCGCCTTGCCTTGATGAACAGCCGCACTGGCGTTGTTCTTTGAGTGGTAGTGCGTTGAGTACCTGTAAAGCGATGCGTGCCCACAATCGAGTTTCCTCACTCCGTTCTTCCTCACTAGCGCCATCGTTAGCTCCGGCGACGTGGATGCGGACGTGGAGATGGTCGTTGGCGTGTTGTTGTTGTTGATGTTGAGTGGCAGGTGCACGGACGTCGTCGTCGTGAGTGTGAGGAAGGTCCCGTTCCGGTGGAAGATAAACTGCTTTCCCTTCCGACCGCAAAGGCGGCGAAAGCCGTTGCGGAACTTTGTGCTCATGGTGTTGTAAAGGATGGGGTTAATGGCGGAGTTGATGTAGGACATGATGCGGCAGAAGTACAACGCGTTGTAGTACGCTTCCGAGTGATTTTCCAGCAATTCGCCAGCGTCCGTGAACACCGCCAGGAGCGTCAGGAGGCGAAAGGGAAGAAGACACAGGAAAAAGACAAAGACGACGGTGCCCAGCCTGCAGGAACAAAATTACTGCTGAATTGCCTATAAATTAAGTGATCGAGTAAACTTACATAAGGACGACTTGTTTCCTCCCACGCTGGTTTTCATTCTTGACGGTCAGCTCGGACTGATCCATCGTCAGCCTCTTCGAGATCATCCAGAACGTGATGAGGAGGATGACGAGCGGGAGGAGGAAGAAGAGGATGACGGACGAGATTGTGTAAAAGTCTGGCCAGAAGGTGCCCGCCACGACAATGCACTTGGGCTCCAGCTCGCCATTCTCGTTCTGCCACTCGTGGTACTCCGTCATCAAATACGTCGGGCTGCAATGCAAAAAGAGAAAATATAAAGAATACCACCGCTGCTGATAAGAAGATAGCAAATGCAGTGCTGACATTGAGAACCGTCTATTTTCTATTGCCAAGCGCGAAATATGAAAAATGAATTTTATTGTGCAGTGTCTATCAAAATTCCGGGTTCCGGGATGCGATTTTTTTGTAGCCGGTCGTCATCGTCAAATTCAAATCTGACGTGAGCGTGGCTTGCATTTCACGGCCCACGCACGCGAGATGAAGAGAGAGAGAAGATAAATGAGTTTCCTATGTACGAGTATCGCAATTCTGGAAAAGTGGAAGTGAAATTGATGGAGAAAGCATATCAGTAAACATCATAAACTAATGCGAAAGGGAAGGGGCTTTCGGATGTTTGAAGCCTTTTTGGGCAGACAGGCAGGCTTTTGTCATGAAAATGGTGAAGTGATGGATGAATAGAAATGAAGTCTCGTTATTAGGTTTCCGAAAACAACGGGGTACGCGAGACGAGTCGTGTCTGGTTTGAAATTTAAAGCCAGTTCGGAATCGACCGAGCCCACTCTAAAGAAAACAGAGCAGGCATTGGAAATGACTTCACAAGGGCCAGAAGCCAGGAACTCCCGTACGACGGTCAAAATTGGACTCCTCAACGTTAACAACATAGGACAAGTTGATGGTTATTAAGCTATTATCAAAGTCAACGTAAAATAAACCTGCAACTGAGGACTTTTCACTTATCAACTGTCTTCGCTGGCAGCTGAACTGATAACGCGCTACGCCCCCTTGAATTGCATTCTCACGACGACCCGGGGCCGAAACCGAGACTCATTCAGTTCTAGATGAAAGGCTTTGATCTAGAATTGAACGAACTATCAGCCTGAACTTTGCAGCACTTTACAATTTACAACTTTGTCACTAAAATTAGTATGAAAAGTGGAAAATCACACACAGAAGCAGGGCTGGAGTTTCGACTTTGGATTTGGCTGGAATGCTGCAAACAAGCCTGTTTGACTTCTGATCGTATCATGTTTCACGTATGTTGAGTGATATTGGGTATTAATTCAATTACTGTATGCTGTCTCGAACTTTCACGACTGTCACCTGCCCCTACTTTGACTTTCATGGAATTTGGAAAATGTATTGTATTGTCAAAGGAGCCGTGTGAGTGCGGACTTTATTGTATTGGCTTCTCGTCTGCCAACTTTCTGGCTTTTGCTTTCACCCATTTAATTTTGTCGGCAGTCTTTTGTGTGACAAATTTCAAAGGAGGCAATAAAGTAGTTAAATGCAAAGGTTTTAGTTACCTTGAAATGGCGATGGCTGAAATCCACACGACTGAGCAAATCCAGACGGCCCTGGCTCGAGTGCAGACGTAATTGGCCTGCAGGGGCGAGCAAATCGCGTAGTAGCGCTCGAAGCTGATGGCCAGGATCGTCAGCACCGAGGCATGACAGACAATCAACTCGAGGACGGGCACCAGCTTACCTGAAATGAAACAATTCAAAGGACACGATGCGATTAAGGGAATTAACTCAACTTCTTCACCTCTTCTTCCTCTCCACTTTTCTCTTATTCTCTTTCATTCACATTTACTCTACTTACATTTAATGCTCTCATTTTTGTCGGAATAAAACAAGTTTAATCTGGCAATAACCGGGCGCTGTGGAGCTATTTACTTTCGCGGTAGTTTTGGCCGTGACAAACAACTCTACAAGAAAAGTTTACATTTACATGATTTACATGAACATGGAAAGGTTTCCCGACTCAATTTCCAGCAGTAAATTTCAACTTTATTCACCAAACCGCACAACACAGGACTGCGTTATTAAATTTCGGTTTCGCCAATTTAGAAAGTGAGTTCCGAAGAATTTAGTACACGAAGCAAGAAAGTTGATCGTGGTCGTGGTAAAATGAAGGCAGGCATTCCGAATTAATGACGAAGAGGTAGCGCAGTCTTAAGAATGAAATTCTTTAGTCTGACATCTACACAAGACGAAGACGCAAGTCGTAAATGGAAACTGAGGCAAGACGATGATGACGCAATAGGAATTAGAACCCGCACGTGCACTGCACTGCACTGCACTGCACACCGTGCAGAAGCAATAATTAATGTCCTCGTCAGAGTCGTCGTGAGAGATACAGAAACAGAGACAGAAACCGGATCCAATTAAACTTTGAATACTGAATACTTGGAAGCTTAAAGGTTAAAGGAATTAGAGCTAGAGCCAGCTATTCAAAAACAAAAAAACTTCCCACGTGGAAGGAAAAAACAAAGGGAAAATGGATTATAGTCTTCGGAAACCTGATCTTTTTCGAATTTGCCATTGTTTTTCAGTACAGTGCATTCATTTGTAGGGAATTGGGTCAGGATTGAATTGCTCACGCGCCCGTCAAATTTGATGACCGCCGTAAGAAAACAACAAGACAATTATATAGGTTTACTTACACATGGTTGGGCCAAATAGCCAGATGTCTGGTTGGTAGAGGACTTCAAGCAGGGCAGTGGGCGTGATGATGAGGATGACGAGGAGGTCGGCGAGGGAGAGGTTGACGAGGAAGTAGTTGGTGGAGGTGCGCATGTCACGCGAGGCGCAGATGACGAGCATCACCATCGCGTTGCCGACCGTGCCCGCAATCAGAATGATGATGATGACCACCGAGACCACGACGCGCGTGTACAGCGGAAGCGATGACGAGAGCGATTCAATTACCGACGTGTAATTGAACGCGCTCTCGAGCTCGTTCTCGACCTGCGACTCCAGCTGCAGAAACTCCTGACCCACTTCGATTAACGTTGACCCAGCACTCTGGTTCTCCATTGCTCGGACAGGGCACTGCAAATAAACGTTACGCAAATTTAACGCCTTTGTTAAGCACCGTCGTTTGCAAAAGTAAGAAGCACTGCAATTCGACGCGGAGAAAGTAAATAGCAAGCAGCGAAAATAAGGGCAAATGGCAAATGGAGAATTGCGAATTATTCGGGCATTCGCATTCTCATTGGCCATTGACTTACTTTCGCCTTTCGCATTTTCATGAAGAGGCAGTCAGCATGGAATTAAATTCCAAAGTGGCAGTTTGCATTCGCATTCTCAGTTCGCGATTCCATCGATCACTTTCCTAAATTAAGATGACACAATTCTCTTCTCAACGACGCGACGACGACGCAGGTCGATGCTGCTAAATTAAGTAGCGAATTCGAATTGTGGACGCCAAACGACTTGTTTTGAAAAATCGAAGTCAATTACTACGTCGTCGATTTGATTTGTTTTCTATCTCGTTATTCTGGCTTTTTGCTGTCTATTCGTGTCTCGCGTGTTTTGCTTTTTACGTACATCTCATTTGTGCCGTGCCACCTGCGTACGCATTGTGAAAGCCTGTCACTTTACTCTACGGTGCGTCACGTTACACGTGTCGTACTGATGAAATGAGCAATGAATGTCAATGGCACACGTACACCTGAAAAGAGTGGCTGAAAGCAGAAGCCATTCAAATGCGATCACGATAATTTCGTAATGTACGAGCGTAAATGCGTGGTAAAAATAGCTTGTTTCTCGTTTACTCTTCCTTTCTTTTGTTCCACCCGGCCAGGCCTTGGCTTTGGCTAATTCGCAATGGAACGGCACTCGGCACTCGCTTTTCCTGTGAAATTTCTTTTGGTTAAGTTCGAGTTCGAGACTCAACGAAAATCCATACTCGAGCCTCTTTAATTCTGGGCATTTTGAAGTGTGTCGTGTCGAGTATCGAACGGTGAAGGCACGAGTTGTCAATAGTCAATAGACGCTGAATATAATCGTTGGACCCGAATTCTACGAAAATTTCGTTCAAACGTTTCGTTTCGTCAAATACGAGCGTTGTAATCGGATTATGAAGAAATAACATTTTGAGGTTCACTGTTCGTGCTCGCGTGTGCGTTCATGCTAAATTAAAAGCCTGGAGGGGACCGCAAGCGCAGAAGCAGTTAAGTGAGATCCAATTTCGCATTCCGGATTTATTATATTGAATATGGAATGAGACTTCGTGCGTAATCATTTCACGACCAACTCTTTTGTAGACAGACGAAAAGAAAGCCGGGACTTTCGCTTTATACATTCAGCCCGACGGCGTAGTTTAATGATTGATCGGTCTCGATCCTGCCATGCTTGGCCGGATCGCCAACTTGTGGCATGGCATGGCACTCGCTACCGTTTGCTTGCGTAGTCGTCATAAATTAAGAGCCGCAGACTCATTCTTGCGGCAGGATGTTTATTTGAAGAAGTTGACTCCATATTTTCCTCTTTTTCGAATTTGCAACCGCACTGCCCGAATAATTTATTCAAAAATTTACAGAAAAGACTGCAGTAAAAATTTCAGTCCTCCGTCGTTTTCTCTTCAGATTTGACCCGTTCCGGTCGTTCATTAATTCATTGTACTGCACTCACTGGAGAAATGAGTCCAAATCTGAATGGATGGAATAGAGGCATTCAAGCGAAAAAGGTGAGAGGCTAAGGCTGTGATGGAAATTTGATCTCATTACTATGCAGTCGGGAATGACTGGGTGGCCTGGCCAACATTTCTGGAGTGTGCAAGGAAACAACTTCACTGCCGCCGCCGCTGCTGCCGCTGTTGGTTTTTGCATTTACGTCATGATTCTGTCACAACAAAACAGTCACAGCCATAGCGCAACGGTTGCATTAATTTGCAATTCATTTCTCCGTTTTTCCGTCCAAAATACCGGAAAGTCTCTTCTCGAAAGAGTCCAATGCAGGAGAAAGTTAAGCCCTGATTGAGGTCAGCGCAGGTGTCGTGGGCGGACGCCGACGCAGACTTTGAGAATGCTGATGCGAATGCGGTCAATCCGCGGCAATCTGATCAGGATGCATGCATAAAATTTAATTTGGCTTGCGCGTATGCATATTTCGCTATTTGGCGTGCTGAAGAACGGTATGCAAGATTCTGGATTCATTTCTTGGAACCTCCTTTGCCTTTGCGGCATAATTGAATTTGTTCTGAATGAAAAATGCTAATATGATTGAAAGTTCTCGAAAGATGATGTATGCTTTTGGCTGTATTTACTTTTCTTTGCAGAATCCGGTAAGAACGAGATGAAATGGCAAATAAAATTATGACGAATTCGTATTAGCATCAGTCACACAAGTAAATAGGAAATAGGAGAATCGTGTACTCTCGCAAATCTGAGCAAATCAATCTTGTCGCCATTAAGTAGGGCATGGGGCATGGAAGAATATCATTGCATTATTTTGGAGCACCGTCTGTCATTCATAATATGCTTTTCTTTCCAAATCTCATCGCTCTTCTCATTCACAAATTCAATTTACTGCGTCGTCGGCAGTCAGTCGTCGTGGCCTTCAACCGAAAAAAGTCGGGAAGCGAAGGAAGAGAATGAAATTATTGTTCGTCCATTAAAAAATTTAATGCATACTTGAGAAAATGCATCCGAAAAAATGAAAGCCACGCAAAATTCACTTTCACAGTCTTCAGTTTTTTTACAAGCCCCACTTTCCCTTTTACTACGAGTGGGCTTGGGTTAGCTTCGGCTTCAGAGAATCGCAAAGTGTGTTCAATGTCAAATGAAGGGGACAAGCCACAACGAATTTGAGTGAAGTATGAATTCATGTATGCAAATTCAGACAATTGAGTAGTGAGAAAAATGTAAAATGCAAAATGCAAAATGCAAAACGCTCAACATGAAAAAGCTTTCAGGATTTAATTGGATCAGATTTTGAAGCAATGCTAATTGCGATGAAAATTCAATGTAAATTACAGCTTGTTAGTTCTACCTCGCAGCAGGAGAAAGAGCACAATTTTGATGTGTAATTTTTCCTATTGTTTTCGGTAAAAGCATTTTAATGGCCATGCAATTGCCAATTATGGGATGAGAGATAAGACAGCCGGCTTACGGTTTACGCAGATTTGAAGACGGGAAGATTTCTCTGTGCACAGCACAAATTGAAAAATGAGATTCAAATGAGATTTTCACTGCTTTCACTTTTCCTGTTGAAAGAAAATCTGCTATTTGGCGAGCAGGAATATTGAAACTGCAACACAGCACAGGACAAAATGAGACAAAACGAACGTCGACGGGTGACTGACGCTGGCGTTGTTTGCTGAATGGAACGGAGCCGAACAATGAGCGAGGGCGAGAGACTCTTGACTCTTTTATATGAACGGAGTAAGTTGCGGTAGCCGTGTCATAGCGTAGCGTTGCTTTCTCCCGTGTCTCGACTCCTCCACCGTTTGCTTTCGCTTCTCTTCTCGATTCCGGTATTCTCAGTTTCCTCAGGCTGAAACCACTTTGTAATGGCCATGCCAGCGTGGTATGCCGTGAAAGTGGAAGCTCGTTGCTTCTTGTTTCTTGCCTTCGGCTGGCAGGTATTTCCCAGTCGCACTTGGTCTTTGTCCCACACGCTTCTGCTTGCACACAGATTTACAGCGTGTCACATCAATGGGTCCGTGATTTACAGCTGCCGATATTGAGATCGGACGTGATTTTCGAGGCTTAAATTTCGAATTTAAGAGTTGGGCAACTGAAAAATGAGTTTCGCGGTGCGATGCAATGCGATTCATTCTTTGCTTTATCGCAGGAATCAGGCCGTGTCTTTATTGCTCTGCACCACACAGTACTGCAATCGGATTATCCGAATTTAAACTTGCTATTGCTCGAATGTGGGCGCTGGACAGAGTGCCCCTTTTAATTCCAGTTTGACCCGTACACGAAATGAAATGAAAACTGGGTCGAGCTGCGCCGATTGAAGTTGGTCAGATTCAATAACAAAGTCATGGCGCGGAATAATTCCATCAAAACACGTCCCGGCGCGAATAATTGGTTTTAAATTTAATTGTCTGCACTCTGCGATATCTAGTATGGGAAGCCAAAAGTGGGACAACGTCCATCCTTTCTAATAACGTGAACCCTGTGATTTGCTTTCGCAGGTTTGCTAGTTCCAATAAGTCAGGACCAAAAAGCAAACACGACGGAGTGTCGAGCCGTGACTAATTTAATTTTCCTGAGGTAAATAAATTTATTCGCCACTGCTGCTCGCATTTGCTGTTGACGCTGCACTTGACACGTGGTGACGTGGCATATTCGAATATTTCACGCTTGGGCTTTTAATTCTGAGTCCCCACTTCTTTGTGGATTATGGATTCACAAAATCATTCGTATGTTCTGTGTTCGACTTTCCGGTCTTGTCCACGAATTTCCAGATCATTTTTTTCATTCGAGTCGGGTTTGCATCTGCATTGTTTACATGTGAAGAAGACAAAGTCAATGAAGTCAGTCATTGTGTCAAAATGTCAAGAGAACTTTATGCCGCTACGACACACGTGTGCCGAGAAAAACTTAATTAATATGTAAATTAGGCCGCTGGCCGACGCGATCCGCAGATTTCAAGGGCGAAGCTCTGCTCAGACGAGAGCAGATTTTGTATCTGCGATTGGTGCATTCACATTATCAGCCTGAACAAATTTCTACTGGCAAACTGCGTGTGTGTGTTTAATTTCTCGGAACTGGCTTTAGAAATCAAAAGCCCTCTTGAAAAAACAATTCTCGGCCAACTTTTCTTTCAAGTTGTGCCCGAATAATGTGCGTCATGTGAGTCACGACTATCAAAGTTGGCCAACACTTGCAAGTCATCTCAGTTTATATTTCAGTCAGATTTCTCGGGAAATTCGTTGTTACACTTAACTGATTTAATGATCGTCCAACCCAGAGAGAACCAAGATTCGCTGATATGCACGGGGCACGTGGAGCGAGGGGAAATTGTCGCTGTGAAACCTGAAAGCGAGTGTAGCACTTTCGAAAGATCACGGACACAGCTTGTTTGAGCAACAATTTCCCGGATGATTTTCCCAGTTTGTCGGGCTCGACGCTCCAAACGCATACACACATATTTTCCGGACCGCACGCGCACGTGCGAAATCTTAGTGTGATGTGCAAAGCAATAATAAACGCGTGCAGACTTTGGAACACTTTCTTTATTTACCAAATCATACAAAATTAAACAATTACAAAGTCACAAAACGTTTTCAAAAGTCAACTTGACGAGTTGCGAGTGGGTGTCTCTGGTGGGACTTAAACACTAAACACTACCACTACCTACTTTTGCATGCGTCGCCGCAAATTAGTATGATTAAAGCATTCCAGTAATTCAGGCATGAAGAAGCGTGCAAAAACGTTACGCTGAATGAATGAGGGCATGGCGCAAAGGTCCGGCGCGTGGCGTGGCAAGGAGAGTCGGCGCGGGAAAAGTCTTCCAAGGTCTTAAAAGTACTAAAAATACAAACAATTCTGACAACCAGAAAAATAAACGTGACATTTTCTGTCTTTCTCGTTCTTAATAACAAACCGAGCGAGCTACTACAACACGAAGTAGGTATTGGCGCATAAATATTTGGTGTGTCCTAGAAAGGAAACATAGGTTAGCACTTATCCATTTGGCGCTGTCGACGGAATGTGCCATAAATCGCAAGTGTGACCATCGTCAGGAGAATTGTGACGGCGACAGCGAGCACAACGCCCATCAGCGAAAAGCAGTCTGTGTGACAATTACCTGAAATGAAGAGAAGGGGAGAATGAAAGAATAAAAATGAATGGGCCGGCCGGAAAATTGATATAAAGTAGAAAGCGTCGATCAGCTTTCTTTCATCTTTCTTCTTTCTATCCTGTGTCGCGTGTCACACGCAAGACGCGAACGCGAGTCAGCAAATATCCCGCATCGCGTCATTAAATAGCCACTTGCCATAAACAGCAGCGGATCCGCTTCCCTCGAATCCGGGCATGTCATCTGGGCCCACGACGTGCACGACGCGACGGAGTCTCAGCGACTCGGAGGCCACTGGCACGCCAGTGCCTCCAGTTTGGTTGTAGTTGGCTGACCGTCTGGCCCTGCTGCCGCCGCCGCTGCTGCTGTGCTTGGCACTGATGCTATTCCGCTTCACGCTGCTTCGCTTCGACGTGGCTTTCGACAGCCGTGACTCCGCCGCTCCTGCTTCTGTCGACGACTCGGTCGTTGGTCCGGCCGTCGTGCTCGTTCCGGCCATACGAAGCTCCTGCTCAACAACAGGAACATAAAGCTAGAAATAAACAAGTTGAGACAGACTAAATGGTAATTAATGTTGCAATTTGTTAGACTGGAGAAACTAGAGATTAGGAGCCTACTTCTGTGTGGTCCGGACACTCTTCGCATTCGCCCTTGCAGAGGCTCACCGTGCACTCGAGAAACAAATCCATCACGTCCGGAAACTTGAATGCCTACAAATCATTCGGAACGGGAAGTCAGGTCAGTCAAGCACCGTGCGTGCACATTTTAAGAGCTCCAGAAGAAGTAGTAGAAGTTTCTCATGGTCTTACCGCCAAGTAGGCGTACGCGAGCACGGTCGTGCTGGTCTTCTGCTTGAGCCATCCTCCCATCAACTTCGGCTTAACTGCGCAGCCATGGCTAAGAACACAACAATAAATCATGTTTCATTCCTGGAAGATACGCGTGTACAGCGTACACGTCAGGTACCCCTTCCAGTGAAAGCAGTACGAGTAACGGGCACGAGTAAAACAAGGGAGACGGGAAGGAAGAGAATTCAATTAATCAACTCGAAGCGTTCATTCGAAGCACGAAATCAGAAATCGCTCAAATGACGAGTCGTGGAATCATAAATTGAGAAAATTGGTTCGGAGTATTTTGAAATAGAATACGGCGAAGGCGTGTATTGCATCTTAATTAAAAATCTCGACTGGATTTACTTGTCACTGAGCACAATTCGGTTCGCTGGCGTTCCGTCCGTTGCTACGCAGTTCCTGGAAGACGAGAGCCAAACGAGAGATCGGGGTTAGGTCAGGTTATTATGTATTCTTATGTAGAATAAGGCCTTGGCTTGGCTTCTAAGATTTAATTAACTAGCAGCTATCTTTGTCTTTGCTTTGCCTCGACTTACCTGACAAGCAGATCGAAGGCGGTGTCGCCTTGGACGGTGACAACGGCTGTCAGCATTTCGCCGATGCGGACGAGTCCTTGGACTGTTTGTGCGCGTGGACCTCTTCCTGACTGTAATGAGAAGTAATTAGATTCAAGATTCCCGTACAGTAGTACAGCGCTGGTTAAATTCTTCCACGATTATGCACCGACCTTAGCATTTCATGCATGAAAGATCAAATTATCTTTTCTTTTGCATTGCATCACTTCAATGCCAGCGTGTGGCTTACATTTACATCCTCATAAGAGAAAACGACTATTAACACTGGACAGGGCAATGGACATTTTAATCTTCAGATCAAGGACCCTGGTCGACAGGACTTTCATTGTATACCTAAGCTTAATAGTTAATGGAAGGTTGATAAAAGAAACGAGAATTTAATTCCAGAGTCGTGCTCTTTGCGTGCTTTGTCGGGTGGTCGGTTTACTTTACACTTGCGCATTTCATAGTGCAGCGCAATGGTGGATTATGTCTCTGGCTCAGTGATTCAGTGATGGAGCTTTAGCTAACACACGCTTTGAACTGCGTAAACAAATCTGTGTACTTAAGAGCCAAGCCTATGAGCCAGCCAGTCATGTATCACATTTCCTGGATTTTCAAGGCAGCGGCAGCAGGGAATATTAAATCCCCGGTTCATTCGCCCTTGACGACGGCGGCGTGGGCATTTAATTATGCTGCACAATAACAGCAATGCACAATGGACAGTGCATGAAATGGGAACCGTGAAGCGTAAATACGCAGTGCAACCTGTGTACTGTGAAATTCGCAAAATATGCGAAATGCGAGATTAATATGACTTTCTCTTCTCTCGTATTTCATAATTCAGAGTGCAGACTCCCTCAATTTCACCTTCAGCTTATTTGTTGATGCAAAAATTGCAGATGAAAGTAAATAAAATCAGGCCGTATTTCATATTTCCGCGCAGCGTGTGCAAGTTAACGTTCGTGCACCAATTTCTATATTTCTAAATGTCAAATGCTGTTGCTACCTCCTGCCTTCTTCCTTTGATTAAACTCGGCGTCTATGCGGCCGTCTGTCGAGTGCTCTGCTCACTCTGCGTTAAACTGTTTCGCTTTGCTGCGCTGCTCTTTAAAAGGACCTCTGCCTCCACTCCACCGACTTTTATCGACATCGATCGACAATTGGATTACGCGCGCTTCTACTCGCGAGTCGCCATTTTCCTTTGGCCTTTGCCAATTTCCACACCCGCAACCAATCCGAAATTTTGCCAAGGCTTCTGCTGGCACCTGACTCAATTTAAACTTTTTGTTAATTCCTTTTTGAAGAGGAACCCTCCATTTAAGATTTAACCGTGCGTTATAATTACATTTCCAGGAAAACGCGGCGTGTTCAAGTGTGAACTAAAACTAGGGGAAAGTGGGAAGGAAAATTACAAGCTGCGAATCAGCAGACTGCCTGGTTTGATTTCACTCCCACGCACGCGCACTTTGTGCTCAGGGCCTTGGAAATGAATCCGGATTAATTTGTGGTGTCGGCTTCCGCATTGCGTTGGCTGACGGAGGATTTGCTCCCATTAAAAGCAAGTTAGTAAGGGAGTGCGAAAGTAAGCCCAGAAATGAAAAGGATTCAATTTTCTGGCAGAACCTCGGGCTGGCCAATCTCTTCCGGAAGCTGGAGCGTTTCTTGGAAAGTGAATTAATGCTTAATGCATTTGCAGGTTTGACCTTTCAGAACCCCAATCGAAGGTCAAAACTGTCAAACCACACCTTGAAATTTATTCTTAACCCATTCGCAAAGGAAACTTGTTAGTCAATTCAACTCACTGCCTCCAAATACAGACCCAATTTCGAGTTTACAGGACGCGTTTCGAAAGAACGACAATGACAGCACACAGCAGTAAAAATAGTCTGTCTGACAATACATCACATCAAGAACGCATGATTGGTTTTCAGTCCACACGGGGGCCACAATAAATTGGCAATTAGGCGATTCTTTGTTCTGAGCTCCAAAATTAGAATTGAGAAATTGGTCCAGAAACATGTAACATTAATTAAATGCTAAATGCTGACTAGACTAAATGCTAAAGCTTTTTTTACGAGGCGAGTCGAGGTGAAACTCGTGCGGTTTAGCCAAGCGTGCAACTGCAATGATTAAGCTCGAGGACATTGTGTAGGAGGAATTTCACTTGAATCGGAGCCGGCCGCCTGACCCAATTCCTGGATTGGATGAAGTGTGCTTATGCTTATCCACTTCAAGCGAGCGGGTGAAGGCGCGGGTGTCCGATTTTGAATTCTGCGAGGGTCGCCCGACCTTGGAGTTGTTATTGCAAAAGTGGAAGGCTCAGGCGAGATCAAAGCGAAACTTCCACATCCGCGATTCGCAATTCGTGATTGTGATTTGCATCCGACCGATCGCATCAACATGCAAAAGTAATAGCAATAATCAAAGGAGGACAGATCTAAGCTTTGCTTTTGCTTACGCAAGCAGGCAGGCGCAAGTGAAGTGGAGATCAAATGCAGAGTGTTCTCGAAGCAATGAGCATAAAAAGTGGAGTGATCGAATATCGGAGTTTCTGGCATTGTCATGTCATATGAGGAGTGTCAACAGCCAAGTCAGAGATTCTGTCGGAGATGATAGCGAGCTGTTGCCTGCTTTGTGTTCCTTTGCTGCTTGGTTGGCTGCCTGGCGCTGCGCTGGTAGAGCGGAGCGCTCAACAGGTGCAGCCGTGAGCGAGAGCAGTGAGGAGGAAAGGAAAAACACAAACACAGTTCGGTTCGGGTAAGCGGGCAATTTCTGCCGGTGAGTTTCCACAGGCAGGTACGGCACAGCACGACAAAGACAAAAATGATATTATGCACGCATATATTATGAACATGATTGAGAGTGGCAGTAATTACATAACAGTAACGTTCGCTTCCCGCTTGTGTTTGTGTTTCGCAAAAGCGAAAATTTCGAAAAGCCAATCTCAGGAAAAGCACTTTTTAAATGCATGTGCTCAGCACACGGATGGAACGTGAATCTTACAACGCGAAGGTAAGGTGAATGAATGGGCCGACTGGAGTCAAAAATTTAAAAATTCTTTCTTCATAATTCACGATTCACGACCGACTCGCGAATTCATTGATCGAGTAATCAAACTTTCTTTGATGCTTCAAATCTTTGCAGGTGCGATTATTGAGGAAAGGCAATGACTGACTGAATCACAAGCGCAAGACAAGGAAATGTCCATGGCAATGGAAGTCACAAGTTCGTGCGGCAAGGTCGAAATGCTTGTGACGATTTGTTCCACTTTCTGTACGTATGTTTACTGCCTGTCAAGTCAGACAACCCACTCCACGACGCACGCACGCACTCCAAAGTATAGTCACACGGCAACTGCAGTGACAAATTTCGAAGAGCCCACGTAAAAGTATTGGTTTCGGTCTAAATATGGAATATTGGACAAGTGTACTCTGCCAGCAGCAGCAGGAAGAGTAATTCAAGCAGTTTCGTACCCTACCGTACCCACTCGGCGTCTAATTAAATTCCACAGTAATTAATTCCGATCCTCCTCCGACTCAATTCTTAATTTATACTCCATCGGTTAAAGTCAAAGTGGGAAAAACCCGGACGTCTTTGGCATTGGTAGTGGCTTTCCACGAATTTGGCAGGCAAGACGCGTGGTCGCAATTCTGTTTTCATGCTAAGCCACGAAAAGCGTGCAGAATTCGCATTGACTTTCTGACTCGCGACAATGCCAATCTTAGCATTCGCATTAACACAACACTCAACGCTCAGCACGAGATGAGACGATATTTGACATTCTTGTTGTTGATGAAATGGAAATAATCCGAATACAAGCACGAAAATAAACACTAGGCTCTTGTTTCACAACGTGCCGTGATCAAAATAGGATCAAATCAGCACAGCACTCGGATCACTTTTTATACAGGCAGGCGCAGTGCAGTGCATTGCAAATGGCAATGGCACAGTAATTTAATGCGTTCAACTTTCATTTCCATCTGTAAATCTGCCAATCTGCATAATGTCATCGTCACTGCGATCATTACTCATGCCGTGCCATGCATTATTCGTGCATTATTCATCTGCATCGGTGAGATTCAATAAACTAGAAGAGGGATTTAGATAAAGATGAGATCGTCTTCGACCGACTCCTTTTCTCATATCTCCTTCTCTACTTTTGTCCTGTCAGCCACACAATAACACATCTCATAACGCATAAGATCGTTACAATCAGTGAATGTGGGCAGAGGTAGACAGACGTGGACATTGACTTTGCGTGTCTTACATGGACGAAACATGAAGGATTCCAAAACCTTGACAATGCAGTGCAAATCATTTTTCTGTAACGCAATACAGAGATGAAGACTCGACAGGCTGAACCGCACCTCCGCGCAGCGCTGTAGCGCACCGCATCTCCTTTCTAATTATTTATTATCAAAGATGACTCGGTTCGGCTCTCCTGCACTGTGTCTTGATAGTCTTGAAAAGGGAAAGTGGCTTACGTGTAATACGGTTTCGATGATAAATGAAATGGATTCGCGTATGCGTACGCGTTGATTGAAGAAGAAAAGAGAGAATTTATGCGCGCATCATTAAGAGAAGAGGAAAGAAGATCGGATCTCCCACTGTAATTATGTTACGGTAATACCCAACCCAATGTGGCATGCGGCTGCGATTGATCTCCGTACGTACAGCACAGCACAGCACACAAGACAATGCGAGATAGCCAGGTTTCTGCTCTCCAAGTTTTATTACGCTCATAATTCCCTGCACTGCATTCGTCTTGTTGCTTCTGTCTCCCTTTCGTGAATGACAATGCATTTACTACAATGCATTTAAGGTAAGGCAGAAGATTTAAAGAAGATTCGCAGCGAGCTATGAATAGAAATTGACAGGACGAAACCCCGAAACGAATGAAGAAATCCCGAACGCGCCACGACGCGCGCGGAAAGTTTCCGTTCACTTTTCCAATTCTACGTCGTACAATTTCGTATTTAGAATTTGGACGGCTGGCTTTCATTTTATTGGCAACACAAAAGAAGGGCTTTTCGCTTGATGTTTCACGAAGCCAGCAGTATATAGCATCAGCCTTGATCTTGTCACGCCTGTCTTTCGATCCATTCATATTCATGGAGGAATACATATTTGGGAAAGGCAAATTGCAAATGGGAAGGTTGTGCGAATCGCGAGTTGGAAAATTCTATTCTTGGAGCACCTTTCAGCCCGCCATTCTTTTGTCTCGTCTCCCTTGGCAAATATAAAGACTCCTTTGACAGAGGTTTCCATCCATTTGATTTTAAACTCTGGCATTTAAGGCAGCCCACTCGAATTGAAATCCCGCAACCCGAAATAGAACGATCAGGTAATAATAGAACCGGGTGGTCGTCGCGCGTCTGATCGACATTAAATTGAGTGGGCTAGAAATAAAACTTTTGCGACGCAATAACATGAATTTTGAGGATTGTAAGAGAAAAGTTGCAGTGTAAAGTTTTCAAATTAAACGGGCTAACGAGAGTGCATGCAGTTTTGGGGGAAATGCACGTGAACTTGGCCCCTCGTTCATTCATTGTTTCAATCGGCGCGGCGGTGCTGACTTGCCGTGAGTGAATGAGACCAGCCAATTCGCAATCAAAACTGTGGTTTCCATACACAGAAAAAGTTTTAAAGCTTGAGTTTGTAGTGTTTGAGCTTGTTCGAAATTTCAGCTCGTACTGAATGAAAAGCTCTCATTTCGTTAATGGCCACTTGAGCGGAATTGCGGAATGCGAGCGCAGCGCAGTGCACAAATGTCCAATCAAACAAGCTACAAATCAATACAGGACAAGGTTCAACTATTTTTGTGCCTTGTAGCTTGCAGTGCAAATCAGATACATCACAAATCTGAATCGTGAGTTGTGAATTGTGAATGGGCCTCATTTGAGAATCACCGTAATTTGTAAGGAAAATACTAACAAATGACTAGGCTCATGACTCGGCCGACTCGTAAGCCGACACGACAATGGAGAATTCAACATTCAGCATTCAGATTCACGATATGAAGAGGACGAAAGCGAGAGGCACAATTACCTAACAAGATTAAATAAGGCAAGGCGAGGGAAATGTGCGCAAGACTCAAGTAGGCGAGCACTGTGAAGCAACAAAGTCGTGAAGTGAGTCGTGTCTTCTTCAAAAGCGTGAGTAATTTCGCAGATAAAGTGCCCAATTTACCAAACAGCAAACAAGCGGTGTGGCATCATCTCGAGAGAGAAAGAAGCAAAGCACAACAATCGGACGTAATTTGATTGCATTATGCAGAAAAATGCTAAGTCAAACCACGGCCGCCTGTTGCAAATATTTATTTGCACATGCAAATGCGAATGTGAATTCTGCATGCATGCGTGTGACCACAATGCAACAGCAAAAGAAAAGGGATTTCGACCACTTCAGAAGCGCCACTACTTAAAATAGCTGCTGGTTTATGAGCACAATAAATAATTGTCATGTTTCGAATCGTGAGAAGACGGACGGACAGGCAGGCAGGCAGCAAGAAATTTACATAATCACATTTCCGAGAGGAATTATTCTCTATTTTCCTTTTATTCTGTTGTGACCATTCTGACACACGTGTTTGAATGGGAATGATTAATGCAATGCGCCAAGTGATCTTCTTAATGCATTATGCATTGTATCAACTGTTTTTAAGGAGGTGAGCTCTTTTCTCTTGCGAAAGATGAGACTGCAAACTTCAAATGCCTGCGACTGTGCCCGCGTTATTCATCTTACCTGAATCTCCAACGCCACGGACGCCGTGTCTCCGCTGAAAGTGAGCAGTTTCTGGTCCAAGATGTTGACGCTCAACGGGAAAGACACAGTTTGCTCAAGTTTGCCTGCAGAGCGCACGGAAAAGAATACAGAAATGCATGAGGAAGAGGCACAATTCAGGTACAATCAAATCAGACACAATTCAACATGATTTGGGCGTGTCGCATTCCGATTCCTCAATGCGTGTATAACAAACAATTGCCGTCATCACCGTCTTCGCGTCGTCATCATAAAATTCGTAAATTCGTATCTTACTCGTGGCTGTATTCGTATTTGTCTTTTACCTTCCCAGAGACAGTGAATCTTCCTGGCCGCGTCCCAGAGCTCCTGCACGCCGGGCTCGGCGATGATGACGAGAAGCCCCTCCACGTACGCCTCCCCGCCGTTGTTGAGCCCCGCGTCGACGAAGGTGACGCCACACTCGCCCGTCGTCAGGTCGAACTGGTACATCTTCTGACCCGAGTTGGGCGTCACGAAACGGCAGCTCGGGTCCGCGTAGTGTCCCTGAATAACAAATAGCGAATAGCAAACACGTTAATTAATGGCTCATTGTTCGCATTTCGACTTTCAGGCCAAGCAATTAATCAGCGAATCTTAACTTGCCTTTTATCACTAAATCTAAATCTGAGTGGGTGTCAGACTATTTACTTTCGTCTGAACTTCGAACCCGATATCAGACCTTCAAATCAGCCTATCACGTCCACACTTTCATAATACACGAACGACGAATCTCACCTTTGCGTACACGACGCCATTAAATTCCTGGTCGAAGGTGATTCGCACAGTCATTCGCTCCTTCCCGCACGCGACGTCGATCCCCTCGATCATTGGCGTGCGGAGCGGGTGGAACTCGTCTGCCAGCGCCGTCACGTCCGTTGCGCCGACAGACTCGTCCATGCCTACGTTGGCGCTGGAGCCTTTTGTGGACGAAGGCACAGGCGCGGGCACGGCTCCGGGACCGGCTACAGTTGGTTTGGCGTGGGCAGAGTCGGACATCGTTTGCAGCGTCACAGTCACCTGCGTCGAGAAGGATCACAAGTTTATTCAAAGACAGCGATCAACATTAACAAATTCGCGCGAAAAAATAGCCGTTGCATTTCCCTTTCCAAATGTGGCGCCGGAAAACGGACCTTATTTGTACCTTTCCCGTGAATTAAAAGCAGCAATGCAAGTAGCAAGTAGTCATCATTTTTAATTAATCATCAATTGTGCAGACGCGGACTTGAGAGACATGCGCTGGCTGTGCCTGTGATTTTGGTGCTCAATCTACATGCTGTGCTGCTGCTGCTGATGCCAATTATTTCGATACGTGAGGAGGAATTAGCACGATGCTCGATGAATGGACACAAAATGAGAGATTAAGCCGGCCGGGTTCATTACAGCAGAATACGAACATTGACTGACTTCTCTTACGAACGGCAGGTAACAATAGCTCCAAGAAAACAATGCATCGTAAAAGGCAGACGCAGTCGCAGTGTTCTTGTTCTTGTATCGATAATCAAATTTAATAAGACGTAGGCGGGCGTGTGTTGTGGTTTCGTTTCACTGCGTTGTGCTGCGCTGTTGTCCCACTGACTTATGAAAAATGATTACGACGTACGCGTACAACAAGGATGAGGATGATACCGGCAGAGTCATTAATAATAATCTTCTCTCCTGCCTGTTTTAGGCTAAATGTGCGCATTAACGTTATTAAATTGTGAAGTGTGCTGAATAGCAGAAACAGAATCAGACCGATGTTGCTGCTGGTACGGGCGCGATTTTTTGCGTATGTGTTTGTGTGAAATCTTTTCACTTTTTCTTTTAATTATCGTGCTCTTGACAGACCTGACAAACGCATATCGCATGCACTTTGCTGTTTGCTATTTTTTGTAGTCATCTTCAATAAAAAGCTAAACAATGGAAAAACACCGCAAATTAACTCAGTAGTGAGCCGACAGGGATCAAGTTACTGAATTTCATGCGGCGAACTGAGGAAGAACAGAGCCGAAAGTTAATTTGCCAAGCGGAAAAGTTTGCTGCTTGAAATCGACTCGAGTCTCGAGTGCCCTTGAGATCATGATCTCCAAAATTCCGCGGCGTAATTTCCAATTAAACGGGAGCTCTAAAGCTGATGAGGCTTGGGGTGGATTAAAATCTATTTTCGGTTCAGAAACCGTAGTGCGTTGAGGTTGAATGTTGAAATGCGGCTATGTGGCTGCGGCATGAAGAATGTCAATGACTTCTTGCTGCGAGCGCATTCAGGAAGAAGCCTCCTAAAACCCTCGTCTCACTTTCACTCTAATGACAGTCGTAAAAGTAACGTAAACCGTAAACGTACGGAGAGAAGGTAATTTGCAATTCAGCAAGTAAGCGAGAGGTAATAAAACTGAAACCAAAATTGAAATGAGGTTGAGTTAAATGCGGCTTTAAAATTAAACACAATGCTAGGGCTGCTCTCATGCCTCATGCCGTTTGCATTTAGAGTCATTAAATCAAATCGTCCTCAACTCTACACTGCGACTCAAATCGAACGACCCGTGAAGTCGTCAGTTCAACTTTCTTCTCGTTAACGCGTGCACGGTCCAATCAACATGAGCATCAACAATAATGCGAAGGTTCATCCGACGTTTTCACATCGAGTAGAAAATGCATGACAGAATTCGTCCGTTCTTTGACCATTTCATGAAGACATGACATGAACTGTGTTCCGCATACACTGCTCGTGACATTTTGACACTGCGTTGTTAAACTTTCATGTGGCCAGCGCATTTGCAGAAACAAATGCGAAGTGCGAAATGCACGCCGCGCGTGTCGTATCGTCGTTTGGCATTTGACAAGTCCGAATTCACATTCGGATTTGCATGTGCAAGGGAATGATTCCGGAGCCGAAATCGAAAGGACAATTTATGATTGTGGATTGTGTCATCTGCCAAATTGTTGCAGCTGCAGACAGGCGTCCAATTTCATATACTACTTTACGCTTATTTTATTGTGGTAGATTCTCAAACCGCCATTCATTTCACTCCACTTTTGAGGAAATACACCAAGACGTCTAAAAGTATTTTTGCAGTAGTGCATTAATGACTCATTCAATTAAACGTTTCTTGACTCTCGAAAATAAAGACTATCTTAAGTGAATGTTAAATGCAAAGCCTTGTGTTTAGATTTCCGTTTCTCATTGACGGCACTAAAATTCGATGACGGGAGATTCGAGAAAGGAGATTTTACAATAAAATTCAAATGCGAATGCAGCAAGTTTCTAGGAATTTTATTTTGGGCCCTTCACATTTCGTGTTTCGACAGAATCGAGAGAATCTACAGGCGTGATAAATGCGAAATGATTCTCGTCTGGGGTGAAAGACGACAGAACCAGCAATTCTTCTACTCGAAGATGAAATACTCATGAACTCATCTTGCGTCACAGCGCATTAGCACGAAATGTGTGAAATAATAGCATTCAGCATTCTTATTACAGAAATACAAAAGTATTTTCAAGTGCGTGCTAAAATGAAGTCCGGGCCGTGTTTACTTTTCCGTGGTTTGTCGCTGCGAATCAACTTTTGTGACGTGACGGAAGAGCGTCGATGAACAAACAAGCAACGGATTCGGAAAAGAACAAGCAGAATTCCAGAATGAAGACTGATTTGGTATTTTTGTAACAAAATCAAATCTTGTGCGTACATGACAAAAGAAATATTTATGAACTCGAAACTTTTCAACCGAAAACTTGTCTAAGCAGACGAGATTATTTGCTTGCTATCGAGAAGACCGACAGAAACACGAAAGAAAGTTTTGGGATCAGAAGAATATTTTTCAGGCATAAAATTTTGGGTGCAGCGCAAAAAATCCGTCTGCGTTGTAGGCGGATGAACGTGTGAGATTTTTTTTACAACAGTTTTCTTGTTTGCCTACCCGGAAAGGTTACCTGAGAAACGAAAAAGTTCAAGCATCACCTTCGTGGAAGATTTTTTTATGAGCGAGCTAGGAATAACCGATTCGGATCAAATTCAGCATGCAAAAGCACGTGCGGGCCTGATTTATGTTTGGCCCAGTTTTGGGGCGCTTTTTGTAAGGCTCAACCACGATTACAAAAGTTTCTCGCTGAATCTCGATTTCAATAAGCACATTTCCGAAATCTTGATTTCGGTCTGGTTCAGTGCAGACGTGAAACGAAGAAACTTTCTCAGGTATTCTTTGACCTGCTTTTGGTTTGCTTTTTATAAATACGCGATTCGATTATTATTACGATTCTATTTGATTCGATTGAGAGCGACAACAGCAGAGATTAGTTTATCGGGCTTCCCACGACGACGACCTGAAAAGGTAAATAAGCTGAAGCTGTTTATTGCGGCTTCATAAGCGAAAGCCACACGTGCCGACTGTCGGGCACCTTTGCTCTTGCTCGTGGAAAATACGATTATTGAGAGAGGAAGAGGAGATGAAAAAAGTTTGACCTGCCTGATCAAAATTGGCAAAATGCGCCCGGAATTCGCGGAAGTAATGAAGAAGAAAGACATTTTGCGTGGGACAAAAACACTCAAATATTTCTGGGCAGAACGGCCAAAGACAACAACGTGAGACTCAAGGTTGTTCCTTAACCTACCTGGTGAAAGGTTAACGAATTCTGCAGGAATAGGAATTTGTGAATATGTGTCAACAAAATTACAAAATGGTAATGGTTAAATACGGCACGAAATCTTAGAAGCTCCGGCGGAAATTGCACACTTCATTACGAAAGAAACCTTGTTTCCTTGAACGTAAACAACGTTTCGGAGGATTTCCAAATTTCTGGGAAAAACAGCAGCAAAGCTTGTGAAAATTGTGAATTACTCAATCGTGAATTACAAAGTACAACTTTATGCGGTAAACAATCATGAACTTGACAGGAGAGCTCAGTGCTGGGCTCAGTCCAGGCAGGCAGGCGTCAAACAAAGTTCCGCAATGCAATCAAAACCAACGAAAACGCAGGAGGCGAGTGGTTCGGGGGCAGCTCCCTCCCAGGCAGGTCGAATTAATTGCTTCAAAGACCGAAAGCCAACAGCAAATAAAGGAAAGGTCGTTCGCATTCGAACCGCACGCGCCTTCTTGTTTCGCGAATTAAAATTCGCCTACCAAACGTGTGATGTGTGAATTTTCCCACTCGCATTCGCATTCGCCGAGCCGAACGAAAATTAGCCTTCTAAATATTCTGTTTCGGGAGAATTTGAGAATCCTCCAAGCCGAAGCATGCAACAAATTCCTTTCCGAGCTCGTCCCGTAAAAAAGAAATGAAGCGTATGAGAAGCTTCAGGAAGCAGTAATCAGCTTTCTCTTTTCTCTTCTGCTCCTGCCTCGTGGCAACACAAATTGACATCGTCACTCTCAAATAAATTACGAAGGACGGCCATGAAAAGTAAACAAACAATTAATTTTCTTTCACTTTACTTTATCCACGAGTTTCTCCAATCTGCGTGTCTGCGTCTGCATTTATAAGAATTCAGTCGAAATGCGAAATACGCAATAGAACGAACAAAAATGCTCACGCGGAAAAAAAGCAGCGCGAAAGGATTACGTCGAATAAACAAAGGCGAGAGCACATTTGAAGGCTTATTCGCTTTAAGTAAAATTCAAAGTGTTTCTGTTGCTTCATTGAAAGCAGAACCAGGAACAAAAGACCCGCGCCCTGCCCATTGTCTGTTTACCTTCTTGAAAGACCAGGCCACGCTTGGCTTGGCTTGTGGGAACAAAACGAGACGAGGCACAAACTGCGGCTAGAGCACGTAGGAGATTAATCACCGAGAAAGTTTGTTAATGCCAGGCAATGGCTACAAACACCGTAATGAATTAGGAATCTCGCTTTGTACTTTATACAACGACGCCTTAATAAAATACGGGAACACGAGCAAAGTTGCGAGTTGCGAATTGCGAATTTAGGAACGATGATGAATGGATGAATGGACGGGCAGAGGCAGCCAGTAAAGCAAATTTTGTTTGCGTAAGAAAAGTAAGTAAGCGCGTTCGTAGAAAATACCACGCAAATTGCAGGCAATGGCAATCACCCTGTTCGGAGTTCTTTGGAATTTTTCTCGTTAATAATGTCTTGATGTAAGAAATGTTTCCAGAAAGATAACCCAAAACAAGGCAAGGAAAAGACTAAAGAAGGGGACGACCACGCAAATCGCCGTTCTTACCTGTGGCAGATTGGAAGGATGCGGATGCTGCATCTGCATCTGTGACGTTGAAGACGGAGCGGGCACGGACATGGGCATATGCATGAGCACCTTCGCCGTATCGGACCCCATTTGCATCTTAGTGTGGGCGACGACCGTCGTCGGAGGCAGCGACGTGTTGGCAATCGTCGTCATTGTCGTCGTGGTGGTCGTCGCCGTCGCTGGAGTCGGACCCGGCTTGACGAGCGGGCGGTTAACGCTCGCAGCAGTCAGCTGGATGGTTGGCACGGGGTAGTGGTAGCCCATCACCTGAGACAAGACAACAGGACAAAGGACAAATTAAATCGCTGTCACGCTTCCTTTAGCCTTGCTGCCTTAATTAAACCACAACTTGTTGTTCGTGAGTCGTGTCTCGTGGGAACAAAAGTCGGTCGACCAAAATTAAGTAACTCGACAACAAAAGGCCGCAAAGGCAGGGCAGGCAGGATGCGATCATCTTTTCATCTCGCGACCTTGCCTCACTTACACGACTCCAACTCGGCAGCGGATGATGTAAATTAGATTCGTAATTCGCAACTCAATACTTATTAATTAAGATTATCAACGCAAACTATTCACAATGTTCAATTCAAGGTCACCAACCTCCGTGAGACCAAAATTCTCAAGTTTCTTGCTTCTTTCAAGGAAGCGTTTCGAGTTTCGTGTTTCTAATCGAATTTTCTCTTGGCAAAAGTGAGCAAAAGTTGCGAATTGCTAATTTATATATTTTTAATTAGTTTGTAGCTCTCTCACCTGAGGAACTTGTTGCGAGGCTGCCGCGACGTGGACGTGGCTGTACAGGTGATGCTGATTGGACGCAGCTGCGAGCGACGGCGACTGGAGCTGCGACTGATACTGATGCTGGTGCTGCTGCTGGAGGTGGTGATAACGACTCGAAGAAAGCACGGCGTGGCTCGTGAAACACGCAAAGAGCAACCAGGACACAAATAACTTCATCATGATTCGGCAGTAATTAATTAATTAATTTGTGACGGATATTTTAAAGTCTCAACGTTTCAAGAGTTTGTTCGTTCGTTCGATCGTCCTTGAACGCTTGTGCTGGTGGGCTGAAAGCTGAAAGTCAGGGAAGGTCAGGTTTTCTGGAAACTTTCTTGGCTTTGGCTTGGCTTAGGTTATGGCGTGTCTCATCTCGCCTCAAGTCTTTTCACTTTCACAATCCAAGGCCACGATGGCAACGGCCAAGAGCCAATATCCGAAACAGGAAAGAAAGCACAAGACAAATCCAAATTCACGTTCAATTCACGGGTGGATGAATAATTGACAGATAAGAATAAGATGTGGGTAGGCGACAGAGGAAGTTGAAGTTGAAGATGATCTGTAAATTCGGAAACCTCAAATCTGACAAATCATCTGTTTATATACGGCAGCGGTGGTGTGGCAGCGGCAGAAGACCAGGGCAGGTACGACACGGCACGCATTTCATCACAGCCACGGTACAAAGGGACTTTCCGACTTATCACTCATCTTCGTTCTCATAATTGCAGTGCGGATAAAATAAAAGTGATGCACCCGCACCCAACTGCAATGTGCAATATGCCCATGCGATTTGTGTACCAGGCCAAGAATAGGAACAAACGCCTAAATTGAATGTGCGTGTAATACACGCTTACATTTACGTGCGCTAGTGGCTTGCTTTGGTTTGGCCCGCAGAGATGTGGTTCATACATCATCAAAGATCGTTCAGGTGGTTGCGTTCTGATTCCAATACTCGCCGCATCGTGGTGGTATCGTACTTGGCTTATGGCTCATTGCATAGTGTTTGAATTAGAAATCTCTCACGGCCTGCCTATTTTGAGTGAATGCTGAGCCTAACAATGCGAGCTCACCTGGATCCCATCATCATCTCAAACAATATGAAAAGGCTCATGAGCCCAGCCGTGCAGGGGGCCGCGTATCATACCCATCGCGCTCCTTTTCTTCTGCGCCTAGTCTTCTTTTCTCTTGCCTTGATTTGGCAACAGGAATTCTAATTCCATTGTTGCCCTGCTGCACTCGTGCATTCTGCATGCACTCTTTTCGTCCTTTCCCTGCCTCGTCGTATACGTGTGCAGTCGCAGGCCGTCCGTGCTCAAGTGCTCATGAATCAAAGCACACTGGCTTGCTGTGCCTCGCTTAATTTCTGTCAACTATGTCACGACGTCGACGCTGGTCCAAATTGTTAGATTGCAAAATCCCCTTTGCTTCTCATTCTCAACTTTGCATTGCGATAATTTTTCATTTACGTTCTTGATCGTCGTTAATTTCCGCTCATTTATTGTTCTTGTTGCTTGCCCTTAAATGTCGATGATACCCGCGGAGCTGCCGCTGCTGCCCTTGCTCTTGCACTAAAATCGTAAAATCTCGAGCGTTTTCCATCCCATCAGCTTCACAGCCAGGTGTCCTCAGCCGTGATCTTAAATGCTTCAATTTTGGTTTAACGTAGTCTGAAGTTTACCGGCACATCGTACAGCATTGCGAGCCACACCGAGATGAAAAAGAAATAGACAAAGATGCTCATAGTAATCATTATAGCGGTGCTGTGTTAATGTGCTAATGTGAAGATGATTATGACGAATGACTTTGGTTTACAAATATTAATTGAACTACAGCGCCTGACAAATATTAACGAACAAAGAATCAAGTTCATGAAAGATGAACTTGAAGGATGCAGCATTGGCACAATGGACAAAATCTATCAACTCGGATCTCGGATTCAGACGGAGTTAACTGAGGAGCCGCCAGGAGTCAGACGGGAACCGAATGAATGAAGTCAATGCTCGAGTTTTAGAAAGCCTACCGCTTCATTGTGTTGCCAATTTTCGCACAATGGTCGTAAAACTCGAAGAATGAATGGCTAAAGTGGTAAAATGAAGAAAGGTTGAATAAAACGAGTCTTCGTTATTTGCGAAATGGGAAATGGCAGTTCAAACGAAACTAAGCGATTGTTGACTGATTTTATAGCCTGTACTTTAGCCTAAATGTTCATGATGAAAAGAGAAAACTAATTCATTCGACGACACAAAACCCAGGCATCAGGCGGATGTCGACACAAAAGGTCCGATGAGGAAGACGCAAAAGTATTTAAAACCCTGGTCGCTAGGCTTGGCTTTCAGTCTAATTTTAACGAGGCGCTATTAAATTAAACTGCGAGTGAGTATCTTGTCGCAACGCATAAATTAAATTACGCATCGGTGAATCAACTGAACTCCTTTCCTCTTTCCTGTCTAATTACATCGCAACATTCAACATTGCAGGCTGCATGCAGCGATGATATTTGTGATGCAGTTAATAAAGAATTCGAATCGAGCACAATGACGAAGACGATGATATGTGAAATTTCACTTTTCCCGTCAGACAATTACCATTCATTTGTGCTGCGTGGTGTTTTACATTGCTTTTGGTCAAAAATGCCATGTAGTTATGAATACGCTCGTAAAACGGCTGCTCCATTGTGACGTGATTACAGACAGACAAGATGCCGAACTCTTTCTGACATTCGGCAGACGCCAAGTGAGCCTTCGCCTTTTGATACTTTACAGACTCTTCACTCTATTTGAAGTGAAGCTGGAGCAGAGCATTTGCGTTGATCTCGTTTAAATGTCAATCAATCATCCTGGACGCTTATAACACGAGTAACAATGGAATTGGTGAATTGGCCTTACAATACCTCGCTTTGAGTTTCAATTTAAGAAATGAGCTTTGAAAATGCACGTGCCGCATAAAATAAGATCAGATCATCTCTAACCGGGCAAGCAACAGGCAAGGCATGGCACATGACATCTGTAATTATGAATCAGCAAATTAATGACGTTCGAACCGTATAATTAAGCGTCGAGCCTCCAGCGCAGCGTCAAGATTTCTTCAATATCTCCACGCCACGTGTAGTCTATAGAGTTAATTTATTGTTCTCTGAAACATGCATTCTGCAATTTGTATTTGCTGTAGCAATGAACACGAATTCGAATTTAATTAAAATGTGCGGGCAAATATGCAAGCGGAATAATTGCATTTTGCTAATGACCGCACGGAATGCCATTCATTTGTTGTAATTTAGTGGCTATCATGATGTATTGTCAGTTAGTTTTAACTACGAGTTACGAACCTAGCCTGCCCGCAACAAGTCCCATGTTCCGTGCTTGTGTAGCATACGTAGTACAAAGAAGTAAGTTGCAAGTCCAAACACGAACGGTCTCCGGCAGTTTGTTATTTCCTTTGTTAGCTGAAGTATGAACTTGAAATTCGTATTTGAAGCGGCAGACGAGCCTCACAATGGGGTGATTCGTGATTCGAACACAAATATCTTAAGCTAAGAAGTTATGATTTTAGAAGATTTAATAGCTTGATAAGTCCAAATCTCGAGTATATGGCCTTAATTTTCCTCGTATCTCAATATGCCTTAAAAAGTTAACTTGAATTTTGAATTTCGAAAAGCTGAAACCAAAACTTCCCTCTCAATTTAAGAGTAATCGCAACCACTGGACGCTGTTATATTAAAGAGTCGGCGCTTATATTTTCTCATCACTACCCAATACATTAGGGAATTTAAGAGGACGTGAAGCCAACTCACGAGGGCTCTTAAGTTTACGTGCATATGAACGTTTAACAGCTTAACAGTTTAACGAAGCCGAATCGCGAATCCCCCCAATAGCAATTCGTTGTTGATGTTTGTGTGCTTTGCTCTGAGACCTGGGAGCGAGTTGGATATTCCATAAACTTAATTTAAATCTCAGTAATTTATAATTTTTGATTAAGTTAACTTCGAAGTGCTCTATTTGGTGATTTATAACAGCGCGGTATTAGCGCCATTGATTTTATTGGTCAGCCTTGGAAGTGCTGGAAGACAGTATCGGGAACAAGATGAGGAAGCTCGGAATTGGTCGCCCCAACAAGCGCCTTCGCCCAACGGAGGCTCCACGCCAAGCGTTGCTTTCACCACCTGCAGTATTCGACGAAGACGGCGGCGACGGAGGAGGAGGAACTGCTAGCCAAGGTCTGAACGTGCTACATTCAACAGCGATTGGGTCGCCTTCGAAGAGAATCGCCTTGTCCGATCCCCTAGACTCTGATGACGAAATTTTGTGTCCCTCATCATATCCCGTGTCACGGCCAGTACGCAGTCAAATTCCTCCAAGCCGTCCAAGTCCACGCATATCTCCGACTGTAATCCCTGAGTTGGCGTTAGCGAACGGGAGCCAGAACATTGATGAGGACACACAAAACGGGCAGCGCGCTGCGAATGGAAACACAAACAAGAGACGCGTTCATCAAGATGTGCCGGCCGCCACGAACGGGAACACGAATATACAAACGCCCGCCGGATCTCAGCACTTCTTGCAGCCACAACGCAAAGGAAGAAACGCTCCCGTTTTTGTAAACACATCTTCCGGGTACCCCGACTTCTCAAATGTCCTTCATGACTATGGATTCGTATTGTCAGCGCCTGCCGCCAGAAATTACATGCGTGAGTTTCATAAGAACTGTAGAATTTGTTGCGGTAGCTTTTTTATGTTTTTCTAATGGCATGAGGCACGGGGCCTGATACTTACAGAAAAGAGTGAGCTTCTATTTCGCAAAGAACTGCATGATTGGATTGACGACCAGTTGAAGAAAGAACCGGAAGGAGCCATGAACCCGGGGATGAAGTTCATTGCAGCTATGAGGACCTACTTATCTACTCACGCAAATCTCCGGCATAGTATGACTCCAACACAGCACCCTGATTTGGTCCCTCAAAGAAGTTTACTCCACAATTTGCTTTGCATTCCGACACTGCAGCCGTACCTGCTGGAGATAATCTTTCCAGCGTTGGCCGAGGCGTGCTACTCTGCTGGGTAAGTTACGCTCAAGATAATTCAAGATGAAAGAGGGTAGATCTAACAGCTCACTATGAATTTAACAGAAGCGAACAGGAAACGGTTGACACTTTGGTGAGCATTGTTCACCAGCTTAGATGGATACCGAAAGTTGTTGACACCGAGAAGTTTGTGACTCCAATCTTGGATTTCGTGAAAAGCGGCACCACCGTAGCGCAAAAGCAGCTGATTTCAAACTTGCCCGAAATTATTCCCGAAGACAAGCACCAACGAATTGCAGACACCTTGAAGTGAGCCTAACAGAGCTTAAAATTTTGATTTTGTTTTGGACTTATTTTGTGTATTTTTCCAGGTCACTGCTAGACAAGCCACAAGAGGCTGAAGTTGTTCCAGCCATCATGGATTGCTACTCAAGCTTAGACGTGCCCCCAAAAGAGTGGATGAAAGTTCACGAAGCTGCACTGTCGCAGATGTTTAATTCTTCTCTCGCGGCGTACCCTGCCTTCTTTTCCTTCCTATTTAGGACGGAGGATCCTGTGATCTTGAAGGAGGTATGCCCATTCTGGTTAGTAAATGTTCTTACATGTACTTCATTTCTTGTTTCATGCATTCGTTAGACAATTTCCAAAATGAGAAAGAACCTACAAATTACTCCTCTCACGCAAGATGCAAAAACTCCGGTTCACATGGTCGAAATTGTGGAGAAACTCCGATTTTGTGCAGCGATGAATGCACAGCTCATTCCAATATGGGTCAAGGTAGACTACGGATTAAGATGATAGACACCATTGCCCTGATTTAATACTTACTGACTGTGGCTGTAGCAAGTGAAGCAAGACATCGAGGACGAGGACCAGCTGCAAGAGTTGCAGCCGGTTGATATCATTATGCTGCTGGTATTTGCTGAGTTCACGAAACCTCCGATCACCACCCTCAATCTCTTGTTTTCCAAAAAGGACATCGCCATCAAACTGTTTGATAGTCTTCTCCAACATAATTTACCAGTGAGTCATGTATTGTAACTGTGCATTCCACGCATTAGTGGCTAACTTCTCTGTTTACTCTCCCTTCAGATCCTGAACCAAGTTTTCAAGACTCTATTGACTATCTGCTGCCTCGCGATTCGCGGCAAAGAGACACATCCGGTTATGGAGCACATACTTTCGTCAGTGACACTGATACAGAGGATTGCCTAAATTGTATACGCTTTACGGATTCTGACGATGCTTCTTGCTTCTTTGCAGAAATTTAT
The DNA here is from genome assembly GCA_009869945.1 of Mesaphorura yosii. Classification (NCBI taxonomy): domain Eukaryota; kingdom Metazoa; phylum Arthropoda; class Collembola; order Poduromorpha; family Tullbergiidae; genus Mesaphorura; species Mesaphorura yosii. The sequence goes on from WIXG01000140.1 coordinate 57,549, forward strand.
TCCTTCGTTTAAGCATCATTGAGAGTCAAGAAATTGCGTTCCGATTATCGAATTTCCTTATGGAGTCTACCGCAGGTCGCCTGGCCAGTCTGAGGATTCTTACCCAACTTGCCACACAAAATCCAACCCGGTTGCTACACTTTTCAGCTCATTTGATGGTTAGAATGTTAACAGTTCGTGTGGTTTGGCCTCGTGCTTTTGTTTAACGCGAACCTCCCTATTTTTTCAGTCTGTCGTAGCAAGCGTCATGCGGTATCCTTCTGGTCAGATTAAGCAACTGATGAATGTACTCGCTATGTTGGCCAACGTTGAAGGCAACAGAAGCTCTGAAGCATTTGGTTCTGAATTGGCAATATTTCTAAGAAAGCAATTAACTCATTTCACGGACTCAACTCGGTGCTTTGGAGTTCTGGGAACAATTGCGACAGTGAAACAAATGTGCCAGAAGGACGAGAAGGCGACCGGCACAAATAACGGTAATGCACTTGAAAAGGGGTCAAAGTGTTAAGATATGGTGACAGAATATAATTTATTGTTTGCTTCAGGAAAAATTAAGGAATTTCTGGATTTGGTGTGGTCTCTAGTCGAGAGAGAAGAGGACGCCTGTTTATTGTTTTTCGATGAACTCGCAGAAATAGCCGAGCTGCTACCCAAGTCCATACTCAAAAAGTATCAGACAGTAATGGCCGAAAAGTTTGAGGTTTGCGCAATTTGATTTAACTCATTTAACCCAAAAAATCGCTATGTTGTTTCGGTTCCAAAGAATGACTTTACTCACAGAAATATTGGACCGCTCCCACTACTGAGCCGAAAGCAAATGCGAAGGATGAAATTGGACTGAGTCTGTCAGACTCATTCGATGCCAACAGAGAATTGGAGAAAGAACAGATTTCTATTTCGTTTCAAGAAAAGCCTTTGGGCATGAGCCCTCTGGTTGCGCCCTCGCATTTGCGGCTGGTGGGTCGCCTGGTTTCCGCAAAAGAAAACGGAGATCTGTCTGAAATTGATGCAATTCTGGGTTGTCCTGTTGTACTTCCTGATGTCGAAAGTATGAAAGTTTCCAATAGGAAAGGACTAGTCTTCCGCTTTGCTTAATGCAGCCAACTCCTAATTTTTTTTGTTTACAGCTTATTACGAAGACTCGAAGAAACTGAGCGAATGCTCGTACGACCAAAAGAAAAAGCTCGGGCTCTATTTAATCTTGGGCATCAACTTTTTTCGAGAGTCCATCTCAGCATTCATACAGCAAACCGACCCTGAGCTCAGAATCAAAATCTGGCTGCGTCTGACAAACGTGGCATTTCTTCAGCAGATGTTGGTCAAAAATTTCCACCAGTTTCCGTGTCTTCCGAAGGCGTATGTGGAAGAAGTGAATGCTACACACCGTTTTGGCTTCGGCACGAGCTCGAGCAAGCAGAAACCGTTGGGTGATATTACGCTGAAAAAGAAATTGTCGAAACCTGCAAACAAAACGCAGAAAGAAGATGCTGACACTACAAAGCAGACGACGAAAAAGAAGCCAGGCAAAGAAGCGAATCCTAAGAACAAGATCGTGGAGTTGGAAAATTTAATCCAACCGAAAGTTATTCTGCCGTATTTACGACGATTCGATAAAGCGGTAATGTTTATGCTTATTCCGTGAAATTTCCAATTTATGAACGATAGCTGTTCCGGCAACGACAGGTCTTCAGTCATCTGCTGAAATTTCCGTTAAACGATGAGCCAGAAGTTGACTTCTCAACGATTGTACAGAATATTTCGACTTCGCCTGCTACTCAGCTTCAAGAAGTTGCAAAATTCAGTCCCGTCACACTTGTGATGCTGTTGACTGAAATTAATCAGCAGACAAAAGATCAAAATTCCACTTTCGATGTGTTGGAGATCAAGAATGTCGTTTCCTCAATTTGTTCTCATTTAGAAAACATTGAGTCATTGTACGAAGTAAGTTTTGTCGTCCCTCACCGTCACGGCGGAATCCAAATAAAAGGAGAACAATTTAAATGATGCGTTGTTCATTTTGTTTCAGGGAGATAAAATCGGTTCAGAGTACGAAGGCCACTTTGAGGCGTGTTTTCGCCTTTTACTCCACACATTCGGCTTAATTCTGGAGAGAACGCAAGCCCGTCCAGCTAAGGAGCGAAAAGATATTTTCCAAAAACTTGTCACAAAGGTCGAATCGCGTATAAGTTCAGAAGGAGTAACTGAAGATTCATTTTCAAAGATCTTGAAGAACGTTGCTCAATATTTTGCCAACTTTTCAAAATGTGTAAAATCTCCATCAACAGCGGTGGAGCATTTGCTGTTGCTAAAATATTTGGACGATTTAGCGGAAGACGATCAGGTCGTTCCATGCATTGGTAAGATTTTATTCTATTATGACAATTTGAAATGCCTGAAACAATGCTCTTGCTCTCATTATAGAAAGTGTGTCGAAGGCGTATTTGACGAAGAATTGGACACTGGTTTCTTCTCAAGTTGATCCAATTCTCAAAACCTGGTTAAGGAAAGCTACCGATCCGCTGTCTGTTGTTCAGGAGCTCACCCAGTCGCTGATTCGACATAATGGGGACTGCATTATCGAAGAATTGCCTTGCAGGGAAACGTACAAGTCCTGCTCGAGACTGACTTTTCACATTTGGTACTCTGCGCTCATGTCGAGTCTTAGCTTCCACGTCTACAAACGCGTAAGTTTTGACTTCGGCGTTTGTGCCTGGAATTCGTGTTTGTGTGAGACTACTTTTGGCGTCTTGACCATTTGCGCAGGGAAAGGCGATGAAGACGCCAGACGACATGTACGAATTTTGGAACACGGCTTTATTAATCTTGAAGGATTTGTTCATGGTCATTCAGGACTGTCGCACAAACAACTACCTCCTGCCTTTGCTGAAGGTACAAAGAATCTTCAATTAACATTTGCCATTCGCTAATACTCAATGACAGAAATTTTTCTCTTAGTACACGCGACAATTTTTTGAGGCCATTAACCTCCACTGTGTCAAGAAGCTCCCTATAATCATCCAACAGAGAGATTCTGGTGAAGGCAGACAATTCATGAAGAACCTTCAAAATGTTACTCGAAAAGTGCAGATCGTTTGTGCTCATTCGAAGGTAAGCAAAATTACCCTCAATTTACTGCTGGAATCTGGATTGTCTCGAAAACGTCTGATTGGTATTAGGTTGCAAAAGACACGAGCTTGTTGAAGTTTGTCCCGCTGCTCCGCAAAACTCTGGAGGCCCTCGTATTCCGTGTGCGAGAGTCCCTGGCCGAGTCCGGATTGGCAGGCGCCTTTGTACTCGGGTCCCTGGTAAGAAATCAAACTCCAGGGATACTTACCTAGCGCGTTTCATTAGCTTAAATGCGTATTTTTATACAGAAACACAAGAACATTGATGGCCATATCATCAATTCTCAGCCGTATATGAGGGATGATTCTGACGATGAGGATGTGGACTCAAACGAAGAAGCCGAGGAAGACGATGACGATGGTGACAGTGACTTGGCCACTGACGCTGCCCAGTTGCCGATGCCCGTACCGTCAACCTCTCGACATGCGACAGGGCTTCAACTTTCAGATGACGAAATGGAGGAGGATGTGCCTTCTGTTGACGACGAAGACGAAAATGCACCGAGTGACATCGAAATGGAATTCTCATGAATGAATGAGCTTCTCTGTTAAATAATGCAATCCAAATGTCTTAGTTTTGAACTTTTTCTTTTATTAAACAAGATTCTTCAGAAGTTCATAAAAAGCCATCAACATTTCAGAACAAATTTAATGAAATTCTGCAGTCTGCAGGCTTCTCGAGTCAAGAAAGTAAGACTTAAGATTTCAATAAGTAGACATAAGAAGTTAGTACAAATTTTCGGAATTTGAAGTCCGAGGCTTGACAATTTTCTCCATATTCTTAATGATGAGGTCGTACAGTGCAGCGTAGTGGTTGCGCACCTCACAAAGAACAATTCGCAGGCTAACAAACTGCTTCTCGTCGATTTCCTCCACGAGCTTTCTGTAGTCGTCGATGTGAGGGAACTTGGCAATCTGCAAGTCATTAAATGATGATATGATGATGCCAATTATCAGATTTAAATCGTAACCCAATCAGAACATTAATAGCTTACCTTCGAGATAATTTTTCCACGATTAATGTAGTAACGAGAGATTTGTTCGTAAAAGGTGGCCGCTTCAGCTTCCACTGTTCTTATCTCTCCCAGCGTGTCCTCTTGAATTGATACGCCGAAGTTGTTTCCATCCTCAATCTTTGGAATGAGAAATGTCACCCACATCTTCAGCTTTTAATTTCAAATGAAAAGAAAGCATAAATTCGCGTCATTCGTCATTAAATACATGTTCCAAGATAAGTGTGAGGATAAAAAGGATTTTAGACTAACCAAGTTTGCATCTTCAACCAAGCCGCGAATGTAAGGTTTGACAATATCAATGAGTCTGCCAATGTTCTTGTTGCAAAGAACTGCACCAGTCGGGAGAGCGAGGACTTTGGTTCCGGCAACCGGGAAGCCCGGCACGTCAAACTCGCCGTCTTCCTCAGCTTCATACTTGCGTTTCTTTCCAGCAGCCGCCTTCTTCGGGTTTACCCCTTCGTGATTATTTGTGTGTTGTTTCAGACCTCTAAAGTGTCAGAATAATTTATCGACTTATCCACTGCGTTTTCGTCCTAACGTGCTAACCAAAACTGCTAATATTGATATTCCAATGCCTACCTTGCAATCGCCTCCGCGTCGGGAACGGGAATATTAACTGCTTGATGAAATACTGACAAATCCTGAGTATCGAAATCCTTATCGAGGATGTCGTTCAGTGCCAGGATCTTGGTTGGGAACTTGGTCTTGACGAGATCTTCAGACTAGGACGAATTAATAGATTAGTACAAGCAAGCGCAGCCGGTGGCTACTATTTTAGCTTAATCCTACCGAGTAATTATTTACCTGCTTTTTAACCGAAGCCACATACTGCTCTACTCCCTGGAAAATTAAGTTAATCAATTAATTTCAATTTCATTACACACTAACACCGATAACCAATTTCCGATAGCAATATCAACTTACTTGACTCAATTGAGCTGGTTGCTTAAGCGCAGACATCACTTCCGGAGCCGTTGGGGTTGCTGGAATTTGCACGAATATCCCGGTGTAGTTGGAGGATCAGTTGATTAGTAGATTAATTAACTTTTAACTACATTAAAACAGCAGGAGTCAATGTTATGTTCGTTTTGAACGACAGAACAGACGACGGGTACTTTTCCTCCGTTGCCTCTGCTGATTCAGAGCATGCATGTGTCGATTCTCGATTCCAGCCAGCCAACAGAAGCGTTTAAACTGCCTTGCCGTGAGTTGCAACTACAACGGCACGAAAGCAGGAGTCCCACATTTATTACGAATGAGGCATTTACGAGACTTTTGCTCGCGTCTTTTAGCGCTGATAATTTACGAAGTGAAATGAAACAGGTTAGAACGCAATCATCTCAACGAATCATACAGAATTTATTCAATTTGATACTTTACTGGATATTCACTTCACACAGATTCACCATGTTATAATTTTATAATACGCATTATTACAAGACAATCGCAATAATTACTTATTGGAGGATGAGATTAATCAATCAATAAGTCAATTAATGGAGTCCACAACGGCATGAAAAATTCGGCAACAATTTTTGTGTTTCTAGCGTCTTCATTCTCACGTTTCATAAACTTCTCCGTCTCCATTCGCGTCTTCTTCTTCCTTGACATGAGCGTCGTAGGGTCCGTCGTCGTCGTACGGCCCGTAAGACTCGTAGTGTGGGTAGTCGTCGTGTGGCTCTTCCTTGACCTTGATCTGGCCATCCTCCTCTGTCTTGACCCGGTCCCGATCTCGCTCCTTCTCCTTCTTGATCTTCTTCTTGTCCTTCTCATTTCTGTCGCGTGACCGGCTCCTGTGCTTTCGTTTCTTGCTGCTCTTGTCCCTATCACGCTTGTCACTCTTGTCCTTGTCCTTGTCCCTGTCCCGAGACTTCTCCCGGGATTTGTCACGATCTTTTCTGTCGCTCTTGTCTTTGTCCCGGTCCTTATCTCGAGATCTTTCACGCCCTCGTCGGTCAACCTTGTCTTTGTCCCTCGATCGTTCCCGATCTCTTCTGTCCCTTCCCTTGGAGCGGTCTCTCTCTCGTCGATCTCGGTCAACCTTGTCGTATCTGCCTTTGGACCTTCGAAAGGCAAAATTGAACAATGTAGATTCCTGTAACTGTAATTTTCCTGAGCTCAATTCAAAGTGCAATTGAAATACCTGTCACGATCACCACGATCGCGGCGATCTTCTCCAATTGATAGGCCCCGATCTCGCGGATCCGCATCACGAAAACGGTCGCGGTCGGCGTCGTCTCTTCCAGAAATCTTCACATTTACGTCGGGGCCACCCCGGCGAGTTCCTCCAAGTCCGCCACCTGCAGAAAGGAAATGAACACATGAATTTTGGCACATTGCATGAAAGCATGATAAAATCGCGGCATGCAGTCGATTAAAGTCTCAAACTTACCCAGGCGTCTGGGCAGCCATCCTTTGACCGTTCGCCCACGTTCAACGTCTACGAGGACTCGTCGTCCGTCGATCTTCTTTCCATCCGCATGCTTGTAGGCAGCTAAGAAGAGGGCAAGAATTAATTATGTTGGCAATAACAAAAACGTCGTGCCACGTTATTTCATGGAAGAAGGAAACTTCGAAAATGCTACAGCGAAACGTAAAACGTACTTCGGAGTGCGAAATCAGAAATTAGTTTGTGCTATCTGTGTTGTCTTGTGTGAAGCTTCATGCTTCGCACATTTAAAATTAGAACGTTAAACCATGTCGGTGATTGTTCGCAGAATGATGCAACTTTAGACTAAAAATTTGCCGTGTATCCTGTCGTTTGCTTTCTCTCCAACTGGGTTTTTAGTTTTTATGCTTAATTCTTAATGTCGAATGTCGAGGGTGGTAAACCTACCCGTTATTCACAAAACGGTGGTTTTGAGACGCTTCTACGAAACTTTACAATGGGTTTGATCTCAAGTTGTCGAGTTTCTTGTCATTAGCCTGCGGTGAGAAAATTCCGCAATTGTGAAACAAAATCAACAGTTCATAAAGCTCACAGAAGTTCCCATTTCACCATTTTACCCTGCGTGTCCTCTCCTCTCGATGCACAGCTCCTTCGAGACAAACTTACCCTTTCCAGGTAACTTACCAGAAACAACGTTCTGAGTGTCTCTCTCAAAAGTCTCAGCCATGAAAATTCATCCCACTTACTTACGTTTACGGGAGGACCCTTTTCTTCTTCAACTTACCCGTGAAAGTGAAATCTCGGTAAGATGGTAAGAAATTGAAGTTAAACGGAATTGAAGAAACTATTTAACTCTGGGTTACCCAAGCCCAACAAATTCCATTAAAAAATAGAGTAATTTAAGTATTTTAGAAGGTTTTACCATTTTACCCTTTCGCTCAATGGTTACCTTTCCTTTCCAATCGTCAATTGCGAAGGACAGTTGTATGGAAAGGGAATTCTGCGTCCAGAAGGGTCAGTGAGGAATAACTAACGAAATCCAGACTCTACCTTCGACACTTTACCGTTTGCTGGTGGTCGCAGCCACAAACCACAATAATTGTCAATGCCAGTGAATGAGTGAAGAGAGCCTCGAGTACCTAACTTACCCCGAAGGACATACTCTCACTTACGCTTACTTTTATGCTCCAGCAATGGCGGATCTCGAATGACATGCGCCAATACCAACTAACTCCTGCCTCGATAACCGCTTGCATCTTACCCTTTGCTTATACATGCTAACGTGCTTCCGCTTAGGAAATTACTTAAAACCTAAGTCTTACTCGCCCTTAATTTGCCTTAGCCAAAGCCTGACGAGTTTTTAGTTGGGCATAAGTCAACCAGCCAGTCCACGCGCAGGAACGTTATGAATCCAAGAATGAATTGTATCACTAAGAAGCGCAATAAAATGGTGAACTCTGTGAGTCTCGGTGCTTGGCATTTCCATTTGAATTAACTTACAGTGCATGTCCCTTTCATGTTCGTACTCCACGAACGCATACCCGCGTGGCTTCCCTTCTTTCTTGTCATTCACAACGTAGATCTGCAAATTAATTCAAGTATATGAGTTTCCACTTAAATATTAGCGTGGAATATATCAGTTTCAGTTGAGCAGCTACCTTCCTGATGGGTCCGTAGGCTTCCAGCTCCCGTCTTAGTTTTGACTCCGACGTATCGTAATTCTACACAAAATGAACGAACTCAAGCTTACAGCTGACTGATTGATAGCTGTTGGTCGAAAGGATAATATGGATTTGATAAAGAAACTTACAAGTCTGCCCACAAAAAGTGTCCGAAATGGATCGGTGGTACGCTTTTCTGTCGTATTTGGATTCCCTGAAAATTTAATAGAATTAGTAACCCATTCGCAAGAACAAAGTTGAGCTCATTAAGGAATTGAATGAAGCAGTACACACAATTGACAATATCCAGCTCGATCTTGTACAAAACTTGCTCCTGCTTGGCCTTCCTTTTCCGTTCGAGTCTTTCGTCTCTCGTTTCATACTTTGTCGGTGGAGGAGTGTCCTTAGGATCCTCGAAAAACTTTAGGTAGTCACTGACGCCACCATAGCCAACTGTTCGTTTTTCATGTGTCAGTGGAGTAACTGGTGGCAAGTAGGGAAGGGGATCTCTGGCAGCGAAGAGGGTCAGCAAATTCGGTGGTAGAAACTGTGTCATCTTGAATTACTGATAAGTATCAACAACAATACGCCAACTTAGTTAATCACAACACTAATTATTACTGAATCTGCCAGCGAGACAATCCCAATTAACGAATTAACGCATGTGGGATCTTAAACACGAACTTCAAAAGGGCGAGCTACATGGAATGTTGCAATAAACTATGCAGAACTTACTGCTCTTTGATCAATTAATTCTTAATTTATAATTATAATTCAACAGTTTCTGGCGAGACGACAATTGGGTCTGTCCTTTTACTCATTTATTACAGCAGATTTAGCGTTGATTTTCACCGCTGCGCTGCGTCGTCGCTTGTTTGGGCTTTGGCGAGTAACCCGAAACGGCACGCGAGAGAGCGCAGAGACTCCACAAACGCTTCGTCGCGTACCAAAGCTAAAACGTAAAAATTGAGACGGAGCTCAAGCCCACAGAAAATGCACGAGAAATGGGCGTCCAATCCTCCAAGCTAATTAAATTGATGCAGTTCTATTTGGCAACATCGTTCAGCTTGATACAACACATTAACACATTTAATACCCAAAGTGCAAAGTGCCAATTCGTTGGTCAGTGCTACAGTCATCAAATATAGTCACTGGAATTGAATTTGCGTGGAAAATGGCAAGTCCAGCGTCGAATTTAGAAGTGAAAGTCTGAGTAAGTATACTGTATCCATTTTTCATTGTGGACGCTTTGACCAATTTTATTGAATTTCTGATCACTTGCCGACTTGGCGCATATTTGCTGCACTATGCAGTCGAGTCCGCGCCGCGCGTCGCGTCGACTGGGACAGTGTGCGGGTCAAAAGAGCTCAATAAACATTAATATTTCAAATTACAGACCCGAAGTCGAGTACGTCCTTCAAAACCTTTTACAACACATTTCTACATTTCCACAATAGCCAACAGAGTAGAGTTACTGCACATTTCAAGGCGTACAGAGTTAAGAAGCAGCAGGACACAATAGCAATTGGTTTAACTATCTTCAATTTAGACAATTTCGCCACTGCGTCATCGTCGTCAAATACGTGAGAAACAAGAAACACGAATTGGGCTCTCTTTTCTTCTGGCCACGCTCCATTCGCCTTCGACTCCATGCCATGGCACGAAGGACGGTGACAATGCGTTATTTATTCGTTTGTCCTCCAACCGATGCTTACATGTCGTGCATATGCCTGTGGGTAGTCGTTCCATCGGCATCAGCTTAAAAATCCTGTCCTGTCTGGGTGTGCAATTTTGATAATAGAAATGTAATGCGATTTTCTACGAATAAATCCAGGACGCAGTACGGAAACTTTTAATAAAATGAAAGTCGTGCGTCGCACTCTCACCCGATCATCCAAGTGCTACATATGTTTTCACTCTGTGTATCGTAGGCAGGCAGGGTGTGAAAGACAGATCGCAGAGACGCTGCGCTGCGATCCGCGGCCGTGGCGTCGTAGCGAAAGCCGTGAAATTATATCCTTATCCGTACGTGGTACATAAATACATGATTTTCCTCTTTTCATCAGCGACTACCAACTTTGTCCGGTCCATTCCAGGCCACAGCATGTATACTTTCTGCACTGAAACCCTTAAAGCTCGGGTTTGGAGTGGATCTGGATATCTGGAATCCGAATCCAGTCTCGTTCTCCTTCCGGGCCAAGCCTTGCTTTTGTATCTTGCGTCGAGTTTTTGCTTCTTCCTTCGTCTTGCTTGCCATGCTGGTCTAGCTTTGGCGTGTACGCCGTACACGTTTGATAAATCCTATTTTCCAGAATTTTTTGCATAGATTCTGCTCTATGGAACCAAACTTCAAAACCTCATTCTCTTGCCTGAGCTGTCGTGATAACTGCCCAACGAATATTTCGCTTTTCGCACTTGCGTTGCAGCCAGAGTCCGAGTCGGAGTGAACGAATAGTTGAGTGAGCCAATTAAATTCGCATAAAACGCAGTGCAGTACTTGGCACTTGGCACATAAATTGTAATCAAATCCTGGCCTGTGCTGCGGCCCGAGTGTAACAGATCCATACTCGTATTTCGCAAAAAAATTGATATAAATTCACGTTCTCTGCTGGATTCCAATTTTTGCATACATTTTGCAAACTGCAAGTGTCGCAAGTTACACTTTCCTCGTTTGTAAATTAGTAAGCTAGGCTCACTACAAACTGCAAGCTACGTACACACACTGGGTTACGATTACGTAAAGAGCATCTAAATCTAGCTAAAGTGAGCTCACTTGACTATTGAGTGCTAAACATTCGCGTCAGCATTCTATCATCACAAAGGCAGGCAGGCAAGAGACCAGCAGAGTTAGCAGAAGCCTCGTAATTAGTTGATAGTTGTTAATGAACCCAACACTCCGACACGGTCTATACCAACATTTGATACGTACGACAAGTACGACCATCGCAGCCCAAATTGTGAATTGTGAAACCTGAAACTGCGACCCTGCACTTTTTTGGTGTGAATTTAGCTGATTGTGATCAAATCCATGCGATCTAGTCTCCTTTCCATTGTTGCACAGTGGAAAATCTCGTTTGGCAACAAAGAAATGCAGCAGACTTGGTCGGTCGGTCTCTGCTCGTCTCGGGACGGTAGTTTTTAAAACACAATCACAGTTAACCTCCCAACGCAGTTAGTGACTATAGCGTAGCCAAGAAGTGCAGTTTAATGCACTGCTGCTGTGCACATAAACTTTACATCACGTTTACCATTTACACGAGCCACAAAGAGCAACTGTAATCAATTATCATCAAATTGAAGTGTGATTCACATTCTACGGCAAAGTTGCAAGTTGCAGTTTTGACTTTTGCTTTGGTTTTGGGTGTTATTCAGTCAGTGGAAGCGCATTCTGCTGGCTGAGCTCCGCTTTCAATCATTCAATTCAATTCGATATTCGAGTTCTTGGACTCAACAATAAAATAAGGTTAGAAATCAAAATTGTCAGCCTGTCAATTGAGAAGGAACAAGAAACATTTCTCGTGAACCTAAGTCAACGTCAACGTTGTGTGAACTGTCCACAGTCAACTTTAATCATGCTACCTGCACTTCTACCAAATCGTGCTACGAATAATTCATCAAAAACACCATTGGACATCAGCGTTTAGTCACTGGAAACCCTGATAAGATAAGTCTGATTCAGGACTTCATCGACCAGTCTCAACGCCTCAACTCAGCCACTCAATTTAGTCACTGACAATACCAAGGAGCCAAGATGAGTTCGACAACCGGGTTAAAGAAGAACAAGCGGATTCGAGTTAAGCGACAGAAGGTCAAAGTATTCCGTGCGAGCGAGCCCTTAATTTCTGTCTTCATGTGGGGCGTAAATCATTCCGTAAGTAATCCATAATTCCTTAGTCACATGAGAAAACAGCGTCAGTAGGAATTTTTGGCTTTCATCATCATCATTGCGAGAAATTGGCGTGACCGAATTGCTAATTAAGTACCCACAAGTTAACCTCCTATTGGATTACCCGTGGCTAAAGGTTGATGCTTTCAATTAGCGCAAAACCGCAAAAAGATTTAAGGAAAGTTTCTCAAATCCTGGTTCTGTTTAACCTTAGAGCAAAGCGAAACCCATGCTTTCTTTTCGAGCTATTATTATTTCTTATGGAATATGGTTGCAGATAAACGATTTGGCACATGTGAATGTTCCTGTCATGCTGATGCCTGACGATTTCCGATCGTATTCGAAGATTCGTGTGGACAATCACCTTTTTAACAAGTAAGCGAATTTAGACGACAAGTTTTGGGTAGTTCTTGTGGTTTAAGTTGTTAACTCTACGCTGATTCATTCTAACGATGACGCAACTCGTTCTTTAGGGAAAATCTGCCAAGTCATTTCAAGGTGAAGGAGTACTGCCCGCTGGTGTTTCGGAATTTGAGGGAACGGTTTGGAATTGACGACCATGATTATCGCGACTCGTTAACCAGGTTCGTGTGTGCGTCTTTCGGCAGCGTCTGTGCAAATATTTGTATTTGTTCAAACTTTCTTTCAACTTCTTCTCATTAACTTTCCTTAATCTAATGCGTGCTTTTGCTTTCAGATCTGAACTCATTCCCGTAGAGAATCCCGGGAAAAGTGGAGCGAAATTTTACCAGTCGTCGGACAAAGTTTTCATGATTAAGACTCTGACAAGCGAAGAGGTCGAGCAAATGCATTCCCTTCTCAAGCAATACCATCCGGTAACACTTCGAACAAACACAATCCTGTGCTAATTCTGGCACTGGCATGTCTGCAGAATTTTAATTAATAATTTCTTTCCTGTTTATGCAGTACGTAGTCGAGCGACATGGCAAAACGCTGTTACCCCAATACTTGGGCATGTATCGACTGACTGTTGACGGGGTCGAACATTACATGGTGGTCTCGCGTAACGTGTTTAGCGATCGACTTAAAATCCATCGGTAAGTACAAAAGCGCCAGTACACTTGTCATCAATTCGGATCCGACAGCCGAGAGCTAACAGCTAAATCGACGTGCGCAATGCAGGAAATACGACTTGAAGGGGTCGACAGTGGATCGCGAAGCTAAGGATAAGGAGAAGGGAAAAGATCTGCCGACGTTGAAGGACAATGACTTCTTGAGGGACGGAGGAAAGATTTACATCGGTGCAGAGGCAAAGGACAAGCTCATGGAAACACTCAATGCTGATGGCGAGGTACGACGAGCCAGGGTCCTGACTGGCCTTTCTTCCCCTTGACGGGTTGGGGGCCATGAATTCAGAATTACTTAACTTCTAATTTATATTTTGTATAGTTCCTCACTAAACTGCATCTCATGGATTACTCCCTTCTGCTGGGAGTGCACGACTGTGAAAAGGCTGAAGAGGAAGAAAGAGAAAAGGCGGAAACTCAACCCAGGGTTAGCATTCGAGTGTCTGCAACATTCTACTTCTTTTCTTCGACAATCTAATCTGAGATATGTGTTATGTAATGCGAAGGAGGACGAGAACGGTCAGATCGAGGAGGAAGAGGAGTCAGACGAGCCTGAGCTGCCCAGGCAGAGGGTGCAGGGAGTTGTTCCGACTCCTCCAGACTCCCCTTCTCCAGGACTTCACGGAGAGTTTGAGTTTGACGGACGAATCATTCCAGACGTTGATATTTACGCCATCCCGTCTCATTCAAGTAAGTTCAGAAGGCGTGATTGATGAAGTTTCGTCGCGTCGTGTTGGACGCCTTTAATCGCATATCGTTTTTGCAGGCGCTCCGCGAAGGGAGATCTACTTTTTAGCTGTGATCGATGTGTTGACCCATTACGGAGTCAAGAAACAAGCTGCCAAAGCAGCGAAAACAGTCAAGTACGGAAGCAACGTCGAAGGCATCTCGACCTGTGAACCCGACCAGTACGCAAAGAGGTTTCTGGAATTTATTCAAAAAGCGATTGAATAGAACGGTCAGACCGTCAGTCACTTCGATATTTACTTTACATTTGCGTTTTTATTTTAATTCAATGACCGTAGTCAGTAGCCAGCCAGCCAGCGCTTAGCCTGCTCGGGTAAATCTTGTCTGTCCCATTCGTGTCGATCTTTTCAGCAAGCATAAACTTCATAACTCAAAATTTGCAGAGGTAGCTTAGCCATTGTCAGTAGAATCGTCTAATAAGCATTTCTATTACGTTTTTACCCTTGTTTTTATACGTACAGTCTTTAAAACCCTGCACGGCACGGCACTGCAGTCTCCTTCTCTTCATTAAATTAGCAGCTAGCTAAATACTAAATTTATTTGCGACGAAAAGGCGTGGTGTGATACGTGATATTCGGCGTGAAGGGAGTTTCTCCTTCAAGCAAACTACTCAGATAAAAACCGAACCCACTTGCAAGAGTCTACGAATCAAAAATGTCGCTTGAGCTCGGTAGTATTAAAAATTATGCTTATATGAGCAGGAATTCAGACACTTGCACGTGCGAATTGCTACTCGTTAACTAAAATGTAAGGATTTAGGGCTACATTAGTTTTGGGCCACGTAATTGTTGAATTAGTCGCTTGGTCATACACTTAATTCACCTGCTCCCGTCTCAAATGTTGATATAGTGTTCAAATCAACAATTCCCAACTCATTCTTAATTCCTCACGTATTCGAAACAATGTAAATTCATTGTCCTCAGTGTTGTGATTAGATTTAGAGCACAGCTCGTGCGAATAATGATTATCCACAAATAAATCCACCAATTCTCGAACATCAGAGGCCCATGCATTTATTTATGTGCATGACTCAAAATCCATGCCTTTGCTGAATCCATCGTTAGGCGGTCGTCACCGCTGCAGCCACGCCATGGCAGGTGCAACATTCCAATCTTGCCTTGGCATTGACGCCCGTCGACTGATGACGATGGCGCGACGACTCGGCAGTACGCCTGGCCAATTTTATTGCGATTGAGAGCCATTTCTCATTTCAGAAGTACCTCACTTTATTCATTGGCTCAGATTCGAGTGCTTTAATTGCGATCTGAAATGCACCGCCGCCGTCGTTCGTGCTTTTATCACGGCCGCGTTCGAGTTCCAAGTTCAAGTGCACTCGCCGTCTCCACTCCATACAATCCACTCGTTTTAATTATAATTAAATATAAATATGAGCTCGTTCTCCTCTCGTCGTCTCAGTCATTTGTTTGTCTCCTCACCTTGCTGCATTTGCTCTGTTTCTGCAAGACAACCAAACAATAATAAACAACGAACTTGTTCTGGTAAATCACAATCACGTAATCACTCAAATCATCAGCGATTCTGGGACTTGTCTCTCCACCCGCGCATTGCGTCGGTCGCGTTCCCTGAATTGCATGGTATGGAAATTTAGTAATCACTCATTATCATTACGCGCTCGAGCCCAAGCCCAAGTGCTCCCATTACAGATTACAGCTTTGTTGCTACAATTACGAGAATCATGCCGTGAATTGTGAATTATGACGAAACACGAAATTAAATGATACTTCAACCGCATGAGGCATGAGTCATGACTCACGCTGCAGCGCAAGGCAAAAGTCATAGACACTGGTCGGGTCGGTCGTGAGATCGGTTGGGCGATACTCAATTCAGTAATTCATTGAAGTGAAATCAGGCATTCTAAAACCAGTGCGTTAAATCTCAGCCAGGGCACTGTAAACACAGGCAGACAGACGCAGACGAGTACGAGAGGAGACGAGTATTGACATCTCGTCCCATTATCCTTATCCCCCGCATTACCTGTGATTGCGATTTACATATTCCTGATGCTAGTCTACCTGTTCTGGTGGCTGTGGTGTATGGTTGGAGGAGATTGTGCTGCAGTGATTGTGATTGTAAAATAATACTGTTCAGTGCAGCAACAACTGCCTGCCAGCCGTCGCCGTCAATTTACTAAATGAAAACATTATCATACCTTCAAGGCTGAATCCAATAAGGTAAAACGTGAAACAGAAACAGAGGCTTTTGTGTTCTGTACGATGCGTGCATTTTTTGCGTTGATCAACCAAACTAACGACGGACGATGCGAGTACAGCTACGAAGCTTCATACCAGAGAACCATTTCATTTTATAGTCAACTTTTTATAACAGCCCTTTTTCCGTTGCTCCGTTGCTGTATTGAAGATTGCCTGCATTGCATTGCCCTTTCAAGACTGACTGACTGACGGGACGAGATTCTGTTTCTAACTCACTGCAGTACTTAACGCATATCAACTCAATCAGATTTTATTTCCTGGCCTTTTGCCTGCTCATTTCGCAGCATTTGGCATTTTTATTGGGCCCTTAACAGTCAGTCTGTCATTACAGCATCCAAAATGTGAGTCTAAACTTAATTATTTTAGAATTACAAAATCCTAATTTATTTTTTAACGACTTTAGTCCAAATCTGAAAGCTTTTCGTTTCGCCTTGACTCACATTGGCCGTAACGTAATCTTTTCTTTGACAATGAAATCCCAGTTAAAACTAACATTCTTATTTATTCCGAGACGAGTGCTCGCACACACACAGCAGTGCAGCAGTTAACCTTAACTACGAGTTAGAGGTTTAATTGTAACTTAACTATTCCTGTGCTACTCGTCGTCCTCGTCTTTGATGTAATCACGTATCAGTATCAAGTGAAGTGTGCTCGTGTGTGTAACTGTAACGAACTGGATGCTGCAATTAGTTGTGCTCTTGTAATCCTAGTTAACTGACTGCCATCAAACGTATCAAGAAACTTCCAGTATTAATCATATCGTATGAATTCCATACAACTACGCTTCGTTCCAAATCGCTGTGCTCTTACTTTGTGGAATTATCAATTAATGCGTGATGGAGGAAAAGTCTGGCCTACTGTTTTTGGGCGAAGAAGGCAAGGCTAGATTACAGGCTTCAGAAGATGAAACCATTGAGCAGAAGTTCACGGTGGAAGCCACCCCGTTTGCCAGGTAATTGCATGATTAGTTAACTCTCAGAGAGTGACACTTTCATCGAGACTCCGCTGACTAGCTGACTCTGTCTGACTCTTGCTTGATTTAATCTTAACTAGGGGCAAGTTTGCCGCAGTTAAGCGTGCCTTTCTGAAAGACGATGCTGCAATATTCGCTGCCAAATACATCCGGAAGCGGAGGAGAGTTTCTCCCGAAGAGGTAACTTAAACTTATGGATTCACTAGAAGAAAGTTTGTGCTAATATTAAGCTCAATCGCTAATCCCATTATCACTTTCTCATCAGGTGTGGCATGAAATATCCGTCCTGGATTTGGCAAGAGATTGTCCATTCATCGTGCAACTGTATCAAGTATTTGAAACGCATTTAGACACCATTCTCCTGCTAGAAATGTAAGTAGCACTCAAAACTGTCGAAACACACTCGGAAGTGTTTTAGCTTGCATATTTTTCATGACATGTGCTTTATTTTCAATCGTCAGGGCTGAAGGCGGTGATCTTCAGACAGTTTTGGATGAAGAGGAGTTCCTCGAAGAATCCGTGTGTGTAGATATACTTAAAGACACATTAAAAGGGCTGTTGTTTCTTCACAAGCATTCCATTGCGCATCTCGACATTAAGGTAACGACCGTTTTTCTGCTCTTTTTAATGCTTGATATCCCTTCTTTCTCGTTTTGCATGCGTTGAATTTTGATTTGATGTTAGAGTGAATTATTTTGTTTTTGTGTAGCCTCAAAATTTGGTTGTAACGGGTCGAATTCCTGGTGGTCGTGTCAAGTTGTGTGATTTCGGTTTGAGTCGTCACCTTGCACAGAAAACTGAGGTTACTTGAAACGAAATTTACTTGTAACACTTTGCGTTCATCACAATCTGATTACTAATTGGTTTGCTGTTCCCAATTTCGTACAGGTTCGCGAACTCTTCGGAACCCCCGATTTTGTTTCTCCAGAGGTGTGTGCTTTATCTGGCAATTCAGTGTGAAGTTTCTGAGTTAACTCTTGCAATGCAATGATTTTACAGGTTCTGAATTACGAACCCATAACATTGTCGGTTGACTGCTGGGCAATTGGAGTGCTCACATATGTCCTACTAACTGGTATCTCTCCCTTTGGCGGAGATTGCAAGCAGGAGACTTACTTAAACATTTCCCAAAGAGCTCTTACATTTCCTCGTACCTACTTTTCCAACGTATCAAAACTAGCCATTGATTTCATTGAAAAACTTTTGGTGTTAATACCCAGGTAAGTATTGCTGCGGCTTGGAGGGCCCGGGTCCGTTCTGACCCGTCGTGGTAAACAATTTGTCTCTTTTATCACAGTGAACGCCTTACAGTCGAACAATGCCTTAGACATTCATGGTTGGATGGAACAATTTTTAACTTTAACGTCGTGCCTTCTCCTCCAGAACCAAATAATAACAATAGCAGTAATGGCAAAGAATTCCCGGACGACTCGCCTCCAAACGAAGGTATGAAAACATTGTAACTATCCGTGAGCCGAGCCTCCATTTAGCATTTTTTAACAATGAATGCTCTCGTTAGGTGAACATGTGCATGAACAAGAAACAAGCGAGAAGTTGATAAACTTGGAGTCAACGTTGTCCAGCGGTGGAGACCAAAGACAAACGAGTGACGACATTGATTCGGGCGTCGGCTCCGAAGATGACCACCGGCGAAATCTGAGTTGGGCACGTCTCGACGAAGTGTTGGAAAACG
This sequence comes from Mesaphorura yosii, assembly GCA_009869945.1. Classification (NCBI taxonomy): domain Eukaryota; kingdom Metazoa; phylum Arthropoda; class Collembola; order Poduromorpha; family Tullbergiidae; genus Mesaphorura; species Mesaphorura yosii. The sequence goes on from WIXG01000140.1 coordinate 76,358, forward strand.
AGCGCATGACTTCCGCCAATCCGCACTGGCTGACTCTGGAAATTGACGAGGATCCGTCCTGCCGCAACATTTGGCCAAACCGCAAGATGAAATGCAGTTGGGAGGCCGAGTGCACCGGCGCCGTGCTGAGAGCTTTAGACCAGCTGGAAAAACGACAGGGCGCTGTGACTCCGCATGCGAAGCTGCTGAGGGCGTACGCAGGAAGAAGCCAGGTACACGATTTCAACCAACCGTTACGAACTCCGCTTTAAACACACCTGCCATGTCATTTAATTGCCTCTTTCTTCTCAGGTCATATCAAAAGAGCAGGTTGGCAAGGGTCAAGTCGTGATTCGTGAATTCCGTCAGCTGTCCAACGCTCCGGCGCTGCTGACGAAGCACGCTGAGCTCACCTGTGACTCGATTTCTACCAGAATTAATAAACTATTCAACTGACTCTGTCTTATCATTAATGACGACAATTTTTGCGCCAAAAGTTTCCTTAAGTCAATTTAAAAATGAATAAAGGCAAATGTTGGTTTGCTCCTTTTTTACTTTTTGCAACAATCAACCAGTGACGTGATGTACTTTTAATTTGGTGCGACACGGCGTGGCGTGGCACAACAGCAATTAAAACTCTATTGTAAAATTGTAATTGTGTTAAGAGAATCACAGAGCAGACAGGTGTTCCAGTTCAAGTCTTGGAGCTATTTTCATTATCAAGACACGCAGTTCAAGTTTACGTGGCTCGTTTCCTGTTTCGCAATTCACAAATCACAATGCATCATCACGAGCTCATTTCCTGCCTTGCACTCCCTCGCATCGCCCGGTAGCATTGACGAGCTGTTGCATCATCAAAACTGTTGAAAAAGTGTTTTGATTCGAGATAAGATCATGATGAATCATAATTTTATGGTCGCTCTAACGAATTCCGTCCCGTCCGTCCATAATTTATTCAGCCGTTAATTTCGGCTCCCCTCTTTGACGAATCACGGCACCACCACCGAGGAGAATCCTTTGTCGAACGACGCATTCGCAATCGTAAAACATAAAACACGTAAAACAGCAAAACTCAGTTGTAAATGTTAAATGCATGTCTGCCTCCCTTCACGGTTTGTTTATCTTTATGCGCATTAACACTAAAGACATGACGGGTATGAAGAGCTTTGCTTGACCCTGAAAATCTCTACCACGCTTTACTTGCGGCTGTCTGTCCACAAAAACGTACACTTAACACGTACAACGCAAATACAAAGCCTCCAAAGCATAAGCACACGCTTTCTTGTTGCAACTCACAATTTTGCCTCATTTGGCATAAAATTCGGCCATAACCCCAAATTTTTAATGCAAAATCGTTTAAAACACCCTGTCGTACGTTTACATGCCCGGTCATTTGCTTCGGCTGGCGCTCCGTTGGCCAGAATAATTAAAGTGCAGTACAAAAGCCGTGTTAACGCTCCGGGTTCGGAGCGCGAGCACCCGAGCCCGAGAGCCAAGTTCTTTACTATACGTGTGCTTTAAGCAAATGAGTAAGGAAAATAATGGCCGTGCTAGCACGCGGCCATGCTTAACACAAGCAATTTTTGAAGGGGCTTCAGGTCGTCCTGACGGCCTGGCTGCTTTTGCTACGGTCTCGTGGCATGGCGGTAAGGTCAGAGGTGAAGCGATCTGCCCTGCCAAGTCCAGAGCAAGAATAACAGAACATTCGAATTAGAACTGAATCACATATTAATACACTGGTTGGTGCATGAAAGTGCTGATTGCTGGTTTTTTATATTTGTCATCCACGCTTTGGCGTTTATTCATCAATTCGTCATAGTCAAAGTCATAATCGCGCTCATCATCACCGCACTACCGCAGAATCTGAAACCGAATCGGAATCGGAATCCGTTCTACTTTCATTTTAATGTGTCTTTCAAGTAAGAAACAGGCTTTTAAGCTTTCGTTTTACTACTTTCGCTATGCAAGAGCGTCCAGCTTCGGCTGCTTTCTCTGCAGAGCCCGAAAACCAGCGCACGAAGTAAAATACAAGCGCTGAGAAGATACTATCACGTCGCGTCGTGGCCGTGCCCGCCCCGTGTTCATGGCTCTTAGCATTGACACTGGTTGCTGCTGGTGGTTGCTGGTCTGGTTTAGAGTGGAGATTGCATTGCAGATTCCGAAGGAGCATCGCAGTTCGCGTCCCCCAGCCCGAACACATTACACTTTTTTGGCACAAGATTCTATTCCAGCGGAGGCTGAAGAATGAAGATGCGCACTGCATTGCTCTGCACTGGTCGGATGATTTTGATAGAAATCAAATAACGAGAGAAAGCAAAAGCAAATAAAAAGAGATACACTTTTATCCAGCATGTAGCACGAGCACGAGCCCAAATTACGCATGGTTTTAGAGCACTCTCACTCACTGGAGATGAGTAAAAGTGGGATGGTAAGGGTGAACTTTTTTCGTGCTCGTCCTGCATTTGTGGCCGTAATTTTGGAGGTTAAGCGCACTCGAAGCCTTGCAATGTGATTAAATCGCCAGCGTACGCCTGGAAACTGTAAATTGCTATTTTGTTGAACAATTGCATTGTAAAGTCCATTTGCCAAAACTTTCTTTCACTAACTTAATTAGAATTACACGAGCATTCGTCCGCGACGTGACGTGACACAGTAATTACGATGCCTTTTCCTAAACGAAAGATAAAACTACGCAGTGTCTTACAATTACAAGCCAATTCATGGACTTCGGTAGCAATTCTACTCGTCTGCAGCATTTTGACACTAATTTTAAGCCAAGTCGCCCATTCCGCCCGAATACAAACCTACACGATATTTAGCGAAGTCGACAGTCAAGGCGAAAATGAGTCTTTTACGGACAACATCCAGGATCTGTTCACCGTGTCAAAGTTGGTCAAAGAAGGAAGAGTCAAGTGGAAGTGCATCGAGAGGGGAATGTAAGTAACTGACTTCGTCCACGGTTAACTAATTTAAATAAGAAATAAGCTTTACTACTGTTTTGCTGATTTCCAGATGGCTGGAGTACTCTGGTATTAACTACAACTTTAAGGAGCGCAACTCGCTCCAGTACCAGCACATTCTCTACGACGGCAAGTGCTTTCCTCCTCCTCCAAACAGGTCCGTGCAGTCGATTCGCCACATTGGCAACTCGGATTTGGAACTGCCTGGAATCAGCCTGTACAGGCACGAGAACTTTACTGGGGAAGAACTATACTTTGACGGAACCATGCTCCAGCTCCCGATCTCCATCACCTTCCAGTCGTTTGGGTTCACGGGGCAGGAGTCGTGGACGCTCTACTCCGGCACAGACTTCACTGGCGAATCCAACGTCTGCCTCCAGCCTCAGCGCGTTGGCGAAGTCGTGCCCAAGAAGGACATTCTGGATAGTCAGCTCATCTTCACCAACGCACACACGCGGCAGACGCTCTACGTAGGGTCGATTCGACGAGGCTGTAAGTTTATTATTATTACTTGCAATTATAATGGTTTTGCCATGGTCCAGACATCCGTCCATCCGTCAATCTGTGTCCGCGTTATCTCGAGAACCGTTGATCGGAGCCGATTGAAAAAATCAGGGTTTATTTTGGGGGTGAAAAGTAAGGTTTGGATGGTTTTCCAGCCGGATCCCTTGACTCCTGACGGAGATATGGGGTAAAGTCTCATTGAATCGGTGGCGAGGGACAAGAAGGGGACGAATGGGGTTATATGAAGCTAAATGCAGTGGTGTTGAGACTGTGGCGGGCCGTTTGGTTCTTGTAAATTATAAAATGAAATGCGATTCATGAATGGCTGTGTGTTGTGTGTCATGCGCACCCATGTATGCAATGTACCGGCGTCGCGGGTACAAATGTCTCCTGTCGCTGTCACAAGTCGCGTAAATCGTTCTAGTTTGCAACAATGTTTAGATTAAGATATCGTTTCTAGTTGCAAACGGCAAGCAATTATCATTACATCGGTTCTTAAAGCGTTTATTAATTTCATTCGTGGCCGGTTTGAAAGTAATCGAACTGGACTGATGGCTTGGTGGTCATGGCATGTGTCTGTAATTTGCAGGCGGGCACCACAACGGAGGAGGTGCGGGCTACGGTCACCAGCAGCACAGCGTGATGCACCCGCAGATGACAAACAAGCACCGACCAACCGTGGTTCCGACGCTGAGTCTCTTCTCGCTGCTGACCACCCGGGAGCACATGCTGCACATGGACGGGACAGAGGTGAGATTGCCCGGCACAGGCCATACCTTCGTTGCGTACACCATTGTGGGCAACAACAACTGGACAATATTCAGCGGGAGCGAGTTTAATGGAGTCGCCAAATGCTTGTACGTGCCGGATAATACGACTGTGGCCGTGACGACCGGCGCCGCGGCCACCGTGCTGGAAGAGCAGTATTTTCACCCGTACTACGGTGGTCCCGCGGGGGCTGGGCCAGGTCTCGGCCTTGGTGGGCACGCGCACGTGGGAACGCCAATCGAGAACACGACGACGGTCGGAGAACAAGTCACCTTCTCCATCGGTTCAATTCGAAGAGGCTGCGATACAGATGGAAAAGCTGGAGCTTCGAGACTTGTGCGGGGTTCCGTGATGGCAATAATTGCAATGCTGACAATAACGCTAAAACGATAAAGGAGCCGATTCTGGGACCTCGTGCCCCTTGAATGGTGAAGGTTGTGTGCTTTGACTCGTTTCCCAGCGCAAGTGCAGTGCGCGTCTGTCTTATGCAATTTTATAACCTTAACTCACGTCACACGATCGCGATTTCGCGTGCGCGTTTGTCGTGCGTCATTCAATTTTGAGACTTGATTTATGCCAATGACACTTTAACTCATGAGTTTCGATTCGAGTGGCCTCCACGGCCATTCGCTGCATGTGGTATTCAAATGTGCTACTAACTTGTCTGTAATTAAGAAATGTTCGATTCCAATTTGGAACTTGTGTACAAAAACCTACTTGAAATTGTAACTGTACCTTTCTAATTCTAAATTCTAATTACGTATAACTCCAAATTGTAACATAAATATTGACAATTGACTATTTACTGTAGCAAGTAGCAGCATTAGACCAAGTAGCTAGGACTTAGAAGAAAATCTTAACACTAATAAGCACATAATTAAAAGACTTGACAGCAATAACGCATAAATAAGTATAAATTGTTGGAAATACGACAATAGCTTGACAATAGACGAGAAGTTTTCAGTCCAACAACGGCAACAATTACTAATTAGTTCAACTAGCGCCAGTTAGTGCCAGTTCAGTTCGGCAATCTTAGTGAGAATTACAGATTAGCTTGGATTAATTACTTGGAACTTAATAAACTATGTCGAAATATGCAAACAATGGTAACGTGGAATCTTTTCTTCTTGCACTGGATTTGTGGATTCGAATCTTAAACTTCAAACGGTCTGCTTGCGACGAGAAGTCCCAACTCGAATTCTCCCAAGCCACCAGCAGAAGATTAATTGACAAATCGCGCCGCGTCAAGATAATTATGGTTGGACACTTACAAATTGCGCTAATGACTGTTAATGAATTTGGCGTAGGCAAAACATGCGAGGATTCGACGAATTTGCGACAAGGCGCAGGCGATTAGCCGTTGTGAATAAGACAAAAAGCACCTGCACAAGAAGAAGCGACAGCGAGATAATTAATAGTGTTGATGCTAATGCCTTCCTTCTCAAGCCTGCTTAATGGCCGTCGAAAAGAAGAGCAGGCGTCATATTTGCAATGACCTTCTGCGTGCGCTCATGATTTCATAATCTCCTGACACTTTTGTATCATCCTCGGCGGCCAAAAAATCGTCACCGTTTTTCAATCCCAAGCCAAAGCCAAACTAAAGCCAAGCCGTGACAAATGCGATTAGCAAATTGCGGCGCAAACGCAAAACAATGCGGCCCGCGCGTCTAGAAAGCTGGCAATGGCAATTAGAGTTTTTCTGCATGCTTGCCTGCATTTAATTGGCCCGATTACAGCCACAGCTCGGCCTTTTCAAAGCATATTGCATAAGTTTGCTTGCTATTTTGAGTCAAAGCAATTACAATTACCGCGGCAATCTCCACTGCCGCGCCGATGAAGAATAGCATACTCAATTATGAGTTCTGAGTTATGCTCTGCCGTCGCCATACTCGCCGTGGTCGCCGTTGATGGACTGATAAATGACTTGACAAATTCGCATATAGCAATTTCCAAGAGCAGTGCTGCCGTTTCCTTTGCAGGGCGCTCTCAAGACGCTGGTAGCTTGTGTTTGTTGTTTGTTCAGCTCTTGAATTCATTTTCACTCTGTAATCTGCAATTAAAAATCATAAACATCAAAATAGCTTTGCATCATGGGCCGGTGGCTGTTGAAAGCGTGGCAGACCAACAGCAGGTACACAACCGCACATTTACAATTTACTTACACATCCTCTGGAGCAACAATTCCCATGCTCAAGTTTGAGCATTGTTGAGTGGTATTTGACTATTTGCTTAGGAAATACGAGCACGAGTACTCTTCTTTCTTGCGTGGCGATGGCGAATAAGGGCAGAGGCTGATTGCTGATTCTTATGTCATTGCCAACCCCAGTCGAGTCCACTTCCACCACGAAGCCACGCCACGTTAAACCCCCGTCAGTCCGTGCCTGTGCCTTGCCTGCCTGTACAAAAATTTGCATGTAGATCATCATTGTCATTACAAGCATCATAACAGGAAAGTAGCGTCTACGCAAAAGCAAAGGCAAAACGCAAAGTTGCGAAAAAAAATAGTTAAATAAATAATTATCTTGAGAACTTACCTTGAAGAAGTGCTAGTGCTGGGTTGGGTGGAGGTGCTGCTGCTGAGAAAAGTAGGCTGCTGGAATCTAAATCGAATCAGCACCGTAGTAAACACGAACTTAGACCGCATTCATGCAAGCTTGCTCTTAAGTGTCGTGTTCGCTTCGTGTTTTGCTGTCGCCGTTGCCACCTGCTACAATTTTGGCATTTATTAATGAATAAGACGCTAATGTATCAGGTTGTGAAATCAGCCAAAGCACAACACAGTCTACCTTAGCTCCACACGTGAATTAGTTATTCAGTTATCAATTTATCTTGGTGTCGAAAAGGTGGACGTTGGCGTTCACGCTTCGATTAGCTCACAAATTGGTAGCAAGAATAAGGAAATACGAATAAGAATAGGGCCAAGGTGAACTGAATTACTGAATTCTGGGTGGCCGGATTTTGTGAGGTGCGAGTTCAAGTTCACAGGAAGTGGAGCTCGTCAACTGTCAGTCGCAATCGCTCAACGGCCACGCCAGCTGAGACTACGCCATCCAATGTGATGTGCCAGTGCAGTGAGATGTGAATAGAAAACGAGACCTTCTCCAGATGGCTTGTTCGAAATTGGTCATGGGGATTTGTCGAGGTCGCCTTTGGCACCGGCTCCCGATTTTAAAGCATTTTCTCCATTTCCTCTGTGCTGCTATTATACTGCTTATCAGTCATTGCATCCAAAACGCAGACTGCGTGAGGCTACAGATGATAACGCTGTACGCGAACGATGGAGCCACCGAAAATTACACGGCCGACGTGACGGACCTGACGAAAGTGTCGCGGATTGTGCAGACGAATCAACTGGAGTCGATTTGCTCACAAGTTGGAGTGTAAGCCCAGTTTCTGTATTAATTTTCCAACAAGAAAGCAAGCACCTTCGGTTTAATTGCAGGTGGAGCTTCTTCACGAGCCCGAAGTACGCCGACTCCTCGACTTCGTACGGCTACCACCCCGCCACTCCGCAGTGGTCCTGCGTTGAGAGACGAGTCAGTGCATACAGGACGCTGTACAAATCCATTCGGCATTTGGGCAATCTGGACCTCGACGCGTCAGGAATCAGCCTATTCAGTGAACCCCTATTTGCCCAGGATGAAATTTACTTTGATGGGGAAGCCCTGAGTTTGCCTGCCCCATTTACCATGAATTCCTTTGGTTTCACGGGGCCAGACAACTGGACACTCTTCTCAAACCCAAACTTCAGTGGCGACGGTGTCTGCCTCTGCTCGGAAAACAGCGCCAGCGCGTTCGATGGCAAAGCGAACGCGTACAACGAGAATTCTGGGTCGGGGGCGTCAGGAGTCACGTTTGAAGAGCGGCTTTCGTTCAGTGTTGGCTCGCTGAGGAAGTCGTGCTACGGAAGTCAAGTTTGGCTCCTGAACGGAGAGTTTATTCGGCCGCAGGAGATTCTAAACAGTAAGTTGACTGATTTTCATTTATATTCTTAATTTATCAGTAATTGCTTAATTGTCTATTGTCTTTCAGGCTCCGTGATCTCTGACGGTGGCGGCAATTTGGACGTGACCCACCCCGACTCGAACGCCTATTTGGAGTCTCTACCCGCTTTGAAACTGCAGCCTGCTTCTCACAACTTCGAACCACCTCTCGCCCTGGCCGGAAAGGAGCTGAATCTGCCTTTCACGATTAAATTCCAGAATTTCACGGCACACCAGGACTCCACCTGGCGCATTTACCCCAGAATTGATTTCCATGGGAATTCCATCTGCATCCGAGGCACGGGAGCCTTCAACAACTCCGCGCGTATCGGATCTGTTCGTGCAGGCTGCAGTGACAATGACAAAGGCGCTTACGACACGTATACGAATGAATTCGAGTCTACCACGTCCACAATAAGATACAACTACGACTACGGCCATGAAACAGACGGTGGCGGTGGAACCACGACAGAAGTTGAGTACGACATGACGACTCTCGTCTACTCGCCTTCGTACTCGGACTACGAAAACTCTATTGAACAGGCGAGCCAGGGCCAGAACCAGCTTGGCCAGCGTCCTGGTGGCAATCGGAAGGAGACTGGGCGCGTGACAATGACGTTCAGTGTTACCGACTTGGACAGCGGCGGCGGTGGGTCAGCGTCAACGTCAGGGGCCAGCACTCGCACTGTCACTGGCTCAGATTTTGGCAGCTTTCGACCTTCGACTTCTACTACGGCAAGAGAATATGACGAGAGCTTTGACGGTCTACCAACCACTCCTCGCTATCGGACGACGACTACGACGATGATGACGCAGAATCCAAATCCAAGTTTTGCTCCTGCCAGTCAGAATCCACGAGCACGAAGGCCGACGACACTGGTGCCGAGCTCGAGTTTAAATCCGGCTACGATTCCGGATTACGTCGACTCATTTCCGAGTACGGTGGCGGGGACGGGCGCCGCGACTTGGGCAACGACTAGGGTGCCGCTGGCGGCACCACAAGGAGAAAACCGGAGCAGGGGCAGAGGCTCCGGTGGAAGAAATCTGAATTTCCTTCCGAGCAGCCTCGGCTCGAGCACGAGTACGAGGAGCCCCGAAGAAATTTCGGACGAGAACGAAGCCACAAAGCAGTTTTACAATACAAGCAGGAATTCCGACGCAGGAAATCAAACTCGCCAGCGCCATGAGAGCAGGGAGAAGATTTCCACCGCCGACACAAACTCCATTTTCTTCACCGCCTTCATAATCACACTCATTCTGCTCCTCCTCTGCATTCTCCTCGCGATCTGCGTGTTTGTGTACTTCCGGGCGACGAGGAAAGGCGGTGGCGAAGTGAAGCCGATTCCAGGCTCACATTTGTCACAGTCACAGTCACAATCGTCACATTCGCAGATGCAGGAAACATGATCCAAGCCAACTCTGGTCCAATTTGTTTTAATTTATGCATGTTGAGACTGCTCTTGATTCGTGCTTGGTTTTTTTTGTCTTTACTCGTTCTCAAGTCTCCTTTTAATTATTTGATTTGAATCATCGCCTCTTCTCGTCGCTTTTTTCCCTCCGCACGCGTGCTATGATTTCAAGTTCTCTTCAGTCTTGAGTACTTAGTAGTGCTCAGTGCTCAAGTACTTTACCATTCAAAAATTGAAAATTGAAGATCGATCGATTGTTGGTCTTGTCGCGGCCGCGTTGCTTCTCGAGTTGATTTGCCATAATATTATTGATTCAATTGCCACACAGCACAGTTGAATCAGTCTACAAGTGATTGATCGCATTGTTGGACCTTCGGTTTATGTAAATTAGTCTACTGAATTCAGATCAGTAAAACACCACTTCAAGTGTGATCATCGCATCCTCATCCTTCATTTTATTCACCTGCGAGTGCGGTGCGGTGTGGTTATTTGATGAGAATTTATTTCGCAATCAATTTTGCACACGCGTGCGTGCTCGGATTCAATGAGGAACTGCTGAAGACTCTGAAACTGAAACTGAGTCATGGTTGATGGTTGTTTGCTTCGGCTGTTGCTCCTTTTCTGTGGTTGGTCATGCAATCTGCTCGCTCGCGTCTCGCGTGACGCGTAAGTCCACTCCAATTCTCATCCAATCTCCAATCTGATTAGCTGCCATTATTTGCATCATGCAGCTGATGAACAATACTTCCTGAGCATGGGCCTTCATCCTTCACCAGTCACAGTCGCCAATTTACTCTCAAAATCTTCTTTGAATTATTATTGAGAGAATGATCTTGAATTTAATCTTGCAGCATTCAGCAGCCTGTAGGAGACGTGCTAAGCGCTAAATGCTAAATGACTAAATGCTACATTAATGCGTGAAGAAGAAGCGATCTTATCACACTTTTACTGTCTAAACTGTCAAACACGACGGCAGAAGATTGTAATATTTATTACTTTTCTCGTAAGTAAACAGTAAAGAGTAAATGTGCATCGTGCGCCGAGCATCAGCAAATCAGCAAGCATCAAAAGGCCTTGGAATGCCTGCCTCTCGAAAACGTAGGCAGAAAAGAAGATCATCGCAATTCGTCAGTGCATTCTTCTTTACTTCTTATCTTCGCCCTCAAATCAAAATCAAAATCAATTCTTCAGCGTGCTTGCCTTGCAATTTGCAGAAATGTGCGTGCTGCGTCTCCACAAAAAAAAAATGAAAGTGAGACGAACGATTTCATGCCCGCCTTCAAAAATTGGCAATTGGCAAATAAACTGCGGAGGGATCTCAAAATAAATGCAAACAAAACCGTAGTGCAGCGCAGCGTCGAGCAGAATGAATGAATATACATAATTCTGTGTTTAATGCATATAAATTAGGATAACAATAACAGCAACGGCAAAATGTGAAAGAATGCATGCATGCGAATGCGAAAATTGAAAACGAAAACCAACCCCAACGTGCCCAACAATGCGAAGGGTTGCGCAACAGATCGGAACATCTTGCCAAGTCTTTCCTTCCACTTCGCAGACTGTCTGTGTAATCTGCCTCAGAGGCATTCCCCAAAGTAATAAAATAAAATTGCGAATTGCAATTTTTTGCAATAATAAAGCGTGTAATACAGCACAGCGCCAGAAGACTGTGTTACTGGGTAAAGAAGTGGCTGTGATGGTCGGTTCGTCATGGCTGGGCTTGGCTTTGGCTTGTGAATGGGATTCGTTACAACAATAACACGGCACAGTAAAGTAACAATGCTTTTCTAGCATTAAGACACCTGTACCACAAGGCAGCAGGAATTTGCTTGCAAAAATCGCAAATCTCTGTAGAAGGTTGTTCCTTGCACGACGGCACTTGTTCGCTTACTTGTAATTTGCAATTTCAACAATATTCTTCTCCTCGCTGCTGCTGGCATGCAGTCTCCGTGCTTTGCCGTGCCGAATGGAAACGTGACTTGAAAGTAATTTTGTAAACATTTTATCAGTAGCCTCTCTTTTATCTCCAAATTGCATGCAATTCGGCTGTGGTTTGGTTCGTAAATCTTTGGTTTTGTTTTGTGCCGTCGATCGTCGATGGCCGTCGTGAGTGGCTTGGGTTTTATTCATTTTATTTTATTGTTCGTTCGGACTTCTATCTAGTAAAATCAGCTCTTCGACTTCTTCCTTCTTCGCTCTTCTTTTTTGAGTTATTCGTTTTAGTGCGAAAGTGAATTACAAATTGTAATTTGTGAATTCTGTGTCCACTCTGGTTGTTGTGCCTGGGGTTTGAGTGAAGAGTGCGGACATTTGCGAAATGTGTGTGGCCGTGGCCAGGAAACTGAGTGGCTAATCATGGAACTGGGGCTGGAGCCTGACGCTGGCGAAAGTGGCTTCGACCACTTCAACGCCTACGCCAATGCCAAAACCCTTCGACAACGTAGCCACCATTCTTCTCCTTCATCGAGTGCGCTAATTACTGCATTCGCTCTTCCGTCTCCGGACTCGGTCAACGCCAACGCCTGTAGCTGCGACAAAACGAAGCCAAGACAAAGCAGCGTACGCGTACGCATAATTAAGTACGCCATCCACAAATGGCCAACGAAGCACGCACACAGGGTGGCAAATGACAAGTTAATTAGCACCGCTCGCGAGTGTAATTACAGTGCCACGAATTTGTGCTCGTGGCGGCCGTTTGTCTTCCTCATCGTGCTAATCACAGTCTCAAGTGTTACGAGTGCCAGTGCCCGTGCCAATGTCGATTCCAATTCCGAGTCAGTAGTCAAACACAATGGCAATGCCACCAGAAACAGAAACAGCATCCAACAATTGGTGCTGTACAGTCTGCGGACGAATCACACAGCCAACTCAAGCAGCCATGCCCATACCACTGCCTCCATCGTGCAGAACGAAAGCTACAAAGCCCAGATACGCAACCTTGAGCGGGTCTCACGCATGATCCACGACGGACGCATGAAGTCGGCCTGCGTTCAGGCGGGGCTGTGGGCCATCTTCTACAACGCCAACTACCAGAACGTCGCCGCCGTGCTGTACGCGTCCAGCAACTCGGCAGATCAGACGTGCACGCAGAATCAGATAAATGAGACAGACTACTCGCAGTACAAATCCATCCGCTACGTTGGCCATTCGAACCTCCTCGCCCCTGCCCTGAGCCTTTACAAAGGGCCGTTCTTCAGTCTCGACGAACTCTACTTTGATGGGAACCTCCTCAGCCTTCCCGCCCCGGAGCTGTTTCAGTCGTACGGGTTCACAGGGAATGACTCCTGGACGCTGTACGAGCATAACAATTTCACCGGGCACGCCATTTGCTTGATGGCGTCAGGCGGGAAGGTGGAGGACGCCCTCACAAACACGTTTGACCGAGTCATCTACAACAAAAACAAGGGAGTTCGATTCATGGTTGGTGCCATTCAGAAAGGCTGCACTGATAAGCATAATCGGACTGTCATTTATCCAAGCGGAGAGACCGTCGTCGAAAGTAAGCCAACAACCCGCCTGCTTCTGAAATTTCTGACAGGAAGGACAGAACTTTTAAGGTTGCAGTCTTTTTCTGTCCCAGGAACGAATAAACCAATCGGCTCCGATCGAAAGCTGGAGAACATTGAGTTTCGGATTCACAACAACGAAGTTCCTTCGCTTAAACTTATCTCTGAGTTTGATGGGTACATTTTGACCACCGATGCAGAGGAACTTCGGCTGCCACAAAAGTATACGTTTAATCGATTTATTTTAAACACCGGAGCGAATGCCGATGCCAACGGCGAGTCAAATCAGCAACGAGCCGCCGGAGAACCGATGATTTCCTGGACAGTCTTCAGCGGGGCGGAATTCACTGGCAAATCCAAGTGCTTTCATTCTTCTTCTTCTTCTACGCCCGAATCCAGTAAATCCAGTTCGTCGACGGGCAATGGAACAGAAAAGGAGGTCGACATCGACATGGCCTTTGACTTTCGTCAGATTCCGTTTCGGCAGGAGTTGTTTCTTGTCGGGTCAATTAAGCGGGGCTGCTTCGAGAACAACGGCAACGAGACGGCGGAGGAGCTGCCCGTGCTGGAGCTGCACCGCAGCGACGAGGACGGCGTGCTGGACCATCACTCGCTCTTCTTCATCTCGTTCATCATCGGCCTCATCCTCCTCGTGATTGTCATCCTCTTGGGCATTGCCATGATAAGTTACTACTACGTCGTTACCAGGCGGAGGGCCGAGCGAGAAGCTCGCGCCATGCGAAGCTGAAATTGAAATTGAAGCCGTCGAGGTCGAATTTTGTAAACAGAACCTCAACCTTCTCTTTGTCTTGCTTCCTTCCTGCCGCCTGTCTTTCTCAGACTTTAATCTTAATTTATGACTGCTAATAAAATATGACAACCATTTCCAGGAGACGAACAAGAAAAGATTCGAGCCGTTATTTTGCTAAAAGCTCGGCTCTGTGGCGTTGATGTGGCGTGGCCGTGCCGCTGGCGGTTCGGGTTTCGATCGATGACCCACATTTCACTCACACTCACTAGCTCATCGCTCGTTTGCTTTCATCAGAACCGAGCTGAGCTTGACTTGACTGCAGCAGCGTTTGTATACTCTTCCAGCGAAATCCGGCCTGCCTATCTGCAGCTCCGAAGGCGAAAGATACATTCGTCCTGTGTATCGTTGCGCGGCTCGTGGTTCGTGCCCCTGCCTGCCTGTAAAATGCACGAAGAAGTAAACTGGGTCAGAAGAAAGTTGCAGGCGTACTCGCAACTCACGACTCGCGCGTACACGCGTGCCGTGCTTGTAACTTTCTTCGTTTTGTCACAATGAAGCTCATCTGGTGAAAGTTTCTGTTTCTGCTAATGAAAGTCGAGTCGAGGGAGTTTGCTTACTGCCTTCTAATACCACTTTTGCACTTGCACTCGTCATAATTATTGCTGCCTGCTCCTGGAAAGGAGTAAAACACTCGTTTTGGTGGTCCGTTTGCTTCAACTGGCCAGTCTCAAACTGATTGATTCTGTGCATAAATATTTTTCTACTGCCAATCTGGGCCGGACTCGAAATTGCGAAAATGAGATTGCTCCCGCATCTCGTTATTCATTATTCCAAGCACATTCTGAACCACGTTGTGATCATTCTCGTGAGTCTCCTCGTGCACGAACGACATGCGCTCCTTGACTATCAGCAAATCACGATTTATTCGGACAACTGCTGCAAGGGCAAGAACGAGAGTTTCCGGATCAATTCCAGGGATTTTGAGTCGGTCTCCAGTATCATCGCCAACTCGCAGATGAAGTCGTTTAGCATCAACCGCGGACTGTAAGTATATTCGCATGCTAAGAATTCAATCGTAAGGTTAGATTCCCTGAACCAGGACCACCAACGCAAACCGAACCTGACTTCGTCAGGTTAGGTGCGTTATGCAGTAGGACGAATCTGGCAAAACCTTAGAAAAATTTTCTGTCTGGTCCTGGTTCAGGAAACCCAACCCAATCGTATCAATCAGCGATAAGTGATTAATCACGGCTGGGCAGGGCTATTAATTAATTTAACATTTAACAGATGGGCTCTCTCACCTGAAGTGAATTTCAGCACCGTCGGCATAATCCGAGGGAGTCTCGACAAGGAAGAAACACGCGACGAGTCTTCGTTTTCAATTCTGGGCTCCTGCAGCTCAACAGCCCGGGGGAACGGCGAGTACACGCAGTACAGATCGGTCAGTTTATTATCGTTTATTAACAAGTTTCTAGGTTAAACTAACCTAACCTAACCTTTGCTAATGACTAACCCTGGTCCTTGTTTAATTCACAAGATTCGACATATTGGAAACTCGTTCGTCAATCTGCCTGGGCTGAGTTTCTTCACAAACGTGAATCATTTCGCTGAAGAGCTGTACTTTGACGGCACTTTCCTCAAACTGCCAACTGTACTTCAGTTTAAATCTTACGGGTTCACCCCCCGGGGGATAAGTTGGACAATATTTAGCAACTACAACTACACTGGGAACTCGACCTGCTTAAAGAGCCAGGACAAAACGGTCACGAGCGTACTGACGAAGCGCGATTTCCACAAGCAGCATCAACAGCATCGCAAACGGGCTTCGGGCAAGAACGGCGGCGGCATTGGCAAGGAAGGAGGCCAAGGCCAAGAGGAGGACGAGGAGGAACAAATGTACTTTAAGATCGGTTCGATTAAGAGAGGATGCATAAAGTCAGGAGTTAAGAAAGGTACATGTGCATGCACACTGCTTATTACCTTTGAAAGCTTTCTTGATTTGAGCTTTGTTTCATAATTTAGCTGATGGCAAGAAGGACAAACACCACCAGAACCAGTCAAAGATCAAAGACCTCCTGCAGGAGCACCAGAAACAGCATCAGCACCACCACATAAACGTCATCTCGCTTCACACAAAGGTGAATCAGCATGGAAACGAGCTGATGACCGACGCAACGGAGCTCCGACTTCCGGCGCAGCATTTGTTCAAGTCATACTCATTCATCGGGCACAAAAACTGGACAGTGTTCAGCGGGATCGACTTCAATGGCGCTGTTCGTTGTCTCTTCAACCCGAAATCCACGCCCAGATCGACTCTCGCCAAATTCAACGGCACAGCAATACACCAGAGCATTCATTTGATGGTGGGCTCCTTGAAACGAGGCTGTGACGACGACCCTGTTCGGGAAGTCATCACACCGCCACCAAAACTCGCCTCGACGGAGGGGCAGACGGGAACGGCGACCTTCACGATCGTCAAACAGGAACATTTCATGTTTTTAGTTCTAAAAATAGCTTTGCTAGTCTTCACGTCGCATGTCGTTCTGTAAATGACGCAAACCGAATTTATCGACGCAATTACAATTAAAATTTAAGATTACGTTAATCAAAAGACCTGTGATAGCGTAGCTTAGCGTTTTATTGCGATGCTACTCGTGTAGAAATTCCCGAATTCTTAGTGCACGTAAGAAACAACTTCTGGAAAATGAAGATTGTACTCAAAAAGTGATAAGAAGAGGAAACAGCGGCCGTTCAGTGTCCGAAAGGCACAGGCACATTTCGTCGCTGCGAACCACTCTGTTCAATTAATTCTGTAGATGATCTGATCAGTCAAGAATCTTTTAGCGTTATCGCACTACTGCCATTACGGTCGGATATCTTAAACTAAGCAGCAACAGCAACAATGCATGTCTATTTTTCGAATCCTAGCGTTATTTCTTTAGGTAGGAGTCTAGCATGTTAAATTTATGGAATGAGTACCCGTGTGAGTGGTTTGTGATTACTCAGTAATAAATGTACGCTCCGAATTCCAATCTGCGTTACGGATTTCATCTTGTCATGATTCTTGGTTCTGTACGTGCTGCAACAAATGCAATAATCATAAAAGCGCTAATAAGCCGTAAAAGGCAGTCTAGGCAGCAAATTCGTTCTCCTCGACCCCATTCCTGCAAGTGCCATGCCGGTCCAGCAAGTCGGCCTTCTCTTTCCCACCACTTTAGATTGTGTGGTTGAGGCTGATCTCTCCCAAGTTGCCCATTTCCCTTCTCTTCCCTCCCCGCACCGTCGTCCCGTGTCATCAGTTGCATGTCTCTTTTTCTTGCTGGGATTTCGATCCCTTCTGTCGATTCTGTTGGGGACTCGTTGAAGGAAACTTATGGTTATATCCCAGCTCAATGAATGTGATACTGATGGGAAAGTTCCCCTACCGCACACACTCTTTCTTGATGGTACTAACTAAGCAGTAATTCTGCAGCTGCATTCTTTCCTGGACTCGCCTTTCAAGTTTTGATCACTTAATACTTATTCAAGAATTTAACGCATTTAAGATCGGCTCCAAGCTCCTGTGCTTCTATGTTTTTGTTGTGATTGGATTCCCTCCTGCCGACACTTTTGAATTTCTCGTACATCTTCTGCAGTAAACGTGAATTGGTGGGTGTTCTTGTCAACTTTGACGAGCGCATTTAATTATCGGCGACGAGTGAGTTGGACGAGTTCCACACCACGATAGCACAGCATGGAAATGGAGCTCCTTGCCTTGAAAGTGGAAGTCATCGAAAAGACACTCGCCGCATTCCAGAAGGATGTGGCACATAAGTTGAAAGTTGTGGAGGAGGTGCTCGCCACAAGAACTGGTAAGAATGTCACGATCTTAGCGCATTTGTTTGACCCGTCGGTGTTAATCAGCGATGGCAAACTGATACTGGTTTTGCAGAGCAATTTGCGGCTCAGAAATTTTTCATGGAAAAGGAGGAGTTGCTCCACCGAAGTTTGTGGAATAGTTGGAACAAATGTGCAGTTGAGAAAGAATCGATGCAAAGCCCAGAATTCCAGGGTACAAGAAGAGTGATCGAACTTCCAATCACATCAGCCCACTCGGCGTCGTTCAAGCATCGGCGTGGGCAGAGTCCTGGTCAGGGTACACGGACGATCTCACCAAGATCTCATGATTTAAGTGAGTAATCGACAATCACATCTCGTTGATCCGTGAATAGAGTTTGGTTTCCATCCGACAATGTTAAACGGGCTGTTCTATGCTTAATCAGATCCGACACTGCGTCACATCACAAATTCGGAAAGCATAACCGTGACAGCCATTGAAGAAGACCCCTTAAATCCATCTACTGATACGGCAAGTAATCGCCAATGTCGGAGAGGTATGCATGACAGAACCTTAAAAAGCTTTCCAAACTCCCAAGCCAAGTTTCCAAGAACAAACTTGCTCCTGATTTCAGGTTCCACGTCTGCCTACTCCACCAACGAATACCCAAGTCCACTGGATAAGGAAAATGATCTGGAAATCGTGCAGATGGGATTCTCTAACTCGGCCGACGAAAGAAGCATGAACCAGACCCATACCCAGAATGTCATGCCAGAAAATGAATGCCCTTACGGTAAGCTTATTTAATGCAGTTGCAGAGTCCTACCAAGAACTGCATTCACGGTTTCTCATCTTTCTTCTGATCAGGTCAAGATAACGTTGATAACGAAGAGGAGGAGGAAGTGCAGGTGCTCGACATGAAGTTCACAGTGACAGCAAAAGAAGGCATCGAAGATCCGCACTTTGACTCTGCTGCAGGTGACAACAACTCTACTCGGGTCGACGTATCGCCAAGGCTTAGGCCAGCGCCAATGCACCCCAACGTCGAAATTCTGCTGCCGTCGGCTACCAGCGGCCAAAGCTTTTCGACGTCAACGGGTGGACCTACCAGCGTCAACGTGTATTCAATGCTCAGAAACAAGTACATCAATAAGAGATCGAGTGCCAATGCTAATACAGGTTACCAAAACCCGCCGTTCCCACAATCATCGCAATTCAATGCTTATCAGCACTCATCGTCACGGTCGCAGTCGTCGTTGCACCAGCGCCGGCACAACTTTCATCCGGTCCATCGTCCTGCCACGACCCCGGTGCAGGCGGTGCTCTCGCAGTCGGTGCTTCGCAGAGGCTTCCACACTTGCCAGGACTGCTCAAAGGCGTTTGATAAGGCATCTTCTCTGAAGAAACACCGCGAAGAAGAAGTTTGCTCAAAGTGCTTTGAGTGCTCGGTCTGCGACGCGTCGAGTCCACCGCAGTACTTCAATGAGCACTCCGAAATCGAAGCGCACATGCTCTTTATGCACAAACTGAAGAGATTCCGCGTCTGCCAATTTTGTCGCAAGTGCTTCGGCCCGTTCCGTGGCCTGCTGGAGCACCAACTCGCTCAGCACGGCGAGCAGGCGGCCAAGGAAGCCAACAAATTCAAGCATCGCTGCATGCTCTGCCCCAAATCGTACTCGACGAGGAACGATCTCGTGTGTCACAGCCGAAGCCACACCGGCGAGCGCCCCTTCGTCTGCACAGACTGCAAACGCACTTTTGCCGACGGCCGAAATCTTCGGAAGCACCAAACGATCTGTCAGCGAAAGCTCTACTCAAGTTACTCTGCAGATAATGGCGAAGAGATGGTTGACTGTACATAAACATCCATTCAATCAATCTTATTACTCCAATCGTCAATAAACTCACAGTTCCTTTAGCATCTCTGTCGTAATGTTGACGAATAAATAATTTGCGTTACCAATCGACAATCTGTGAAATAATTTCATTTTGCAGCACTGTTCTTGTGTCATGAACCTTGGAACTTTGAGCCAAAAACGGAAATAATCTTCGTACTTATTAACTGTTGGGGTAAATCCCGGTTCCATTCACCTGGTTTTCACTGCGACCCAACAATGATACGCTTATACGCATTCACGCGTCCCAGCAGAGCAGATTATAATTAGACGGAGTAAATCCAAAGAAAGGATTTCACAGGAAAAAAGCGCCTGGGTTTTAGTCAGAACGTCCACTACAGTTTTAACTGCATATTATATTTTTTACGTCTATAAAAATAGTCGCATTTCAAAGACATTGAAGGTTTTGTATAAAAGGCCTGAAATCTTACCGGTTAACTTCAGTTGTTAGCTCCAATTGGATCTGTTCTCTCTTTGCAATTAACAATCCAGTTCCCGAATTGACATCGACCTCCAATTTTCTGTGTTCTTAAAACATTTACCTACGCACTTAAAGTTATCAATCGAGGAGACATCGTCAAAATCAGAATTTTAACTACGAGCATGGATTCCCGAAAGATTGCCTTCTGCGTCGCGTTGGTGCTCGCCGTTGCCATCCTCGTCGACCTCTCCGCTGCTCTTCCGGCTCCTGTCCCAGCTGAATTCGAGGCTTTCGGTAAGATCAACTTGTCAACCTTGTCAACTTTGTGCCCCATACTCACAAGCTCAGTGGGTCATTCGTCCAATGTTAGGCAAACTCCATGGCTCACTCATTGCGTTTGTGTTTATTCCAGATCGTCCCGGATTTGGAACTCTCGGCTCTCCCAGACAGGGAAGATTCTACCCGTACTATGGTGGTTATGGCTATCCTTACAACGGCTACGGCGGAAGCTCCTCCGGCTCACAAGCGCAGGCTCAGGCACAGTCAAGCTCCGGATCAAACGGGTAAGGGCGTCCTTCAATTCAACTTCTCTGAAACATTTCCACCTTTCCAATACTGTCAGCATAAGTCATAAGCATAAACGTTAACGAATGATAACTACGAGGATAGTGGGCTTCCTTGCCAAAATTGTCGGTGACCGTGACCTTTGACATCTGTGCTAATGTTTACCTTTTGTTCAACAGATTCTACGGGGGGAAGTGAGCGAGTTGCGAGTCCCACGTAACTCAACTTTGGCGTCAATCCCTCTTTCTCGAGACCGCACAGCTACACGACATGCTTATGGAGATTAGCGCTGGTGTCGTTTGTATTTTGTAATTAAGTTTCTGCTGTGTTATTTCAAATCTTTTGTCAGATTTTTGAAATTCAGTGTGTGAAAATAAAATTGCACGTTCCTTAATTCTCTCTTAGACAGTCTGCGTTGTACTCGTCTCATTTTATTGACGGATGTCCACATATCAGCTGAAAATTTATCAGGTGCTGCTCATTGCTGCTCTGGCTGCGGCTGTGACTCTGCTGAATGAGAGACGGGATTTCATCAGGTCAAATGACCAATATGACCTTACCAGCATGCATCAGCTATTCATCATGTTCTCATTACATTACCGAGCTCGTCGCACTCGCATTGCGTAACATTTACATTTGCTTTTGCCAGTGAACAGTGGAGACTTGGCTTGGCTGCTCATCGGGTCTTCTGTGAAATGTGAATAGCCAGCCACAAATCAGTATCTTCGACGACGGCGAGATCGTGCGTGCAAAGAACAAGCTGTAATATCTGTCTGTAAAATGGCGACCGTGCTAGCAATCGAGTGTGGCGCTACAAGTTCGACGGCCCTCCTCTCCTGGCCAGGTGGGGACTCCAAACTGTTTAAATTTGATCCAGCCAACTACCTGCTCGTGAGCCAGCACGAGTTGGAGGCTAAACTGCTGAATTTGAGCCAGGACTTGGCGAAGGTTGACGAGGCTCAGCTGCGCAAGCTGCGGACGGTTGGAATCGCCATGCCAGGACTCTTCAGCGCTGACAAACCGATAGTTGAGGAACTCGTCAGACGAATCTGGCCCGACTTGCACCACGTTTGGGTTGGTCAGGACTTGGACAGCGCCATGGCCTGCCTTCAGGCGGCTGATGGTGTAGATGCTGTCGATGCTGGTGCTCAAGCGTTTGACATTCATTGCTTCGTGCTCTCCGGAACCGGCTCGTGTGTGTACGGGACGAATGGGAGCACGAGCCTCAAGATCGGAGGGCATGGGCACGTCATCGGTGACGGCGGTTCCGGCTACGCGATCGCCCTTCTCGGGCTGCGCGAGTCCCTGAAGGAGTTTGAGCGAACTGGCGAGTCGACGCTTTTTAACGACCTGAAGAAGTCACTGAATCTGCCCACCACGCTGGAGCTCGTTCGTTGGAGTGTGCTGGCGACCAAGACCGACGTCGCCTCGCTGGCTCCTGTCGTCCTGAACGCCTGGAAAAAAGGCGTGGGCGACTTCACTCCCACGGCGTCGCGGGTTGTTGACCGGGCTGCAGAGGAGCTCGCAACTGATTTGCACTGCCTCGTGCAAAAATTAACGGCGGAGACGGAAAAGAAGAGTGTGAGAGTGAAAATTGGGTTCACGGGAAGCATTCTTCTGGAAAATCCCGACTTCAAAGAAAAAATCGCGCGTACATTTGAGGAACTTGCACGCGGTAGCGTGAATGAGAATTTGACGCTTTCCTACAAGAATCTTGAAAACACTGTCAAAGGGGCTTTGATTCTGGCCTCCAAATTAGGCGGTCCTGCTCATACTGATTCTAAAGCGAGCAGTGCGGGTGCAAACGACACAAATGCCGCCGCTTGCAAAGCTTTCGCCGATCTTGAACTCAACGAGCAGGAGCTGCACAGGAAACTGCTGCCGATTCCGACCTCGTTGTCCGTGACGGAATGTCGGAACCCCGCATCCTGGAACCTGGACAGAATGCCCATTGAGGAGGCAATAGATTTATGGCTGGCCGAGGAGAGTTCCTTCTATGCGAAACTTGGCGAGCAGAGGCAAAAGGAACTCCTGAGTCGCTTGATTATGCAGGTCACAAACACGTTTCGCGGTGGCGGAAGACTTTTCTACACCGGCGCGGGCACGAGCGGAAGGTAGGCGCTCAAAGCCAAAGCCAACTCAAGAAATACGATACAAATAAAAGAAACCAATGTCGTCGACTTGAATTTTAATGCCGCACTGATTATTAATCAGGTTAGGAATTCTTGACGCCTCCGAGTGCCCTCCGACGTTCAGCACGCCGCCACACATGGTGCAAGGTACAGACCAGACTAAAATAGCCAAATATTTGTCACACGATTCGTGATCGTGACTCAATAAATCTCCTTCCTGATTTGGCCTGCCTATCCTTTTTATTTTAGGGATCACGGCCGGAGGAAAGGCGGCCGTCTTCTCGTCGATCGAGGGAGCAGAGGACTCCGTCTCTGGAGGAATGCGCGTGATTGACGAGCACGGAATCAACGCAAAAGACACCGTAATTGGTAACATTTTTTGGTTAGAGTTTAGTTGTCTTACAGTTGCTACATGCATTTGTCCTGTCCCGTTCAGGCATTGCGTGCTCTGGCCGGACGCCATTTGTCTGGGGCTCACTGTACCGGGCCAAGACGCTCGGGGCCTTCACGGCGCTGCTAACGTTCAACCCGCACCAGCGGCTGCAACACGAGCCGGACATTCTGCTGGCCTTCGACATCGGGCCAGAGCTGCTGACAGGGAGTACGAGGCTCAAATCGGGGAGTGCGACAAAGTGCGTGCTCAACATGATCAGCACGCTGTCGATGGTGCAGCTGGGCAAGTGCCTCGAGAACCTCATGGTCGACCTGCGCCCCTGCAATAGCAAACTAAGAGAGCGGGCGCTGCGAATCGCCACGGCCATCCTTAACGGCGAAGCCCCAGCCGCTGTGACTGCAAGCACGAACGACAACGATTCGTCGTCGCCTGGCAGATTCAAAAAAGAAGATGTTCATGAGACTTTGAAGCGTAATAATTACGACATTAAGCTCACCGTGCGACAGTTGAGGAAACGGAATGGTGACGGCAAACAAGCTCGCTGACGAGACGATAATTAATTCCTCGAATGACACGCTGATAATTAAGCTTTAATGATGTTTCATGTTTCGTGTCAGTCATTTCAGTCAAGACGACAAGAAGCGGAAGTGAGTAATAAAATGCCTGTTAATTGTCACTGATGCCTCGTTCTTCCTTTCCTGTGTACGCGAGAATTCATTTACGGCAACAATTGACTTGCATTTGGCACTTGGGCATGCACACTCACCTTCCCTGCCAAAAGCAATTAATCTTAATCACGTTCATACAAATAGTCTCATTGACTTTGAGGCTTCTGACGAAACACGAAACGTCTTTGAGTGCTCCTTCGCTGGCATGCTTGTTTGTGTTTATACTGGCGATTAACGACAATTGGCCGCTAATTGTTGATCTTTCCAACAATGTGCATGTCGCTATTTCGCTATTCCAATTTTGTATACGTTCTTCATGCTTACGTGAATTTTGAATTGAAATGGCTCCCAGCGTTTGCGTTCACTGACAAGTTCATGCAGTCATTACGATAATAATAATTGGTTGTTATGAAATGGCGAGGCGAGAGCACAGCGCAGAGCACAAATTCAAGTTCAAACTGCAGTGGACCACTTAACAGGCAGCCACAAGATTGAAATCTGCTAGGCTGTTATTGATTCGTGTAATCCCACGTCAGTCATGTCGACGCGGCCGCTGCCTTGTGCTGCCTGTCCTCTTGATATTGGCAGAAAGAAACACAACGCCGAAGTCGAAGCGCCGAAGGTTAGCCAGATGAGAAATGTATGATTAAAAGCACACGGCATAGAAGTCAAATTCTCATTTCCGCTTGCATTTCTTTTGCCTTTTCCTTTGCGCTTTGCTTCAGCTCGGCTGTTATCGTGTCGATTAATTCGATCGCAGTTAACCCATGACTTCATTTACGGCAGCCAGCAAGCACGCACGCATGCACGCAGTCGCTCAATCAAAACCTGCCAACAGCGACCACTTTAATTCACATTTGCTATTTGCACTCGAATTCGATTTCATAACCGCAGTCTTGACTGCTGAATTTATACTCGCCATAAAAAATCGCGAAAGGTCTTTGCGATCTCAAAGTCAATGTCAAACAGATTATAAAATGCTAAATGCGAACAAGTCGCTTTCAGGTTTCGATCTTTGATTCTCTCGACTCGACTCTGCAAATATGGCCATAAACTATTCATAAATCATAATCAGTGGAGCAGGTTTGCGAATAGCGAATAGCGAGCGCAGATTCGCAGATTGTTATTATTATTAAGTTGTGCACACCTTTTCGCTGTACCGTACGTCGATTAATTGAGTACGCACTTAATTTGCATTCGCGAATTCGAATACGAGCGCAGGCGCAGGCGAAGACTAATTATTTCTGTCATTCTGGCCTGTGCTGTGCTATGAAGGCAGAAATTACGAATTGGATTTGGAGCTGATGAATAATGAATGCTCTGTTTGTGATCGTAAATCGTGCCCTTGTCGCCGTCGCTTCTCTGACCGCCACGAGAGGCTAAGATCAAAGCCCAATGCCCAAATTGCCAAATTTATTGTGCTATTGCGGCCGTCGACGTTTTATTGCGAATTGCTCATTCCCGCATTTAGCATTTGGTGTTTATCTGGCAATTAGGCAGCTGGGCCTTGCACGCCGCCTGCGCCTTACGTCGTCGGCGTATCTCGTAAATCCATCTTTTATTGTAGGTGGAAGGCGAATGACGCCAAGCCAAGAAGATTGCATAATTGATAAAACCAATACGGCATACGGCATGAACGCGATTCTCGTCTCTCGTGGCCTGGCCTGCAATAAATCAGCATTGACACTCATTAAAATCGAGGATTTCTGTTCCGAGTTCCGCAATTGCATAACACTCGAAATGTTATGGTGAGCCAAGCCGCAGCAGATAAGAATCAAGACTTTACTTGGGCCGATGACGATGATAAGCTCGAATTCACTTCCTGCGTCCACGCCACGCGACCTTCAACTTGGCTGCTGTTGGCTCAGTTGCATAAGATTGCTCACATCGGCTATGCTGCTGGCTGGTGGGATGAGAAATATGCAAAGAGGATTCAAATTGAACAAAAACAACTTTCAATGACAACAATTAAAACTTGCGCACCGCATACGTGCTTGAGTGTTTGCGTTGGCTCGTTGTCTTCGTCTTCTGATAACAAATGCAAGCAGGCAGGCTGGCAAAGGTGAGTTAATTACAAGCGTTTGCGTTTATTAATCGTGCGTGATGTAATCTCGTAACCTTATAATTGAGATTATTAATTTGTAAGCAGCCTACACGTCACACGAACACGGAATTATGATCTGCACCTTTCAACTTACTTACTTTACTGTTTTACTTGTTTCTGGTAAAATCTCGTTATACATGCGCTGTTGTGAAGTGATTTTCCTCAAGTTGAAAGTCAAGGCCAATTGTAGCAATGTAATTAGCAGCTGTCTGACTTAATCGCACACGAACTGAGGCAAACATCGTAAATTAAGATTAAAATCCGTCCACGCTGTCGCTTACGCTTCTTTCCTGTTGAGCACTTCCTGGATCCGGAAATTCGACTTCGATTCGATTCGTCTGCGGCCGTCTGGACTGAAACTGGCTGAAGTGGCTTGGAAAATGTTGGCAATTTCAATTGAGCCCTTCAGCATCAGCGCCTAGCGGTGCCACCACACACGCGCAGTGCAGTGCTCTTTGTGTTGAACGTTGCATTGGGTTGAGTTGACAGCTCCAATTTGTTGTTGCATAAGTCGACAATAAACTGAAGACCTTTTCAGCCAGCAGAATTATGTAAATACCAAGAAACATTGACGGACGCATTGAAAGGATCGAAGCTTCAGTTGAATGGAAGTCCAGATGCTTATCTCGACTCGTCGATTGTCTTGTATTCTTTTAATTTCTGCTGAATCAGCGCAGGGGCCTTTGCATTCTCTGTCTTCCTTTGTATTTCCCAAACAATGCCTCGTTCGTCGACCAGCACCAATTTGTCATTTTCATCACCGCTTTGACAAAAGAATGCGAACAAATCCAAATACACGGTCGTAGAATGGGCTAATTGATTGATTGATAATACCTTTTCAATTATTAACATGTTGGCGAAGAGCAGGCAAAAGTGGTTTTGGCTCCCAAAGTGGACTTCGACAGCCGCCGCTTCGACTTGGCGCTTTGAGTATTTAGTATTCATTATTCATAATTGACAGCGATGATGAATGGCGATCGACGATCGCGTGCAGCCTGCCTGTTAGACACGATTTATGAATTAATTTGGCGAGCTGACTTGTTTGTTTCTGTCCTCCGAGCCACACTGCACTATATATCACGCCAGCCGAGCAAATTCTGGAGTAGCAAACCAGTCCACGCAATCTTCGAATCCACGTCCACGTGTCGAGCCGGCCGCGTCCGAGTTCGCTTTTCGCTGTGTGCTCATTGCAAAAATCTTGAGGAGAGTAATTATTTTTGAATGAGGAAGGTGAAGGTGATGTAATAATTAAAAATTTAAGTTTTTGTAATGGTAACTTGGTAAAATTGGAGCAGAGTGCCAGAGATGATTGACATTCGTTCGTTCGTCCCATTCGTCGCGTTGCCGTTTACTGCCTTCCAAAAGCAACCAGAAACCACAGCCTTATTTCAGTTGAGCGGGTTCGACTCGTTAAACTAGCGAAAGTTTTCTACTGTAATCACAAGAATCATGGCAGTCGCAATAATTAATGCTCGGCTCCGAATGTGTCTCGTGTATCTCTTAATTGTAGTCTCAAACGCGGATATAAACTCACGGCACAGTACTCCACGCGTACGCATAATGTATAAACAGACGGCAACAAGGAACAGGATTTCACTGCGCTCAAGCCCAGCCCAGAAAATGATTCATTACTGTATTGCTGATACGAATCCTAATAACAAGACAAAGTCGCATCCAAACTGTCTACTGAAAAAACTGCTTCAGAATCCGGCTGTCTTGTTTCTGATTGTTGATGTCTCGATAAAAGCGAGTGTGCCTGCTCTGTCTGTATTTTTTCGTGAATATTATTAATGACCACATGTGCTCAGATGCAAAATGCAAAATGCATGTTGCTGCATGTTTGTACCGTGTTTCTTTCCACGCTGCCTGGCTGGTTTAATTTAAAACTCATTCACTGCTCATAATTGCATCTTGCAATGCGTCTTTCGCGCATTCGCATTGTTTTGGGCCCGTCAGCCGCTTCGCGACTTTTCACTGCAGCGTTAAAGAAGATTGTTAAAGCGTGAATGATCGTCATTCTTTCACATGCAATTAAATCATTCTTTATCTCTGCAGTCTGCGCATTGCATTCGTAACAATAACAATGAGCCTATCGTCCATTTTTATGACGCGACGATGCTGACATGCATTGCAGGCAGCACAGATTTCAATTCCCATGCAGAGTCTCATCGAATGTATTTTCGTTTTCGTTCTGTGGCTGCCGTCTGCAAGTCGTTATTTAGTTATTTTTGTTACGTTTAACTTCCTCCAACTCATAACAGTAACTTCATATAACGTAATAAACTAACGTGGCACAGTGCAGCCCATCGCAGTCGTGTGCAATAGTAGCTGTGTTCAGAAGGTCATTTATTAAATTATAAAAGGTGTGATGCCCACAGCAGCCGAGTTATTTGCCAACTTGCTCTTTGTGCTCAGCGTCCAAGCAGCAGCAAACCAGCGCAGCGTCACGTTGCGTCCACGGATCGTTTCTTCCTGACCCCGACCCGATTGTTTATCTTCAGCGCCTGTGCAGTGCCGTCGTGGTGTCGTGCCTGTCAGTGACTCAGTGACTGTGCTCAGTTCAGTCGTTCGTTCAGTGCTGCATGGTGCCCAAACAATAGGCCAACCTTAGCTAACTTGACCTCGAACTGCCGCCTGCGCCTGCCCTCCCTCTTGAAGACTGAAAATGGAATCCCTTCGCAAGCTGATTTTGCTCATCCTCCTCACCGTCATTAGCGCCCGACAATCGAGCTGCGGAAGTCTCGGCTTCGGTGGAGGCCTCCGTTCCGAGGACCTCAGCTCCATCGACAGATATGTCAGCTCAGGACTGCCCTACTCCTCAGACGGATTCGTATTCAATTCAGGTACGAGCCGAGAAATAACCTTTGGGTTCAAGGTTTTTGGTTATTGACTTATTCGGATTCGGATTCCAATTTGATCGGCCCCAGCCTGAGCCTGAGGGACCTTTTAGGAATGGCATGGGATTATAAATTAATGAAAAACAGTCAAGCGCACGGAAACCCTGACGCTGACGCGATCAAACCAGGCTCACTTTTCATCTTGCGACGGAAACACTCACCACGTCAAGACTCGATTCCTGACAAGAGTCTCCAGTTTTTAAGCACCGTTTAGAAGCCTGTCGCTGACAATTTATTCCTGAAACCGAATCCCGACACCACAAACTTGATTTTGCAAAAGTCAAATGCCTTCGTCGTCCTGTGTGAAAAGCCTTGAGCCGTGACTCGTGTCGCGGTTTTGCAATGCAAAGAAACTACGAACGAAGTGTACCTATTTTTAGCATTGGCTTTACTGTACCGCCGTTGCCGTTTCTGTGTGAAGTAAAGCAAGAACGAGAAAGGTCAGAGGTGGATTACAGCCACAGGACGCAGCGGGCCACACACAATCAAATCAAGCTATCAAGCCAATTCGCTGAGTGAATTCTTGTATTTGTACTTCTTTATTGACTCTGCATCATTAATTCAATCCTCAACTCGGGATTCGCGAATAGCGAATACTTGCAAGTCCAAATATAATGCAAGGTCCTTGCTTGCCTGCCGCCTGACAACAAGTTCACTTTAATAACAATGACAGAAAGACAGAATCGAGCAAATTAAGCTTAAGCCCTTGAGCAGTGATCAGTAGCAGTGCAGTTTGCTTTGTTTATCATTGGCAGGCACGGGCCCGGTGATCGTCAAAGTGGAGGAGCCCAACAAGGTGACCGTCACCAGAGCCGTTGAGCAGTCGCCGTCGCATCAGCAGCAAGCACCGACGCCGACGTCGTACTACAGGTAAGTCATGACTTATGAGTTCAATTTGGACATGGAATTGAATGCTCGCAATTAACTAATGATAATGAATGATGTCAAATGCCAAATGCTAAACGGCAAATAAGGACTGCCAAAAGTGGTGATGTGATAAGTGCAGTTTAACGTTTTACTTTCCTAATCTGACGTTTGGCTTGGTGCTTGGTTTCGTGTTTTCCAAAATACAACCAAAATTAGGCTCGGTTCGTGTCGTGTTCTTTGCGAGCCACACCCTCGACCGAGCACTGAGCAGGTTGCCTGCAGGTCGTCGCATTTGCGAGCGTTTCTCATCAAGTTAATGTACTTTAGTTTTAAACAGCGCACCAACTCAGTCGCAGTCGTAATCGTGGCATAAAGCAAAGGCTAGAGCCGATTTGCATAAATATTTTATCGACACTTTTAATCTTTCAAAGTCACAGTCAGAGCAGAACCTCCAAATTCCAAATGCAGGCTGAATTCTATTCTCGAAGCAACGCGAGGCTGAGCATTTGGCATTTACACTTACTGCATTACCGCATTAACATTAACCCTTGGCTGCTCAACTGAGCAGGTAGGCGTCATGATTTGGCTGGCCCAGCCGTGACTTGTGGCGACCACTTAACGAGACGATGATGACGTCGTGACCAATTAACGGCAATCATTTTTGGCTATGGCGATGCTGCGAGCGAGCATTCGATGCATTTGTTACATAACAATTTGGAGTGATTCGATTTACGGGTTTGTAATTTATTTCCTTCTGTTTGTTGTGGTTGTGCAGGAGCCTTCCATCTGTCATTCCGGAAGGCTACGAGGGAGTCGCGTCCACGTCCTTCCTCCTGGGCCACCCAATCCCCTCCTCCTCCTACTCCACCAGCTCACCCACGTCCTACACCACCACGCAGAGCGTGTACAGCTCCGGTCCGTACCAGTCGCCCTCCCATCTGAGCTACTCCACCAACCTCCCTCCACCTTCCTACCAGTACCAGCCACCCCAGGAGCTCCAGCGACAACCACAGCCGACGATGACGTACAACAGCATTCCCTCAACGCCACCGGCACAGCATTTTCAGCCGCAGCATCAAGAAACCTTCACGAGGCTGACATTCCAACCGCAGGCGCCTTCATTCCAGCCTTCACCCCAACCTCAGCAATTCCAGTCCTTCACAACAACGCAGTTTCCCCAATCACAGTCTCAGCCGCAGTTCGCAACATCTGCTCAACCTGCGCCGCAATTTTCCACGTCTGCCCAGCCACAGCAATACTCGACGTCCACTTCCACCCAGCCGCAGTTTCAGGGCTCGGCCCAGCCTCAACAATTCCAGACTTCTGCCCGTCCACAGCAACAGCAGCAGGCCCAGTTTCAGAGCTCTCCACAGCCGCAGCCTCAGCAATTCCAGCAGCTCCAGTCGCAGGCTTTTCCATTGACGCAGGCGCCACAGACGCAGCCGCAGGGAAGATCACAGGCCTCCCAGCAGCAGCCGATCCGCAACCAGAATGCCCTGAGGCCAAGTTTCCCAGAAAAGGACGAGTTTGGGTACGACCGGAGTCTCATCCCGACCAACTTCATTGGCGGAACGGGCTACCGGAGCCGAGAGGAGCTCGTGACCAATCCGGTCGTCGAGCAGGCGTTCAACTCGGATTCAGAATTGCCCGAACATCTCCGAAATCCGTTTTACAGGTAAATCAGGATCAGGATGAGTATTAAGAAGTCAGAAAAAGTGCAGGATAGGGCATTATTGTGTGTTTTTGTGAATTGCAGTAATTCTGCCATTGCCCAAATGCTGGCGCAAGAAAGTCTTCCTGCTCAGGGCGAGCATATTGTTGGGAACTGGAACACAAACAAGATTCAAGGAGGCAAAGTACGCGATCTGCTGAACGGAGCGGGTTTCCTGTAAATTTGCGCATGAGGCACGTCTTCGGCTTACTGTTCATCTGTCCACGCAGACACAGACGCATTTCTGTATCGCATTAATGTCCATATGCTTAACAAGATTTTTATACTCTTTTGTATTTATTTGTGTTACTGATTACGATTACTGTGAATTTTGTAGTTGTACACTGATTAATTAGTGATTGTTCGCCAGCTGTTTGGTGTTTGAGTAAATGCAGCAAGCAAAATGTCCGTTCAGCTTTTGCGTTTTCGCCGGAGTCGTGTAATTTCGCGTATCGCCATTTCGCGGCCTGCGGACTAAATAAATACAATTACAGCAGACTGCGACTGTGACTCGGAACAAAATTAAGGGAATTCCAGGTTCATAAAACCATGGCGTAGCGCAGGAGAAAGAGAAGAAGATAGCCACCAGGCAAGGCTTAGGCTTCGCTTGACTTGGAAAATAACAAAATGCAATAAATTGTGTCCTCGTTTATGTCCTCGTATAAAGCATTGCATTGCACACTGCCCTACGTGCGGTGTTATTACGCTTACGCTTTCGCTTAATAGCGGGCGTCCTCCAGCAGCGCGCCCGCTCCAGCCGTGCGTGTGCGTTGCATTTTCCAATTACCTCACATAATAATGGCCGGGTGTATCGTACTAATGTTTGTTTGCAGTTTGTGAGCTACGCTACGTGGCGATGAGTTCATGGTTCATCGCGCAATGGGAAAGCAATGGCAATAATAACTTGTCACATTTCTTAAGTAATGCTCCGGCCACACACGACGCCAGGCGCCAGAAGCGCCGAGTCGTGGCTTATCCTCAAGGTGGCAAATCCTCGTTATTAATGTAATAATAAAAAGAAAAGACTAGCGTAAATTTATACATTTGGTTTGGTCACCGCTGCTGCCGCCTTCCTGTGCTCTCTTTTCTCTCGACTCGGTTCATCTTCAACAGCTTTCCGTTAAGAAATTACTTTGTCGCCTCTTCCTTTTCCACTTTCTCTCTTCCTTCCTTCCTCTACTCGTATTTCGTATTTGTTTGGTATCACATTCACCATTCACGTGGTACGTGGATAATGAAATAAAATTCCCATGCCGTGCCTGTGTTTCGCATTTCTCGAGCCAAGAAATGCGAATGCATCTCTCCACAGCAGCGCGAACGCAAACGTAAAGGAGACTGGTTGAGTGGAAGGTGTTGCTGGATGCTGGAAAGCAGCCTTTCATACGCATCTGTGCCTGGCTGAATTGTGCTTGGCACAGTTGGAAAGTGTAATGGAATCATATTAAGCAACCTGATGAATTGAACAATAACCTGCCCTGTCGGAGTCGGAAAACACCAACAAAGCGGAACGAAGCTCTCACTCTTGCCTGTCCTGACAAATTCATTGCTTGCAGGGCAGGCAAGAACTGTACATGAAATATACACGAAATCGTACACGAAATGAATCCGACAGGGCAGGGCAGTGAAAAGCGAGCATGCACAGTCGAGCGTCGAGAAAGTCTGAGTAAATTTCTGTTTGTTTACTGGCAGGGAGAAACGAACTTTAAACTAAGCTGCTGCTTCCCGAAGCAGGCTCGTTTTGCGTTGTACTCGTCAGGATTCAGCACACCGATTTCGAATACGATTCGAGCAACGAGCAACTTTCTCGAGCAGCCTCCTCATTTCTCTCTCGTCTCTCGTCAAGTGCTCGACTTGACTGGCTTGGCTTGGTCGGGTCGAAAGCAGTTTCAGCATTTCTGTTCAACAACACAAAAGCGAAAGCAAGCACACCTTTCCTGCCTGCCTGCCTTAAGCCGTCCATGTTGATGGACTTTGTTCTTGTTCTTTCACGGTGTTAATTCGTTGCCTGCCTGCGGATGAAGATGACGGACGGACGGGTAGACATTCACTTGCATTTCATTCTGGAGAGAGGCAAAATGCGAAATACAAAATATAAAATACGGCTAGAAGCTGTAGAATTCTTTAATGCGTGAAAAATGGCAATGGGAAAAGTTTCCTGCCCATCTTGAACATTTTATTGTTGTTTTTTAAATTTTATGCACTCCACACGGGTATTCCAGTGATTTTAATTCGTCAAGCGAGAGTTCGCGACGACGACTCCTGGCTTTCTGCTTCTGCTTTTTGTGGAACTGCTATTTGCTTTACTTTGTGCTTCGTTCTTGGGGTTTCCGAGAAAGTTTTCCGACGACGAAAGTCATTCTCCATTCGCATTCGTGTTATTATTGTTGTTTCACCACAATGGTAACCAATAAAGATGAACCCCATCGGGCTCTTTTATGCCGAGTTTTTATTCTCTGCCCTGCACTGCACTGCTTCATGAGAAAAAGAAACCTCATTTTGCTTCCTTTGTAGCATTCGCGTATGCATATGCATGGAGACAATTTCCGCCGTCGTCGCTGCGTTCTGCTGTTCGCATTCGCAGAACTTTCGCTTTCGCTTTGATTTCAACGTTTCATTCCAGCAACAGCCGCCACAGTTCTTTGTTTCCTCTCCGTCCCATATTTCTTGCGTCTCTTTCCTTTCTCCTTTCTTCTTTTCACCGTCACCGTGCGAATAATCTCTAATCTCGTGTCTGGCGTTGTTCTTTTTTCGTTTCTTCGTATCGCAGCTAAGCGCAGCGCAGGTGAGAGGATTCACTGTGCATTCTGCGATCGCAGCGATGACTCAGAACAGGAACCAAATCCATACGCGTACGCATATTCTATTCTATTTCAAAGCATAGCATGGCATGGAGTCGGCAGACAGGCAGTGGAAGCAATGACGGAGAAAGGAAGGAGCGACAAGAGACTCATAGCCAAAGTACATAAAAAACAGTCGAGTCGTAGAGGAGTAGATTTGGAGTTGGAGTTCCTGTGTAAGGCAAAGCGCGGCCGAGGAGATTCCCCTCCTCACCCAAATCGATCTCCTGTGCCTGTGGATGCTATGCATGAGGTAAGAGATGTGGGGCTAAATTGCATGCTGGAGCTGGAGCTGGAGCGGGTTCTCACAATGCAGGGCATGAGGAAGGAAACGTACATAGCCAAGTGTAATGGAAGGTAGCGCCCGTGCAGCGCAGAACACGCATACGCACGAACGAGAGAAAGTGGAGACGGAGAGAAGACAGATTCACAACAATCGAACAGAATACAGAATGATATCTCTTTCGTGAGGTTGCATAACACTGCTGCTGCCCTGCTGGAGCTGCTGGATAGAATTGCACAAACACAGCACACGCCGAGCCGAAGAGAAGACGTGCACGGCCGAATAAACGAGCGAGCCACAGCCAGCAATATTTCCAACGAGCATTCACCCGTTCACTTCGAAGAAACAAGAAACTGAGGAAGATAGATTCACGA
Source organism: Mesaphorura yosii (assembly GCA_009869945.1). Classification (NCBI taxonomy): domain Eukaryota; kingdom Metazoa; phylum Arthropoda; class Collembola; order Poduromorpha; family Tullbergiidae; genus Mesaphorura; species Mesaphorura yosii. The sequence goes on from WIXG01000140.1 coordinate 111,185, forward strand.
TTCACGATTCTACGATTCGACAGACTATAAATTCAATCTTTCTTGTTTCTGAGCCCAGTGCAGTGCCACCGTCACAGTCGCGACCCTCCTTCGTCCGTCTGTCGTGTCTTTGTGAAGTGGAAGTGAGCATGAGCACATGTGGACAGGAAATGGAAATATAAACAAAAATTCCTGAAAAGTGGAATCGCTCGACTTCTATATTCGCTCATCTGTGACAATTCGAGTGAAGTAATTGCAACGTGAAACTACGACGCGACGGGGCAAAGGTCAAGTTGTTCTTCAGACGAGGAAAGCACTCCACCTTGGAATTCGTCGTTCGTCCTGGATCTTGTTTTAGTCAACAAGACAGTGAAGGAAACCTGATAGCAAGACGAAGGAAAGGACGGCAGGAGAAATTCTGGAACACTTTAAAAAGTTGTTGTACGAAGAATAGACAACAGGCAACAGCAGAAAGTAAACGTCCCAGAAGGGATTTTGAACAAAAGATTAAATGTTATTAGACTGTGTCTAAGAAACTTCTTTTGTGCTGCTGCTGCGGGCAACGTTCAGGTCGCAGTCGCAGGTGAGTGAAAGCGACCTGCACCCAGAGAAAGTACTGTGCTGTGTCCTGTTTGTGTTCTGTAAGTAATACGAAATTTAATTAATAATTAAACCTAATCTCTACCAATAACACTCGTCCTGTTTGCCTGCTCAAAGAAATCGCAATCGTGGTCGTGCGTCTTTGCTACTGCTTTTGTGGATCTTCACATTTAGTAAAATTGCCTGCGTGCCAAACTCCAGCTATCGTTAACATCCGCTTCATGTGTTACGATGCAATAATGGCCGCTTAAGAGTTTTACAGACTCCTTTTATGGTGATCGTCAATCGTCAACACGACTGTCGTGCCATTATCCTCATCGTCAGCCTGGCATTCGGCGCCCGAATTACGAATACGAATTACGAATACTAATTACGAATTGCTGAATTACGGCATTATCGAAGTACGACTCCTCGAAGAATGCATGCACGAGGGTGATTCAGTAATTCTGTAATCAATTGCAACGCAAAACTCCCACCGATCGACAGCGACAACCCAAATTGTCATTGTCATTGCCGTTTCGATTGCTGTCGTTCGTCCTCAATAATTTCAGACTCTGAAAAGCGACACGACGACGACGACGACTTGTAATTCGGATTTCGATGCACGACGACCAACTCTCAAGCAATATCAATAAAATTTAATTATGGAGAGCAATCCGAGTTGCTCGACGACGGAGACTTGACGACTGCTCACGCCTTCCGCCAAGGAAGACAAGAAGACCCACTCACCTGCTGCGCCTGCTCTGCTCTGCGTTTATAAGATAAAATCTCCGTGCTCTAATTTGCGTCTTGCGTGGAGAACTCGAGCACTTCGTCTCCTCGAGCATCTGACGATCTTCAGTTCTGATAAGAAGACCTCCAAACTTCTGCGTAATGGCTGCGATTTCTGCAACAATTCTTCTGCGTTTGGTTCTCTTCGTCGCGTTCAATTCCTGCTCTCAGGTTTCTGGAGCCGGCCAAGGTAAGCCCCAAGCCAAGCCTGATGTAATCCTAATCGTATTTTCGTATTTGGGAGTTAAGCTGCTTGAATTTGTGAGCAAATCGTTTAAAATCCTAAAACCTTCTTTGTGGTTGGATTTCAGATGCGGATTACTTCCTCGATGATTATTTCAACAACCTCAACAAAGTGGATCTAGGTAAGAGTAAGAAGCGTCTTTCTTTTCTCTTTGAGGTGCAGCCACTCTAAATGCCTCTCGGGCATTACCCTGAAATATTAATTCACGATCGAAGAGCGGATTTGAAAAACATGCAGTCGTAGTAAATCGACCGGAACTCAAACTCAAACAGGCAGGCAGGCGCTTGGCGCCTGGTCATTTTTCTCGTTTGCCAATGACAATCGGACTTTCCGCATTTTTCACTCTCCGCCACATTCAAAATCGGCAGAAGCAAGCTTGGTTTGGCAATGGGAACGAATTGGCTTGTCACTTAATTGGACCATTTCAGAAGAAGCCAAGAGACGAGACAAGTTTCGTTTTGTGGTTGCTTTCTTTCAAAATTTGATGTTTACTGATGGAACTTGCTAACGCTCGCTGGAGGCTCGGCCGATTCGTGGAGAGGTCGAGTTGACATGCAGCCAAGTTCAATGGTTTGTTTGACAGTTGTTTCTGCCCTTTTCTTCTTTTGGCAATTCCTCATGTCCTGCTTTATCGTTTTCGTGGACAGTTGAGAAATTCGCATTCGCATTCGCGTCGTCGCAGTCGCACGGCTCGTTAACAGTAATAAAATGTACCGAAGACACAATTTAGCTTCCTCCTTTTTATTCTTGGGTGCTTCTGTTCATTGTGCTCTCGGAGATTCAGTCTCTTCAATGACTTCCTGCGCCCTGACATGCCGCATGCCGTTACCGTTGCCGTCGTGTCTGGTGGACTCGCATATCGCATTTGCCATTCATTCGTATAAAAATGCTATACCTTCATTTGTTCGGCTGTCTAAACTTCGCTGGCGCAGTCCCTGTCGGCCTAATCAGCGTCTTCATATTTTGCCTCGACTCGACTGGCCATTTGAATTGCATTAAAATGTTTGCCCAGAAAATAATATTTATGCGCGGTCGCCGCAGAAACCTTGGACTCCTCTCTCTGTTTACTTTCCCTAATATTTTTGAGCAAGAAAAATAAAGTTTGGAAACCGAAATTCCAGGCAGAAGTTTTCTAAAACGACGACGACGAGCAGGCGTAATGATGATGCTGATTCGACTCCGTATTGGTTTCAATTTCATAGCGCACTTGAATTGAAGCGAGAGAAGTGAGAAATCATGTAAGTGAGCGTGTCGTGGCCTTCTGCTCCCAATTTGAGAGGACTTGAAACCTGAAGTGAAGTTGTGAAGTTTGTGCGTTTTGCGTTGTGCCCCGCAGACGCAGCAGCAGCAGACAACTCGCACTCGGAAGAAAGAAACTTGTTAACTTTTGGGTGGGTGCTCCAACCAACTTTCCATGCCGCATTCTGCTCTGGGATCCAAAATGGTAAAGATACGAACACGCCTTGTTGTAATACAAATGATATGTCGAATGTCGATAATGCGAGATCGTTCGTCTTGCTTGAGATTGAGACACGACAACTCAGAAAGAAGAAGAAGACTCCTTGTCTAATATTAAATGTACACACGGCACTTTGTCATGTGCACCCAGCGAGCTAGAAGATTCGGATTCATGACGTTCTTAAAGAGAAGCAGCATAGCGGACTATAGAGTTGTGTATCTATAGTCATAGCGGAGTATTCAAGTGGCCATAGCCTAATCAGACACAAAATTACACGGCACGGATGAGCAATTTCGTGCCTTCTTTAGTGCTCTGCTCGAGCTGGCGTTATCTGAATCGTTCTAGTTCGGAGCTCGAAAGAAAGGAGAGACGCGAGAAAATTGAGTGTACGCAAGTATGGTGATGACGTCTTCATCTCGCACTCGCACGCTTCCTCACCGCGTGGCGGTGTCGCCAGGCAGCCAGGCTCGGGTGCGACGCACCCGCACCTGTGATTCAGCAGCCCCACATTTTCCAGTGTTTACTTATTAGTCTGCCACGCGTACATACTTTCCCTGCTTTAAAACGTGTACGCATGAATTTGGTAGGAATTACGAAAGTGGCACGGCATAAGTGCAATGCACACAAATACAGATCGCTCATCAAATACACGAAATATGCTGTACGTACGACACGACACGACTTGTAGATGTTAATGTTATTCTATCCTCGAGTTCGATGCTGAACATTGAAAACTGATGAAGAAAGCGCCAGTATCAGCGAGGAACGCTGCGGTTCGGTTCGGGCGAATGGCACGGCACAAAAAGTTTGAGCGAGTGAACGAGTTTCTCTTTCTGTCTGCTTCTCTGCTTTCGCTTTCTCCCACAATTCATCATTTGCTTGTACCTTGTATGCTCCTCTCTTCCATTTGGAAAGAAAACACGATAAACTTTGACATTTCTCTTCCTGAGCCTGCCCTGCCTCTGCCGAATTTGTGAAAGATTCGAATGCCATACTGAATTCGCAATGGCGAATTTCCCACTCACTCGACTACTGACGAGTAGCAATTATTTACGCAAGCGCTAACCAGAAATAGTGCATGTAAAGAATTTAATAACCGAGCCGGGCAATGAACAGCGGTTTTTCCAGTGTAAAATTATGAATTTGGAGAACAAACTTTTGTGGTCTGCCGTTTCGTTTCGAATTTCTTTCAAATTTATTTATGAGGTGGAATAAACTATGCAAAATGCAGCAGTGCCTTACGCGTCTACTTTTACTAAACTTTGCCCTGTCACACTGCGCGAGTGCAAAAATTAATTTCTGTTCCGACACTTCATAATTATGTCACAAACCTGGAGCCAAAGCGAACCGAGCCGCCTTTCGCCTGCGTCTGCCTTTGCGGTCTCCTCGTCCAAATGAGAATGAAGTGGCACACATTTTGTTTAATTTGGTAAACTCGTTTAGCAGTTTAGCGTTGCTGATGCGAATGCATGCATGCGATACAAACAAGATGTGCGAATAAGTCAATTAATGGTCGTGTGGCAGATACTTTGAATGCGGCACTGGCGAATGCGAATTAAACCTTTTTGTGGTTCGTTTCGCTCCATTTCACAAGACCGACCAAAGGCTACGGCTAATTCGGTCGTCCAATTAAAAATACCACAAATTCCCCATTCCACAGGCAAGCAACTGAATCAGGCAGGCTTCAGTCTCTCTCGTGTCTCGTCCGTAATTGTAATTGCCTCAGCCGTAATTGTGCGCAGGCACGCATGGATGCGTGTCGACATTTATCACAAGACAACTCCATTCATTTGAATCAGACTCGTTCGCCATTGCCTTGCGTGAGCTCTTCATCTTCTCCTCCAGCTCCAGCTTTGTTTTGTTAATTACATCAAGCGTGATGCGTGCATTTCGCACTTCAAGTTGAGCCAGGCCAAAATTACACAAGCTGCTTAGCTGCTTTTCTCCATGAACACTGCAGTAAAAGTAGCAGAAAAACAAATTTGTGTAATTGCCCACGCTCAGAGCACAGATTCCAGTCTCGTACACGCAACTCGAGACTGCGCAGGCAAATTTCACTCACGGAATAAAAATGAGAGTCTGTTCCGAGGTTTTTAATGAAGCCTGGCGCAGCTTTCACACTTTTCATTCACAGCAGCTGTAATTCCAACAAAAACAAAGCACGAGTGTGCTTTAATGTGTTGCTTTCATTCATGATTTACACTTATTGCTCTTGTTTGTTGCAGGCGAGGTGGACCGGCTACTGCGGACCTATCCCGTGAATCAGGAGCTGGTCCGGAGCTCCGGAGGTCAGCACTATCAGCTAGTGAACGTGGTCCAGTTCCGCCACCACCAAACCATGGGGCTCTCCACGAGGGAGGGGACGACGAAAGGCCCCAGGGCCCAGGCGCAAGTGATGCAGGCCACCCAGCAACAACCACGAGTAAGCAAATAAACAGACAGACTAGAGACTTCAGCGTGTAAAGCGAAAGCAAAAGTGGGAGTGATGATGAGACTAAATACATTAGACAGGAAGGAAAAGTTTACAAGACACGACACGACATGACAGGACAAGCCAGTGTATTAATTTGAGTTGGTTTACGCATGCACGAAGCGCCACGCGCCACGCCGTTTTCTGGCCGTGCCGTAAATGGGCCGGCATTCGTCTGTCGCAGTCGCAGCAGTCGAAATGATGATGGTCGTAATAATAATGTTAGCGTTACATGCTCGCTCATCATCATTTCTCGATGATGAGCGGGTAGCATGAAACATGGCTCTCGCTCGGCCGAGCGAGCGCATTATTCAACCTCTCACCTTTCACTTTCAATTTGCACCGGGCAAATTCACGCTCGAGATGAGAAAGTTCGATGTTTGAAGCTAAACCCCAGTCCAGCAAGCAATACAATGCAATGCACAGAAAAGAGAAAAGGCGAGGTTTGCCGTTGCCCGCTGTCGGAAACGTTTTTGAGGTCAGGAGCGGTTGAACACGAAGACGAGACAGAACAGAGAAGAGACGAGCTGCGAGATTGATTTTTCTGGCCTTCTTTGTTCCCAGAATAGACTCTAAATGAATTACGCGTTTGTACGGCGCGGCAGGCACATTAAAGAACAGATTTCTTGTCTATTCGTGCTCCGTAATGAATTTATAAAGGAGTTTGCTGCACAACCAATAGCAAGCAAGGCAAAGCGCATTTTCTCATTAGCCAAAGACAAAGGCTGTTTGTTTTGTAAACCACTCGCAAAAACTTAAAAATGCCAATCCTGATTTGAATGTTTTGCATTGCCTATTGCGTTTGCAGGCCGGGAAGCACTTTCATCGCACTTCGTTTCTGATCCAAGCCTTCAATCACAAATTCCGACTCGTGCTGGAACTGAACCCGACCCTCATCGCGCCGAACGTAATTCAGAAGCATATTCTGCGGGAGGAGGTGATCCAGCGGGAGCGGACCGAATTGGAGATGTGCTACTACCACGGCATCGTGGAGGGCCTCGAGTGGTCTGCCGCGGCCGTGCGGACCTGCAACGGACTCTCCGGAATTATTCATATGGGAAAGTAGGTCCACCACCATCTTTGTTTCACATTGCATTTGCATCATGTTCTTTTTTTATTCACAGTGAAACATTCATAATTCACCCCTTCTACGGAGGAGACCTCTCTGTAAGAAACACACTTTCTCCTCGCTTTCTTCACTTTCTCCGTCGCATTTGCATTTACATTTGTATTTGTAAGCGAGTGCTCGTACTGCATACAAATGTGAATGCTACGAGTGGCGAATTAATGGCTAATGGGCCCGTAATGCGTGCTGCGTAATCGAGACGACAGACAGTAACATGAAACACGACTTCCGCGCCGCGCCAGAGCTCCGAGGAGCAGAGGAGCCCCGAGGGTCTGCTGCTAGTTCCTCGTTGCCTGCTGCTCACTGCTTTACTTTGCTGTAACTGAAACAGAAGCTAATTATTAATGAAAGGCAGGCGAGGCGTTGTGGGACACGACAAAGACACGATGTCGGATGTCGACACGATAAACCCATGAAATATGCACAAATGAAGAGGACAAAAGTCAAACTCAAAACCCGCAGTAGCCTACGCATTTTCGCCAGTTGAATTCAGTCGGGCAGGAGCATGGCAATAGTTGGCATTGATCAAGTTCCTCTTTGCTTTGCCTTACTCGTTTAATAGTTCATCGTCCTCCGATGCGTTTTTACCTACTAGACACCCGCCATTGCCGTTGCAGAAATGCAGAAATACAGAACTTTCAACTGGCAGTGTGAGGAAGTGATGCCATAAGTCTCAGTTTTGAAAACCCCATTTTTTAAGCCCAGCATTCCAGGCAGAGCAGCAGATAAAACTGGATCGAGAACGTTAATTCGATCTCTCCACTGAACCCATTTTTACGCGCTCAGAAGTGGAAAAAGATGATTAAGAGTCCTCCGAGGAAAAGTGGAGAGAAATTTTATTTATAGTCGTCAATCTTCCAGCCAGCCAGCCAGCTAGGGCTTTCTCGTCCTTATTTGCCATGTCTTCTATTCATTACATTCATCCCTCCAGCACAAAATTCTCCTCTGCCTACCCAGCCAGAGCCAGAATCTTCTTTCCTTTTACATTTCTCAGAATTCGTTACAAATCGCCAAGTAAAGCCTACGCTGGCGTGGCCTGGCTTAGCCTTTTTCGTTTCCATCGACAGGATGTTGGACTTCTGCTCTGCTCTGCCCGCTTGCGGAAGATTGAGAAATAAATCGGAGTGATACGTCAGGTGCAGCGTGGATAAATCCTAATCGAACGAATAAATCAAAGGCACTCGGCACGCACAGTGTGCATTTTCGTATGATAATCGGGCGGGTTCAAAGCCAAAGCCAATTAATGCAATGCAGATTCAATTTATTCACGGGCTCCTTTGCCTTTTTTTCCCCTTAGCACAAGCATCCGCACGTCGTGTTCGAGGCGAAGGCGATCGGGAAGCAAAGCTGTGGGAACCGCCGAGTTTTCGAGGACAACATGCCTTCTGGGATGAGTTCAATCAACGATAATGGCCGCAAACTCGAGGACAACTCGCCCAAGTATTTCGTCGAGCTCGCACTTCTCCTCGACAAGGCAATGGTACGTACGCCAATCCGAATTCGAGCTCTTTGCAATTTGTAATTTGCATTGTTCCAACTCCAACCATCTTTCTCTTCTCTCTTCTTTTCTGCCTGCCTGGAGTAGTTTGACAAGCGAAATGGGTCCACGAGACTGCAGGTCGTCCATGACGCTCTCCAAATTGTAAACATTGCAGATTTGGTAAGGAAAAGGAAAAGAAAAGTTTTAAGTGTTAATGCAACCAGACGCTTTTGTTTCGTCCCCGCTCAATCTTCATCGCTCAATTCTCGAGCGGGCAGGCGAATAGGCGAGTATGACAAACTTGCCTGCAAAGTTTGTCAGCCTGCCTGGCTCGTGGTCGTGAATAATTTGCGTGAATGGTGAATTGAATTGTTTCTTTGCAGTACTACCGGAAACTGAGCACGGCCATTTCGGTGGTGTACGTCGAGACGTGGCTGAGCGAAAACCACTTGGAAGTGGATCCTATCGATGACCTCCGCAAGACGCTTGTGCGCCTCACCGACATTTACGGTAAGCGCCCGAATCGACGGCGGAATGATTGTAGATTGAACGAACGAGCACGTGGCGGGAAAAGTGGATCAAAGTGATAAATTGAATTCACGGAAAATGTGATTTGATTAAGAAACTCAAACGCCAGAATCGCTTTTCGTTTTCGCCCGTTGTAATCTCTCGCTCGCGCTGAACGAGAAAGTTTGCACTTTTGCTGCTGAGCGCTGCCAATTTTTCATATTCTTACTCACGAGTTTGATGGAGCGCTGTGCCAGGCGTGACTGCTGAGGCTGCTGACGTCAGGCGTCAGGCGTCAAGCGTCGGGCGAATCGAGTTCAAGTCCTTGAATACAAATAAAAGTGCGTAGCGTTCTGTGTTCTGCGTGCGCTGTGCTCGGAGGAATCGAATCTGGCAATTGGTAAACTTTTGTTGTGCTATTCTGTGCGTAATTTGTTGTGATTCGGTTTTCTGCTCTCTGTGTTTGCAGGACCAAGAAACTTATTCACTGTCAACAAAGACTCGACGATGCTCCTGAGCGGTATCGCTTTCTCCGAGTCCGGAATGAGCGTTCCCACGAGCATCTGCACCTCCAAAGCCATGGGCGTCGTCCACGACGTCACGAGTAAGTCCGTTTCCGCCTTAAATCTATTTATACACACACGGCTTAAAACTAATTACCAGCACAGCAATTACTCATTCATTCGATTTCAAGCTTTCAAGTTGAACTGATAAAATGAAATTAAACTTACGTTCGCTCGATTTCCCCTGCCTGCCAGGAGTTTAATTTGCAAACACAACTTTAACGGCCGACTGAAAATAAAATTTAGACAGAAAATCAAATTTATTGTTTGAGTCGGAAAAGAAACTCAACCGACCAACTCCCACGTTTCCCACAAACTCGACATTCACGATTTTATTTGCCTGTGCGCTGAATCCAATCTTCCTGACTCGACTTTACTCGACGACTTGCTTGCTTCTGTCCTAATCCAAAATTGGTTGTTATTTAAATGCGAACAGCGAAATTCGAAATGCGAAAACCACAAAGCGGCATAGCGGGAAAGTGTTTACTATTCTGAATTCTATTTTTATACGTGTTTCAGTTTACCAGCCGCACATCACCGGTGTGGCGCTAGCGCACATGATTGGCCACAACCTGAACATGGCTCACGACGTTGAAAGTGAGTTCTGGACAGCTCAGGGCGAGCAAACAATTTGGACAATTTCAATTGTTTCTTTTTAATTTCGCCATTTCGCATTTCGCAGATGACCAGTGTCACTGTCCGTCGTGGTACGGGTGCATCATGAACGAGAGCATCGTCGGCCAGGGTGGAATCCAGCCGTACATGTTCTCCGACTGCTCTCGGCGCGCCTACTTCAGCTCGATGAACAGCGGCCACGCCATGTGTCTGATTAATCGCCCCAACCTCGTCACTTCGGTAAGCAACGCAAAGTCGTCTAGTCGCCTTTTATTACGTGCCGTGCGAGCGCGCTTGTCAAATCACAATCACACGTGAGCGTGTGGCGTACGAGAAATGATTGCAAGAGAAAGCAAATCTCGGGAGAGGAGAAAACAGTAAGAAAGTAATCTGAACCTGCCCTGCCAAAGCCAAGCTAGAAGAAGGAGCAGAGACGGTCGGGTCGGGCAATAATCCTGTCGAATAAACACACATAAAAATACCACAGAAGTGACTGTGAAACAAGAACAAAGAAACTCCGAAGCACCGCCGACTCCGCCGAAGTCGCAGCACTTGAAGAAAGCTCTGCGGAAATTTGATTGAGATTTTATAAAGATTAATGCCCTTTCACGCTCCTCACGCGCCTCATCTCACTTTCTCTCGACTTCCGTATCGATTTCTGGCTCGTTCATCATAATTGAATTGTTTTACATTCGCATTCCGCTTGCATTGCGGAGAAAAGGCAAAGCCGAAGCCAAAACGGAAGCCGAAGCTGTCACCACAAAACAAAACACTGAAATGCAAGAACGATTTCGTTGATGTTATCGGATTTCATTTCAGCCGATTTACAAAACATGCGGGAACGGAGTCGTCGAAACGGGAGAGGAGTGCGACTGCGGCTCAGCGGAGGAGTGCGAGAAGGATCCGTGCTGCGAACGAGTCTCCTGCCGCCTGAAGAGCACCGCGCACTGCTCACTCAGCTCCCCGTGCTGCGAAAACTGCAAGGTACGCCCATTCATACGAATATGACAATGAGGAGATTATGACTCGTCGTTATCGGATCGTGACGATTCCAATAACAATATCTCTGATTTTTTACGACAATGATCTCAAAAGCCATTCTCTTTTTCGCAGTTCAAAACGGAGATGCAAGTCTGTCGGGCGGCCGTCAGCGAGTGCGACATTGCCGAATTCTGCACAGGGTGAGTTAAGCCGAGAACTTGCGAAACGCAAACCGTTTACGCATGCCATGAAAATAAATTTGGTCGTGATAACTGATAACTCAATTTGCAGTCAAAGTGGCGAGTGTCCGCTGAACACGTACAAAAAGAACGGTGCGTCCTGCGCCGACGGCCGGGGCTACTGCTATAACGGCATTTGCCCAACGCCCAACCAGCAGTGCAGAAATATTTGGGACTGGAAAGGTAAACAATCCAAATTGACATAAGCACTTCCCCATTTGTGGCCTCGGCTTCATTTTTTGGAAATTCTGAATTGCTTGTTGCGTTGCAGGCGTCATTGCGAACCGCGAGTGTTTTGAGCACCTGAACGAGGGTGGTCACTACAACGGCCACTGCGGACGCGACCACTACGGCAAGTACAAAAAGTGCTCGACGGCCGACGTCATGTGTGGGACGCTGCACTGCCAGAGCGGGGCGGAAAACCCGACGCTCGCGAGCCGCCTGCAGAACAACACGTACACGCGTATCATCCTCAAACTCCAGGGCAAAGACCACGAGTGCAAAAGCCTCTCCGGACCAATTCAGGACAAGAGTCTCGATCTCGTCGAACTCGTTCGTGACGGGACAAAGTGCGCTGACAACATGGTGTGCATGAATCAAACGTGCATGAGCATATCGACGTTGTACTTCGACCCACAGAAGTGTCCGTCGAACCACGCCGGGTTGGAATGCTCCGGCCACGGCGACTGTTCGAACGTGAACCAGTGCCACTGCCAGGGGGGCTGGGAAGGCGTCGACTGTTCGAGGCAGACTGAAATCCTGCCCATCGAACCGACACCTCCGACCTCCGCCCCAGAGCCACAACCCCCAGCGGTCAACGCGACGAATCCGCTCTTATCTCAGCCCGGGAAGGAAACTCGGAAGCAGCCTGAAGACAACGGCTCCAACACGATCGTCCTGGTCTTCGGAATGGTCTCGACCGTCGGCGGAGTCTTCATCGTCTTCGCCATGATGGCGCTCTGCTATCGAAGATCCACGGTCCCCAAGTTTGAGTCTTCAAACTACCCGCAGTTCAATCCAAAGACATTCAAACTGCCGCAGCCAAACGAGCAGATTCAGCCGATGCAGCCGCCCCCGCTCCTCCGCCATGAGAATATCGACAACAGAATTCTCAGTTTCACACAGCTGCCTGCTTACAGGTGAGATCATTTATTCAGACAGAATAAATGTACTGTTTGACAATTGAGGAATTTAATATCTCAAATGATATTCGCATGTCGAGAATGTCAGTCATTCGTATTGGTTTTATCGGTACTTGTTTTAGGGATCAACACAGAGAGTTGGGAATGACAGGATCGATGAAGAACATTGGCGGTGGGAGTCAGCCTCCGCCGGACGACGAGATGGGCGACGAGACGTCCGCGTTCTTAGGTATGGGCGGGCTCCGATTCCCCGAGAGAGGAATATTGAAAAAGTTCACTGAGGAAGATGGTTCTCAATCAGATAACAACGAGGGGCTCCACGAGGTCGAGCGGACACTCAAGTCCCTCAACGGCTACCACGAAGACATCCTCGCCGCCCTCCGAGTCGCTGCTGCTCAACGCGGAATCGGCGGAGACATCTCCTCCCCACCGCCACAACACAGTAAGACACCCAACATGCGAGGGCGGAAATCACTTGAGGCACAGTCTAACTGATTGAGTAACTATTTGCAGATTTGTTCGAAGGAATGACGAGGCTTTCGGACGGGTACCCTGACTACCCTGACTACGGCTCCGAATTCCCTCTCCTACGAAGTTCGACAGACAGGATTCCTCAGAACGACGAAGAGAGCAACGACGACACTGGCGGGCCAATCAGGTAAGCATTTAAATTAAACCGACACTACGCGCAATGACTTTAAGTACTACTGAATTAATTCATTCCGTCTTTGGCATTCAGAATTCGCAATCTGGAAGACTTGTTGAGGCAGTTAGAGCATCACTCCGGCGGTGGTCGTCACATCAGTCCGTGTGGGTCTGAAGAGCTGCGAATGTCGGAGACGGAGGCCGACCGACACTACCGCCTTCACTCCGCCGACTTGGGGTAAGTATGAACACAATCATTGGCCAGTAGCCAGTTATATTTATCTGATCTTAAACCTGATGACATGATAACTGATGATTTTTTGCGTAGGAGTCGACGGAGACTGAATATGTGACAAAACGCATACCGCTTCATGTCAGCGCCCCCAACTCCAGGCCCACATTCTCATCACAGGTGAGCGAAACTCTTTTGTAGCCTTACGTAGCGATTTTGAAAATTAACTGATGGATTCACTTTTGGTGTTGTTAGCGATGACGATGACTTTGGCATGGGGCGGTATCGCGGACCTCGTGTGAGGCTCGCCTCCCAGACTCTTGAGCGTTCTCCGCTCTCGGACTACGGACACTTCACTGCCACCGCGGCCGACACGCCACCAGACGAGGAACTCGCCAGGTGAGGCTCACTTTTCTATCTGAACTTCGACAAACATACGACTACTTAAAGTTGCATTCTCTGTCAAGTTTTGCACAAGGCCTTCAATCTCGGCTTAGTTTTGTATTTAAATTGGAATGATCAGAAAATGAAACGACGCAGGCCCCACGCATTTGATTACCATTTGTTCACTGCTTCGAGTCCACTTCAAAAATCCGCAGTTTGCACTCAATTGCTTCGACCTCACATTTCTTTGGCTCTAATTTTAGTTGCGTCGATGATGCATCTCCTTATTGCCCCTGTCATTTATGGTAAACAGCCACTTGATTTCCGGTGTAAATGTCTGTTGGTCTCAGCCCTAGTTTGTCCGCTTGTATTCTAGCGTAATTGCTAATTGTAGACACTTTAAATCGCTTTTCTCCCGATCTCAGATTGATATGGCGGTCATCTTCCTCGGACCTTTTTCTAAAAACAAACACAAATCTCGGTCGGTCGATGTTAGCGAGAGTCGTAGCTGTTGATAGACAAGCCAGTCAGAAGAGTATTTAGAAGAGTGTTAATAAGTAGTCGTCACACTTTTTAGTCTTTGATCTCCAATTTAATTGTTAATGTGCTTCTTTTACTTAACACAGCAATCAACCAAACCTTCTCAACATTTCTTCAAGTGACGAAGACGATCAAGACGACGATCTGCCCCCGACGACGAGACCCCAAATTCCCCACCACACCCTCGTGCCGAGAAACATCCACTTCAAGAACATTTACAACCCTTCGGAGTCCGGCTCCGAGTCGTCCCCCGTACACGCCAACAACAATTTGGACCCTTCAACCTTCTGAACTACCCAAAAGCACCAGTAACTAATCATTAATCATATGCATGGTTTAGAAATTGTTTTGTGATACGAGTACGAAGTACGTTTCAACTGAATCCAATATTCTACTGCCATTAATTAACTCTGGTAGCAGGTTTATCAATTAATTTGCGGATGTCCAGTGGAGGCACTGGAATTATAGTCTTATCAAATTAGCACGTAATTCTCAAATTCTTGTAGCAATTAGCAAGGGAATTAGAAACGGGCGTTGATAGAATTTATTCTCTCGAAGCATTTTGTAATTTGTACGAAGACGAAAAACTTCATTTGCATGCATCAGGAAATTCGGCGCTGCGCCGATACGAAAGACTAGCGTAAGATTTTTATAAAACTTTTGTAGTTCGCAGTATTAACTGACGTAATGATTAAATGGAATAAGATAAGACATGCACGCGCCCTGATTATGATTAAGTTAACAGAAGTCCATCGTGTAATGCTCGCACTCGCTAATTTGCTGCAATCTGAATTTCTGAAGCTCTTTGCTGCCAACGCCTTGACCTGACTTTTCTATTCAGTTGAGATTTGTGAAGAACCACGAAATTACTACTAAAATTACAATATTACAATTTGCAGGTTGTGTTTGTGTTCCACTTTTGTCTTTTGTGTCTGTCGCCGTAATTACGAAACTGAAACCGCACTGATAACAATACAAAGAAGAGTTCACCGTGACGAATCTGAGTTGCGTTTTGTGCTTCTTTGTCAGTTTTCAGTTGAGGGCCCAAATTAGCACTTTCGTGAGTTGTCAACCAGTTGATCTAAGCTTAGGAATTTGTAGTGCGTCGAAAACTTGTGTGTGTGCAGAATCGTGTAAATATTTCTAATGAATCAATTTCTTCATTGTGATATTACTCATTAGCAAGATCAGAAACCAAGCGCGAGTAAGACAAACGTGGCTAGTGATAACTCATATTCAATACCCACAATAAAACGTCAAACGTGTTTTGATTACAAAATATTTTGTTCTCATTCTTGTGTTGTTGGTTTTGAAGAATTGTCGAAATAAACCTGTAAAGTGGCACTCTCGATTGTGCTTTTGTGTTCATCCAGCATCTGAGAATTTTAGAATCGATGGCCGCAATGAAATGCGGAAGCCAAAGTCCGCTTCCGACATCGGGCGATTCGCGATTGCTATTTTGTGCGCCATCATCATGAATTTTAGTGCTTCCATTATCTTTCTGCGTCATTAAACACGCCTCTTCTCGTCATTAGACTGGAACCCGGTTCGGTCTAAGAAGAATTGGTACTTGCACTAGCAGAATTAAATTGCTAATCCATACGTAAGATGTAGGAAGCTGCGTACAGACGTCGATATTGACTCTTAATCATTGTCTGGCTTCTTATGGTGCGTGCGTACGCCTTGGGGTTTAAATTACAATGAAGCGATTAAGCGATTTGTATCTTGTTCGTTGATGTCGAAGGCGAAGAGACGGCGATCTTCTGTGTCTTTGCGAAGAAGGGAGAAACTTCTGCTTGGACGACAACTTGGCGGCGTTGATTGACGTGCCGATAATTGAGATGTGACTGTAACTCGTGTCATTTGTAAACAGAGCCATAAACGTCAATTTTCAGGTTGAGCGAAGGTGGGTCACCGGCGCATTTAATTGACTTGGCAGTTGACACGGCCAGTGCGACGGCGATACTGAATGTCAAGATCTTTGATCTTCGATCTTCGTGTCCCCACACACTGAGCACTTGAAAACGCAGACACAGCCACGCCACGCAGTGAAACGAGAAACGAGTTATCACAACAATGCAATTGCAATAAATCGTAATTACTGTCGTAGTCGTACGAAAGTGCTTTATTTGTTTTGTGAAGATTAAGAACAGACGGAGATCAGGTCGAAGGAGAAACTAGAAATTGAAAGTGTTGTGCTGTGGCTTATCTGAATCGCTTACAAAAGATTGCAGAATTGGTGACAAAAGAGTCTCACTTTCGTTTTAATTGTCATCATCGGCAATGGCAATGGCAATGGCTCGAGCCGGTAATTAGCATCATAAATTAAGCAAAGTGCGAGTGGGCTCAGGAACAGGCTGCCGTTTGATTCAACGCGAATCTTTTCTCTTTACAGCTGCTCTTGTGCTTGCATTGCGTTTTAATCCAAAAAGTTCAAGCGCGTGATTTCAATTGCACTTCATCGTCAAGATTTTCAAGATGCAATGCAGTCTGTTGTAGAAAGTGATCTCTCACGTTGTCGCCGCGCGCGGCCGCGTTTCGCAGCTCGTTTGTGGATTTTGCAGATTGCAGATTGTTCACAAGCGCATCTCTTTGTTGGCTCCTCGTGTTTCAAAGTTTCAATTCATCGGGATCAGCCAGCGTGACGAAACTCGACCAGACAATTGCAATTGCACCTTTGCTGTGTGAATTGCGAATCGCACATCGCAAATGTGCATGAAGAATCGTCTTCCAAGGCTAACAAAAAGCAGCAAAGCAGACAGCATCTTCTTCAATGTTCAGTCATTCTTATTCGTTATTTTCTTCGCTGGCTGCAAGATCGCCTTGTCAGTGAATTAAAGAAGGAATTAATTTTAAATCTGTTTAATTAACAAATTCCAGCAATAGCAAATAAATTGAGGCTCGGAGAACAATAGAACATATTTTACATTTTACTTATATTTTTACGTTTGATGATGATTCCTCTGCGCTTTACACTTAGAAAATAACTCAACGGAACGGATTTTGGCATTTGCACCTACTTTAGCATTTATTCTTCACAAAAAATGAAAGAGAAGGTCACAGCTGACCTGTTTCCCGACATCACTTCCTTTCGTCCACTTTTACAACAATGCAAGCAACAAGCGTCCGAAGCCTGCCTGGTCGGCGCTACTTTGCATCGCGTAATCCATTTCTTAAATTGTCCGCAGTGCAAACTGCAAACGGCGTGCTTCTTATTTTTGTGGTTGACTCGATTCTCAATGCTGCTACCGAATCCAAAATGGTTCAACAGTTCTGAATTAAAAATGTACCTGAAATATTTTAGGCAAAATGTCTTAAGTCTGTGCACGAATGCGAACTGTATTGTTTGCTTTGATTGTTGAGGCTTGCTGAGATTTGCAATTTGCAGACTTGCTTTCATTTGCTCGCGTGCGTGAGACCAAATTCATGCCTTTTTTGCGATCGTGTAGGCACAACAGAGCGAGACGCAAGACGCGAGTAGCCCAAATAGTCCAAATTAAAAGCAACGCTCATGTGATTTCGCACATTTCGCGTATTCCCTCAGTTTGAGTTAGTTTCTGGTTTACGAGTGCGACGATCGACCGACTGAGCCAGTCTCGATCAGCAGCAGAGTGTCGACGTGTCGCGTGTCGTGAATCGTGTCGCCTTCCTTAAATCAAAACCATAAATCCAAGCCTGAGTAAATGCGAATGAAGGGGCAGAACGTGCAGGGCAAAATGTACTCTCCGAAGGACACGAGCTACGGACAGGCCGAAGAGGAGTACGAAGGAACAGAAGTCTCCTCGTCGCTTCAGTATAAAAATGATGGGTAAGTCCGAGTCCAAGTCGGAGTTTCGCAAATTGCGCACACGCATAAATCGATCGCACTTTCGTGATAAGGACCTATAAAGATGTGAATGAAGATGTCAGACTCTAATGAGCTCCTCAAACAAGGCAGAGGCAGGAGTTATTCATTGAACTATAAATTATGCTAATGCCATGCTAATTTCTACCGCCTGGCCATCGCCATTCTATTCATAGATTTACGCATAACTCACGCACTTACTCACACGCAATTGTGCCAAAATAATTGACTGGATTCAGGAATCTGGGACCGCGAGTCAGAGATATTGACCTGAATTCGAAAAATTCCATACGCATTTCCTTTCGAAGATGCTGGGTAGATCTGTTTTATATGTACTTTTTGGGTAGATCTGTTTTATATGTGCTTTTGCTGACGCATTTGAAATCGTAAATCGAAATCGAGTTAGTCGAATTTTATGCCTGGCGGTGGTTAGTTGATTGAGTTGGAGAGATTCTTTGATCCCACCCGGAAGAAGTTCATTGTGACAAATTCATCAGTAAAACCAAGTAAGTTAAACTCGAGCGACAGAATTTATCGTCTGGTCGGCGAACGAGGCAAAGACGGTTTTGCAGGGTTTTGAAATGCGAAAGGAAGCGTGGTCGTAAAATTTGCAAGCTTTAAACATCAGCCAGGTTGTTAATTTGCAGTTTCACATGGTAGCCATTAGACGAGCTATTAAATCTCAATTTAAATCCTGCTTTGTCTTGTCTTGCCTTCTCTCCCGCAATCCGCGCTTTCTCCGTCGTGTCGGTCGTCTCGGGCGGCATAAACGACTCAACTTTCTTTTGATGAGTGCAGAAGCTTGCAGAAGTCTTTTATCTTTGTGCATTGGCAACAACACAAAAAGCACAGGATTTGAACGTATTTTCGAGCCTTTCTTTCAACGTTCCCGTTGACAATTTTTAAATTATTCAAATTAAATTTCCGTTTTGCCTTCGCTGAGTCTCTTCGCACATCGATGCACGCCGTGCATTCCAATTAGCGTGTCGTACATTGTGTAGCGTGCAGAAAGCCGGGCAATTCAGAAATGAAAATGAAATACAATGCAGGGTCGTTTAATAGAATATTCAAGGCGCATTTCATAAATCCTCAGCTGCCAGTGCCGGAGTGTCGAGCGAGTGTGCAGTCTGGCCTGGCGATGTTTTGTAATTACTGCAGATAATGCAATTAGAGTCCTCATTTCTCTGCATCACTCGCTGCTTCTGCAGTGGCAGAGCACAGCAGAAAAAGCAGACTGGCTGATGAAAGTTTTGCCATTGCTGGCGGCGTTGAAAGCTAATAGTCGACTCGTCATGTGTAAATACACGGCACAATATAATAATTGACTTTTTCTTTATCCCTTTCGCCAACGCGGATGCATGCCCGAACAAAACGCGCACTGATACTATGAACGAGCGCTCTTTGAAAGCCTGCGCGGCGAGCGCGTCACCGTCCGAGTCGTTCTCTGAATGCAAATCAGAGTCGGTCGAGCAGAAGACACGAGTCACGACTGTGTGTATATTCGATTCAATCTGACAAATTGCAAATTGTATTAACAATTTTGTACGGGGTAAAAGCGCTCATCACCACACCGTGCGCTTTGAGCTTGGGTTTTGTGGCGTGGCTTGGCGACGTGTTTGACTTTTCCGTGTTTCCCTTTCGGCTTCATCCTCGACTTTCACGAGTAAGCTGAAGCCTAACTAATTCTGAACCGAGCCTTCCTGAAATGTACGGCCGATCTACGATCACTGAACTCAACAGAGAACGTATGGCCTGGCCGCTAAAGAGCGGAGATCAACGTCGCCTGCAGGAAAACGCCGACCAAGCCAAGCCAAGCCAAGCGCAGCGCTTTCAAGCAAAGTGCTCCAGTGAGTCTTTATTGCCGTGCCACACCACCGCAGAAGAGTTGAGTCTGACCTTTTTGCCAGTTTCCTCTTCGGAGGGAGTTTCCACGGCAACAGGCAACAAGCAGCAACTCAAAACGAATCTGAGTGCACTGCACTCCGACTCAAAGCCTCACAAGCTAAACCAGGCAGTCACTACTGCACTACTGGCATAATGAAAGCAAGCACAAGCGGTGAAAGCAGTGAAAGCAGACCGGTAGCATTCTTTTGTTTTTGGCTCGCACGACAAGAAAGAATAAAAACACGCTTCTGTCAGCGTCTCCACAACTCAGAATTAAGAGCTGAGTGCAATGAACGCTGAAAAGTTAATCCAGAATCACTCGGGCGCGAGCGCGGAGGTGTCGAAAGGCTGAGAAGCCAATTTGGTCTGGCCTGGCCTGCATTTGGCATTCGCATTCGCATTTGCACTTGTTAATGCAGGAGAGCAGGCATAAAATAATTCTTCGGCCGCGCCGCCGTGCCGTAATAACAACAGGTTTATGACCGCCGACTTTCTCGCATGCACAACCTCGGGAGACTCGGATTCATTCCAATGTTGTAATTTTTACCAGATGAGACAACTCTGAGCCCGCATTGCACAATTACGAAGTTATTTAAGGTGCTCGTTCTCCATTTCGGCTCGGAATGGCGAAAATGCAAGCCCCATGTGTGTATTTAGAAAACTTTGAGTCTGTTTCACCTCGTTTCTTGTTGTTGTCTGCCGTTTTGTTCAATTTTTCATTCGATGGGAAGGAATTCCCATTTTTCTTGTACCCGCATCGAGGCAGAAGGCAGGCTGAGCGAGTCTTCCGCGTCTCCACGCATAATGCGAAATGGAAATTCATTCTTGTTGTTGCTACACGAGTACGCTTATGTGTATACAGATTATGCATGAAACATGGAATCACAATCGCAATGCAGTCGCCACCTTTCTCTCTCCTTCATATTCCGCATTCGGGCAGGCAGACGCCTGACTGCCTTCGTGTGCGTGTGGGAAAGCGATATTAAAAATGAAAGTCAATTTCTCGTCTCGCGCATCCTTTGCTCTTTGCCTTTTCTTGTATATGCTTTTTTCGCAGATGTCTTGCTTCTTTCAGCAGCAGCAACAGTCAAAAGTGAGTCGAGCACAATTACAATGAGAACAATGCTCGTACGTGTACGCATTATTTTATGGACTCCACGGAGAAATTCTGAGGAAACAATTGTTCTTGGTATCGATTCTGCTATTCTGCACTTGTGCCCGTATGCGTACGCGTACTCATTGCTCAATACGCTGGAAACAATTCGACTTCGACTGCATGCACACTCAAATAAAAACAGAAAAAGGGTCGTTATCATTGGAGTACATCAGAATATTCGTCATCGGCGCGTATCGCCATCGCCTCGCCACGCAATAGAAACAAAATGCCGTGCCAGTGCCGGGTAGTTTGCACCCCACAATCGCTCTTTTCCTTTCCACCCTCCGCTCGCTCTGCTGCTGCATTGTAGCGGAACAATTTCACGATTCGGAGTTTTTAGTTTTTGGAACTGCGAGTGCAGACTACAAAGTACAAACTACAAACTACGCCGAGGCACGAGATAGCGAAACTGCATAATAATACGCATTGTGTGTCGTGGCTGATTGTTCGCTGCTGCTGGAGTTGTACTTCAGTTACTTTGTATTTTGTATGCTTTGCACTCGGGCCGGGCTGAGGGCGAGGGGAGATTATTTCTGTAGATCATCATTCGTCCTGCGAGTCCTGCCAACTGGAGAATGAATGAGAATGGGAAAGGAAACCTAAACTGTGCTGGAGAGAAAGGAAACGAAAATCCAGCCACTGTGTAGCGTAGCGTAGCGTGGCTTGGTTTGGTTTGACTACCACAATAATTGTCCCGACTGTAAAACGCATCAGCGGCACAGCAGAGCAAAAGCCTAAGATCGAGTTCCATTAATGCAGAGTAAAATTTCGGGTTTGTCGTTTGCGTTTGTTGAGTTGTAAGCGCAGAGCTGTGTGAAGTAATCGGCTCGCGTCTTGTTAAGTCAATTTGTGTAAATGCTGTTCTTCCGCCGCTGAAACAAGACGAACCGGGTAGCATAGCCAGCGAGCAGGAAGGCACACGACGCGACGCGTCTCACAACTGGAAGTACCAGCGAACTGGAAGCAAGAATTACACAAATTCTCTTGCTCCTCGCCTCATTCATTCGCCATTTGCGATTGCCGTTTCTTGTACGTCTTCGTCTTTCTTTTCCTCAGTAAAAGATTTCTGAGTCTTGTGAAGTGCAGTTTTGGTGAGTTTTGCTCGCGTCCGTTCAAGTCAAAACTCTGTTTTTATGGTTCTCTCTCAATTACAAACACTTTCTAGTTCTCATCGCCAGCCAACAATCGTTTAGTGTGTTCGCCAACATTGCTCATAGAAAAAGCGTTCTTTCATCGACTCCGCCGCGCGTATTTACTTTATCAAGACTTTCGACGCGTGCCATACGGACGACGTGACCGTGGCTGCAACTTGCAACACATGTCCAGATTCAGATTCAGAGTTCTGTGCATTTCTCTCGTATCGCAATGCGATAGCGACAGCGCAGCGCAGCGCTTCAGTCTAGTCTGGGGAAGATCCAAAAGTTAACGCGTTCAGTTTCCTTCCGCTCACGCTCCTGCCTCGCTTCTTTTTCTTTTACTGTAAACAACCAAAGACTTCCATCCTCAAGTTTTATATTTTTTCAGCCTCAAATTACCTTTCCAAATTCGAATTTGAGCATCTTCTCTCTTCTGTCTGGTCGGCAGAAGTGGCCGTCGTGTCTGTATCTGGCGCTCGCGCGGGTCATAAATATTGTTTTGCTATCGCGCAGGCTGCGCTGATGCACAGCCGCGCGAATAGCGCAGTGAGGCGATATTCTTGATAAACATCATTCAACACATGCAGCACTTGAGAACGCGTACGCGAACGCTGCGAAAAGACACTAAACGAGGGCTGTTTGACTGAAAGTACACGAGAGTATCAAATAAAAGCGAAAGCGCTTCTTGTGAAAGATCCGCATCCACGAAGAAAAGACGTAAAAGCAGAAGCGAGCGACGTACGCGTTTCGTGGAAGCAATAATGGGCAAGTACAAGCCACGGGCGACGGCAGGGCGCTTTGGCTTAGACGCTGCATGTACATTTTATAGCTGCAGTGCGATGTAACGAAAGCTCAGATAGGCAGGCAGGCTGAAGAATCCAGAAAGTAGAAACCGAAACCGAAAAGTCTCCCGAGGTTCTGACTTGGCTTGGCCGGTTTCTCATTCACACAGACGAGGCTTGGGCCGCTGCGGCGTTTTCACTCGAATCTTTCTCTCGCATCCTCTCACTTCAATTCACTTTTACCACGTCCGTCAGTTTGTGCTGCTGCACGACACGGAATAAATTGCGAAACTTAATCAATTGCCATCCTTCTTCAGCTCATAAAGCAGCGAGTGTTCACAAGTTTTCATTTCTTAAACGAAGTGATTTGATTGAATTGAATTTCAAATTCTTCCCTACTCAACTTTTCCCTGCCTGCCTGCCGTTCTCGCTTTGTTAGCCAAACCGAGGCGCAGATGAGGTACAGACACATGAATAAAACTCACGGAGCCGGAAATATCGTCACAACTTAAAATAGTGGCGAAGGAGTACTTGCGATTGAGAGCGAGAACCATAAAAACAGATATGCAGCACTGCCCCGCGTGCGTATTCAGACCGTGACTTAAGTGGTTTATTGTTTCAGGACAGCTCTGAATTCCTAAGAAAGTGCGAGTGACTTTGACGTGTCAGTTTTTAATCTGCGATAACAACTGAGATTGCCATTGCGCATTGTGGGTTTCGTCTCTGAGATTCGTCCTTCCTCCTTTCAAAAGAACAAAGCGGCAAGGGAAAAGCACTTCATTCGTTTAAATGTGAGATTGGCTTCCTGACTGCGTCTAGCTGCATCGACTAATTAAAAGTAGATCCCATTCGTAAATCAAGTCACAAATTAGTTGATCGTGTTAGTCGTGAGGAATTGCTTGGCCTGCCTGCCTGGTGAGAACCCACCGGACACAAAGTGTGCGAGAACGAGTCGTCGAGGAGCACAAAGCAGGTTCGTTTCAAGGAGCATCTCGTCAGTGGGAGCAGCTCCGTCATCATCATCAGTAGCTCCGGCCGTAGACGCGACCAGGACCACAACTACCACCTGGACCAACCGCATCAACACGACGAGGAGGACGCAGCCACCGCGATGAGCGAAGAAACGGAACTCGCTGGCGACTGCCACAATGAAAACGAGGACGGAGACCTCCCAGAAAAGTAAGCCTCGCTCCTCGCAAAAGACAAAACTTCGACCGTCTGTTTTTAGTTTTAGCCGAGCAAACTTTCCCAAGCGATAGAAAAACAGAACAGAAAAAACTTTGTGCTCGTCTTCACTATTTTAAAACACGAACCAACTGTTACACTTATGCTTACGCAATGTATCATCACTTTTGAGTAATGTACGCGCAAAAGACAAGACAAATGCTCTGCCATTTACAAAAATTATGGTTTATGGCTTTCGTGTAAACACGCTGCGATTCGACGAGAAAAAATCGAGCCACGCACTCCGTTAACGTAAGCGAACGAGCGCATGCAAATGCAAATGTAGCGCTTTACTTTACAAATTGGCCATCATCGTCATCCACTCTGCGAATTGCGAATATTACATGGCACTTTCTTATCTTGTCTTGTGCGTGTTTGGTGTTTCTGAGCAGCACAGAAAAGCAAACCAAGATTGATTTGGTCACAACATGTGAGCCCAGATTTAAGAAATTGGCGTGACTTTTCCTTTCAAATTCGAATTTATTCTGATTATCATCGTCGTCCCGTCCGCCATTGCCATTTGTCAGTGCAACACCTGGGAGCAAATTATTCCTTGTTTTTGCCCAATTACTGCTTGCACCACGTGCAGTGTGATGCAGTGCATTTACATGATGGACGGACGTACTGCAATTACTCAAAATGCGAATGGTTTATTTATACTTTTACTTTGCGTACGCATGTCAAACACGCAAAAAAGAAAAGTGCACATGTGCTTTGAGCGATGGCGAATTTGCATTGAGTTTGCATTCGCATTTGCATTGCGAGGATGATGCATAATTTACGGCCCACACCCTGCCGACAACGACAACGTGGCTGGCACGGCGATTTGCTGGTCCACGCGATAGGCGATTCGCTCGGGCTGCAACCGAGGCTCACGATACAGAAGTAATTGAGAGCACAATTATGCTTATGATTTCATTATTGACAAGGTTCATTACATTTTGCGTTAGTCACATTACCCAGAGCGGAATTACGCAACCGAGCAGAACAATCACGGTAAAAGCTAAGCATAAGCAAGGCATTGATCGACTTTCAATCAAAGATGATGACTCGAGTTTTTTTATTTTTGTCGATCACTGCACTGCCAGTTTGCCAATTCCCAGCTCAAGCGAGTCAAAAGTGCATTACGGCGCGGCGATTGTAATTACGCATGGCGTTACTAAGGCAAGGCATAGCAAAGTTGCAAAATTCTTTAAATTGGGTCGGTTGCAAGTCAGGGTCGGAATTTGGACAGAGTACTCGAGCACTGATCCGCATGCAATGAGTTCGTCGAAGATTGAAGCCTGCAGCGACCACGCCGCCTCGCTCTTCGTTAGGCTAATGAATTGAGATTTGCAAAATTGCAAATGCGCAATAGCAATTTGGCAAATAATGCGAGAAGCGTCGAGTATCTTGCTACCGCCACGTCTTTTGTTCTTCACTTGTCACACTCCACTTTGTAATTAGCTGGGGATCTGGGAAAAAGCACATGGCAAGGCAAGCACGTGAAGCTGAATAATTATTGATGTGGTTGACTCGACTTCCTAAAACGACTTAATTGCAAGCATTCACACCTTTTCTGCTTGTGATAACTCAACACATGTCCATAAATGTGGGTTTGTAGTTTCAGGCGACGCGACGACAGTTGCATTGTTACAAAGTGCAATGCAGCAGAAACACGGCTTAGTAGCAACGGAGCACTGCTTGTGCTCCGTTATTCAAATTGTGTCTGTGTTCTGGCCTTGAGTCTATTAAATTCGAATTAATTTTAACGCTTGTAATAATTTAAGCTTAAATTTGTACGTACTGCTTTGAAATCAATGCGGGTTTGGGCTGGCTGGAGTCTCGTTGAGCTTCGAAACCGATTACATGTTAATTAAATTCATGTATTCAGAGTTTGATGCTGGCAGTTCAAGAACTGTCCTGCAACTTAATTAATTGCTGACATTCTCACACGCGCATACGCAACGCATTTAACGTTAAAAATTAAAATGCACGGCAGAGCCTGGGTCCGAAATTCATCGGCATAGGCACTTCCAAAGAAGGTGTCTGACGAGAGTTTCCCGTCACGATACGAGCTCAATTCGAAGGAGATCCTTTTTTAGAAGCAGCCAGTGCAGTGATTGTAGTCTGTGCCTGTGTGCAGCTGTGGCAGGTTTGTACGCGTATTTAATGAGAATGTAAATAGTTTAAATTACAACTTGCAGTTTGAATTGTTTGATAAATTGTCTTCAATAAGGCAAGACAAGGCGAGGCGAGCCATAAATTTAGGCGAGGCAGGGCTGCGCTTTGGTGTAGCGCAAGACAAGACAATTTTTTTGAACTACCATTTGCTGGTTGGCATTGCTGTTTGTTGTCTCAGCCATGAAGTTAAGTTAAAGTTAAACAAGTACAGTGCAAAGAAGAAGACGCGTTCAGTCGCCACGCGAAGGGAGTGCTGTCGTATTGGAAGTGATTGGATCGCACTTCCTCAATTGATGTGACCTCAGCCAAGCTAAAGCCAAACCAAAGCCAAGCCAGTGAATTACCAGAAGCTATTGTTCGAGTCAGCCTGCAGATTTCAATTAACTCGGAGTGAGAGCACGACGTGAAGAAGCACCGTTATACGCGGCCACACTTGCGTACACGCACTTAACGCAGTGATAGCGATAACGAGCCTGATTGCATTCGATATTAAGAAACTACCACCGGCTTGCTCAGTCACATTTTAACAATTGCAATTGCAGCAGCAGACACAACGAAGGTGTAATTTTAATTGCAGCTGCACGTGTGAACTCTTCACGATTGTCTTTTTTGCTGATTGATTTTGCTTTGCTTTACTGTGAATGTGAATTGTTGAAATTACAGATTATTCCGTCATTTGCATTCTAATTTTGAGTTCGTGTGAAGTGAAGTGCGAATTTCCTCCGTCGCCACCGCGTTCAGCGTTCAGTGCTCATTTGCACTTGTTTACAGGAGTTGGAATTGATTCGAATTGGGAAGGTAAACATAAACATTGCGATTCGGGATTGCGTAAAGCAGTGCAGTAATTTGTAAGAGTTCACGAGCGAGTTGCGTCGTATTTTAAGCGTGCTCATCGTTGGCGTGCGCGTGGTTGCGTGGTTGCCTGCCTGAAGACACAAATTTAGAATTTGGACGTGCGTGGATGAATGCGAAATGCGATTTTGATATGAAATTAGACGGTAGACGAATTACGAGTAATGGAAAACGATTCTCTACTGAGTGCGTCAAGAGTCAATCGATCCATGGAATTTGATCTCAGGAGGCGAAATCTAATCTCTTCTCTCCTTTCTGCGTTGGATGAAGCTCCGACTTTCTTTATCTCTTTATCTTGTAACAGCTACAACGTTGGAAACTAGGAAACTACAGCGAAGAGTGAATCCTTTGTTAGTTGTTATTGCTGCTAATGTGAAATCATAAGACTTGATTAACAAGCAGAGATCAGCTTCGAGTCGGGATCTTTTCAGCTTTGAACCGGGAAGAGTCGAGCAATCAAAGCCACAGCCGCAGCGCAGCGTGGGCTTTTCGTCTTTCTTGGCCTGTCCAATAAATATGATTAGCCCAAAATCATTTCTCGTCTCCGAACCAAGTTAAGTCAAGGCAGAAGGCGAGAGAGAGTTCGCCTTTGTGTCTTGAAAGATGGCTAGAAACAGAAACTTTGTCGCATGATTTCATTACACGAACGACAGAGGAACTCGCAACTTTTCTATTTGCACAAACAAAATCGAGTCGAGCAGGTGACGATGAAAGTTACAAATTAAATCCAATCATGAAAGAAACCAACTAGCTTTTATTTTCTTTGTCACCTCGTCTTGTACGTTGCATCGCATCGTCGGTCTCGCATTGTCCCTACTCCATTGACGTGACTGGCTCCATTGCACTTTTACACACCTGACTTGAACTCGCTCACGCTCGTCCGACTGTGCAGAAAGTAGATGTGGATTTCGAATTTGTCATAATGCTGTTATTACCTCAATTTCCATTCCACGTTCATCCAATCATCATCGTCTCCACCGTAATGACACCTCACATCATGGTTAGCCATTGTGTTGGTGTTTGCGTTGACGTTGACGTTGGAGTTCTTTTACAGCACAGGGAAAAGGAAGTCTTTGTCGAATTTGTTGAATGAAATAATGGAATATGCAAATCGCACAACTGTACAGGTGCCTACGAGTGTGCGTGTGTCCGCATTTCATTTCAACTCGAATTTGAGTCATTCGAGTCATTCGAGCCCGGGCGGGCGGGTTTAAAGAAATCGTGGCTGAATCCACGCTTTCCAGACTCCGTTCATTTGAGCCCCTTTTGAAGTGAACGAACCCATTCACCTTTCGTCATTCGCTTTGAATTCACTTTCATGCATTTTGAAGGCTCCTGCAAATTGAATGATTGAATGATCATTTTGCGACACTCGCGCCTAGCCTCCTGCATTTATCGACATGAATCATATTCATTTCTGCATGTGCACGTGCAGGTGAGGGAGGGCAGGCTTAACAATACAATTCTAAATTAATTCTTTCAGTTACGCAATCGCCGTCGCACTCGCAATCGGTCACTGCGGCTCGGCCTACGTACTGCATTTGCATAATAACAGATTCAAGTCAAGGCGAAATGACGAATGAGTCTAACCAACTTTTGACAAACGAGTCTATTTTTAGCGTTTAGTCTGTCTTGACGAATGAAGTCTGATCCGATCGTATCTCTCCACTGCACTGGCAGCCTGCATTGTATTTGTTAATTGAGTGAACGTGAAACGACTGCAAATTAACGCTAATTCAATTTTTGTGTCATTAGCACCGAGAGCAATGCAATGCAAAATTCATGACCGACTCGACTCCAGCATTGCATCAGTGCAGTGCAGCAGTGCTGCTCGATTCATCATTCTGAGGGCAAAGTCAAGCATAATTATCGAAAACAAAGAATTTGAGCACAAAAGCCAACAAAAAGCTATCCAGCACGAACGCACGTCGTTTCACGCACGTAACGCGTATCGCGTATCGAGAATTTTTCACTCTGCACGTTTCATGTGGCTTATTAGCCAAGCTCGTTCATCTTGTCCATAATTACCAAATTGCCTGTGCCCTGTGCATATCAACCAAGCCATAAACCATAAACTCAGCAGCCTGACAAAAGAGTCTCATAGTAATCTTGTATCATTAACATGGAGTCATGCACAAAACAGCAACAAGAGAAAAGTCGTGCGTGCAATTGCGAGATAAAATGCAAGGCAGTAAAAAATGAGTCCACCAAAATGGGCTTAGAGCATTTGCATTTGCGTTTGCACGTGGACGCAGAAGTTAGAATTCAATGCCTCGCCTTGTTGCTTCAAAAATATCAAAAATGAAAACTTTGACAATGCACGCCGTCTTCGTGCATGCGAATACGCGGAGGGCGAGCTCCATAAACGCATTATGCAGAAGAGTTCAAAAGTTCGTGGTGTAATTTGATTAGGAGGGGCAGAGGCAAAAGAATTGCAGTCACAGGACGCTGCAAGGCACGGCACGTGGAACAGGGAAACTCAGGAGAGATTGTATTAGTTTACATTACAACGAACGCTGAGCTATGAATAGTGAAATAATGAATAGCGAACTTGATGAAAGAGTTGATAATAATAATCGTACTCGTCTTCATACTCGTACGTGCGATGAAAGGCAGAACATAACAGTCAAAAGATGACGATGACTTTCGTCGTATTAAGCCATAAAATATTTTAGGATCGTTCCAAATGCAGTACGCAAACGCCTGGTAACGCCAACTCTGACTTTATACATAAAGAATAAGAAGAAATTCGGCTTTGCATCTTCATAGCAGCAAAACAGTTGACTGGTTGACAGATTCTTTGTGCGCATCTTCCATTGTCTTGGGCCACACATTCTTCGGGCGATGCGATGTCGTCGAGAGCCAATTATCTCGTAAACTGCAAGCAAAACAATCTGCATGCACTCATCTGCTTACATGCATGCTAAACACGGCACGGCACGGCGAGGACGATGCTCGATAAGCCACTGAATACATAATTACATTCATTCTTTGTTAATACGCGTTTGTATTCGCATTCGCTATTTGCAAAAAGTTCCGTTTCAGATTCATAATCTCGGCCCGCATCTCTGTTTAGTTGTGTCCAACACCTACACGCAATAGTACAAATCTGCGCATGTTGATTAAATGAGATATGTGGCAAAAGTTCAGGCCAGGCAACTGTACGCACGAGTACGAGTTAAGTGGGACACTCGAGTGCGTTGCTGTAGCTGTAGGCTGGCCGTTGCTGCGAGTTGACTTTGACGAGTGACGACGAGCATCTGTGATCCAATGCAAAAAATTAGTGCGCTGCGCAATTGCAATTGCAATGACATTGCGATGCGAAATGCGAACTAATCATTCACTGCGTGGTTTAAAGCTCTTTTTAGTAACAACTAACAACAATACAAAGTACGAAAAAGGCAATGGCAATGGGCAATCGAGTGATGAGCAGAGAAGAGATACAATGCGCCTTATCTTTGAGCTCCTCTTCGTCTTGACATTCATTCTCGCTGGCCTGGCCTGTACTGCAAACTGTTGCTGACAAGAATTTTAAGCTGGGATGCTGATCTTTAAACACAGCAAAAGCAGTACACGACAGTGATGAAACTCGACTGAACCGTAAAAGGCCAGACAGCCACTGCTACTACTTTCTTGTTCTTGTTCTTGTGTCTCATGCTTCATTTCATCTCGTCTCTGCTGCTTTGCTCTGCTATGACGAGCCGGTCGGACGTCGGAGTTGTTTCATCTTCGTCTCCTTCGTTATTCCGAGCTGGCCGGCCATTTCCTCCTTTCCTTGAACTTGTCTTCATGGCTACCAGAATAAAAAGCGTAGTCAAATGGGGCATTTTGGCCCTTTTTGTTGCTTTTGTTGGACGCGCACGGTTGAAGCATGAATCAATGAAAAGAAGGAATTCTGAGCAAAGTCGCTCTCTCATTTTTCCATTCAAGTTAGCTGTGAACACTTGGTCGTCGGTCGTGATCCTGACGGTGAAGTCAAGCCCTGCCGGCAGCTTCTGTACGTACAGTCGCCTGTTCTGGCCCTCTGCTCTGCTGCATTTGTGGCATTATGGCATAAAAGAAATAATCAATACACACAAAGCTGAAGACTCTTTGTCAATATTGTCCACAGAATTCGTATTCGTGGAATTTCAATTCAATCTTCCGAGACGCAGGAATAATGCTTGAAGGAAACCTTAAATATAGAAAATTCCTTGCTCTGTTGATATTCTGTACTCTGGACTCTGTATTCCGTATTTGTTTCAAAGATGAGCTGAAAATACGTAAATACGTTGAACTGAAGACATGCTCGATTTATATAATAATAATTATCGCCTATCGCCCTCGTCAGCTCACCAAGACTATAAACCATAAACACTTTGCTGATGTACACGCAGGCGATGCACAGATACAGAGTTAAAGAGCGCGTCTTGCGTCTTGAGTCTTGCAGGAATCAACAACCCTCGCCTTGAATTTGTTCCTAAACTAAACTCGTTTTACCAGTGTACATGTATTAATTGTCCATCCTCAACCAGCCGAGGCTGAGCTTCAACCCTTCGGGGTAAATTATGTACCAACAAACATCAAATGCATCCTGATTCAAAGCGACTATGACTGTGAGCAGGCAGAAGCGAAGCAGAGTTTAAAATTGAGGGTGAATCCCTAGGTTCGAAGCATCAATGCTGCTGCTACGCATCAAACTTAGCTGTTTTGTTGTTGGGGTGTGCAGCAACGCACCAGATTCGATTACAGGCTGCAGGGTTTCTTGCCTTTGCCTCTGAGCTTCATTGTTGGCCATCGCTGCTGCCTTGCTGCATTCTTGCCT
Source organism: Mesaphorura yosii (assembly GCA_009869945.1). Classification (NCBI taxonomy): domain Eukaryota; kingdom Metazoa; phylum Arthropoda; class Collembola; order Poduromorpha; family Tullbergiidae; genus Mesaphorura; species Mesaphorura yosii. Next base: position 143,007 of record WIXG01000140.1, read on the forward strand.
CAGTTGCGTTACGATTGTTGACCGTACACGGAGACTCGATTGTGCTCTTACTTCACAAAGCAGAAGAGTCAGTGTTTGTTTGTGATTGATTTCCAATTTCCGGAAGGCGAGTGAGTGATTGGATCGGATTGGAAATCGCAATCGCTGGCCAGCCACTTTTCTAGGCAGTAGCAGAAAGCAGCAGTGCCCTGTGCTCTTTTCTATATTTTTGAGTTTGTGCCGTTTCACAAATCGCGACTTCATTCTGGAATCTGAGGAATCAGTTTCACTCTACTCGGGAGAAATGAGGTAAGAGCCGCTACGCTGAGAAAGCACGAGAAATGGGCGCTCATTATGCAAATAGCAAATGGAGTTGAAGGCTGTTTTGATGATGACGGATTGATTTGTTAAAAATAGACCCGGGTGGAGTCCCCACGCGATGCTTTGGCGAGACGGCAGTTTATTTATAGCGTATAGGCTGCCTTGACTCGTTAAATGTTAAGGCCAGCAGCCTGGAAATATCAGTGGGTCATGACTGGCGATAAAATTAGATCCTTATCAGCCACACCGCGTCAAAACACGCGCTCATGGACGTGGAACATTAATACTAATTAACCTTTCTCTAATGAGCCTGACTTTGTCTCTGGCCTGCAGTATCCAATTACTGCACTGCGACTACCCTCATTGATCAATCGTGATCGTGATTATGAATGGGGCTTTTATTGGAGCCATGAATTAGACCAGGCAAAGCAAGGCAGAGTCGATGGTTAATTAACAACGCTTCTCCTGCCCTGCCTTCCGTTGTCTTCTGCCTCTCTTTTCTTCTTTTATTAATAGAAAATTATGCAGATGGGTCCTCCACTGCGAACTGTACTGCCGAATCCACGTCGTGTCGTTAGTCGTAGTCACTTGGGTGGGATGGGCTCGTGATCCGTCACAAGCTATTAATGTAATTCCTCCTTTGTTCTCAAAATTATGCACGAGACTGAAATTTGATGATTATGAGCGAAATAGAACGACGACGCTGCACCGGGTGACTGACGAACGAGCGTCGCTGACGTTAATTCATCGTCTCCCCAAGTAATTCGCACGAGAGTGTGTGCGCACATTAAAGAAATTTGTTCCTGCTTCATAATTTAATTGAATACGTAAACGGGGTTTAATTTAATAGGGTCCAGAATCAGAAGGAAATTGTGAATGGAAACTGGTGCACTGCACTGGTAGAAAGAAGACAGCCGCCCAATAACTCACGACATAATCGGGGTACACTTAATTATGCCTTTAATAGCGTCAAATCAAGTCGAGTCGCATTGTCGTTGTCGTTGGAAGTGGAATTTAATTTACAAGGATAACAGAATGATGACATTTAACAGCCCACAGCGGCCATGTGTGCGGATGACAGTTAGCTGAGTCTCCGTGTAAAGTAGTAGTAAAGTACTGAGATAAAACTCTTGAACATCTCGTCAACGACTGAAGACTTCAGATGAAGTCTTTAGCGTTCAGCCGGATTCCTGAATGCTGAGTTGCGATAACGCTAATCTTCATCGCCCGACCGACCGACCGACGTACTCTTACGTACGTCAAATAAAGCCATGATCATACAAAATATGAGAAAATTGTTATTGGCTTGGCTGTAGGGTACAAGCGAGTTAAGAGTCATGAAGCTTATTGAAGTTTATTGGCGTGGCTTATGCGTATGTGTATGAATAGGAAGGAGTTCGACAAACTTTGTCCTGACGTTGACGCTTCAGCTTCAGCATTAAAATATTTTTCCTTCTTTGGTTTGGATATACATGTGGACTGTGGACGCTGTCTATGTCGATGTCTATTCATATTTAGTTTGTATAAATCTAGTACAGTACCAGTACGTAAAGCAACCTCAATTCACTTGTGCTCGATTCTCCTCGGCCCATCACTGAATATTTTTAGATCTTTCTTGACTTGAATTGACTGCCTCTGACACTTACTTCAGTTACTTCTCTGTACTTTAGTCACAAAAGTGCATGAGTTCACTGCAGTGCTTTTTATGGACCACCTCGAGTCATTGTCACTCGCTCTTTTGTCTTCCTGCTCTACACTCCAAATTCCAAATTCCCACCCTATCATTACGTAAGGCAAGGCAGTGCAGTTTCGTTCTCAAGACTCGTCTCGCTTCATGAAATTCTGAGCAGAAAAGTGTAAAAGGTTCAACTCATCGCCCGTGTCATTCATCTCACACGAAGACGACAAGCCAAGCCTCGCTACGCTTGTTCTCTCTTAATTCTTCTGCACTGCGTGAAAGTGTGAAAAAACTTCACGAGGGATTATGATAGTTTGGGAAGTGCAGAGGTTCGTGCCACACTCAAATCTTTACTGTTATCACTACCTAGTGTGTAATTAGTCATGAGAACTGCGTCTTGGTGGCCAAATTCTGCATTCTGCAAAAATACTCGAGCCCTGTTTTCCCATTAAAGTCGCAATTGCCATAATCGATTTATGAGCCCAGCCAAAAGAAAAGTCGAAAAGTCATGAAACTCGGCAAGCCAAGCAGAGCTAATTGGCAATTGGCAAATGAAAGTTGAGTGTCGTGCCTGAATTGTCGGCGGCATTTCAAAGGTAAAGCAAGGCGAGAGATTTTACGATCGGGCGAGATGAAAATAATTGCCAATCATGCATTGACCGACCATAAAATTCGAATAAGATTTTAAAAATCACGACGGCATAAAATCCCAGTCGTTAAAATCAGCATTTGTAGCTTGCTTTGCGGAAAATTGGACGGTCAATTGTGTTTACTCTACTTTGCATTTGCACGATGCGACATGCAATCCGTGCAATTTCGGGTCGACGATGAGCCGAGCCGATTGCCGAGTTTTAGTTTTGGGTTACAGCATTCTCACAAATTCACATCAAATATGAACCTGTAATTTGAATGAAGGCAAAGGTGGTCAGAAACATGCACATCTTTGAACTTGAAACCAGTTTTTATTTTCGCATTCGCATTATTGTGATTGGCAGAGTAATTGCGCTGCGCCGTGAGTTTTGGCAACGGCGAGTAAATATCTCTTTTTCACTCAAACTCAGGCGAGGCCTGTCCTTTTACGATGCAAAGCAGTCAAATAGCATCATGTCTTATTAAGGTCAACGCAATAAATCAGTCAGCATTCGCATTCACGTTCGCATCTTGGCTGGCTCACTTTTCGAGTGCAATTACATTTGCCCTCTGGTCGTGGTCGTGGATCTGGCGTTTAAAGTGCGTGAAAGCAAATACGTATACAAAAATGGGCAGACAGCAGACGCAACGCAGCAAAAAAGTAAGAAACCGCCCGTGCCCGTGCCCTATTTTAACCTGGTTTCAGTTCTGCACTGCACTGCACTCAAATAATCAAATACTGCATGGTAATTAGTGTTTACAAGAAGATGACAAATGGGTCAATAAATAAGACCCACTTTGTTACGCGAAGACGTTGACTCAGCTTCTGGTTACTTATTTATAGGCAGGCGCAGCAGCACTTGATGACTCGCACATAGTCGATTTATTGTTTACAATTACAGTTAAGAATGAACAAGAGCATAGCACAGCGACAGCAAAGCACATGAAGTATTTACGGCCATGCTCGTATTCTTTGCATGCATTACATTGCAAATTACATGTTGTATATCAAAGGCAAATCGCAAATGGAGCTCAATGTCGTTTCAATTGAGACCTGCGCGCCTGCCTCTTTGTGAGTCACTTCTTTCATCTCCTTCCATTCGCTTCGAGTGCCAAAAGTGACACGGCAGGCACAGACACAAGAACTCTTTTGATTGTGCGTGAGTATGAGTGACTGAATTGACTTGACGATTCGCATGTGAAGATGCTCCAAATGGCTGTTTATGTGCAAATGAATCCACTTCCTCGTCTTTATTACACTGCACGTTTTGCACTCCTGAATTTTTGCTGAGTACGCTCTTATTTCGTTTCGAACAGACTGCCAAAACCAATAATGAATCAACACCAAGCCACTCAATGCAAAATTCTTGAGACTTGTAGCGAAGCAAAGACGGGGCTAGGGCGCCTTGCTTTTGTAATTTTAGCCTTGATTCTCACCGCATTCCTTCTCTTTTGTTTGCTCGTCAGTGCCTGAGAAATGAGATTCGGATATTGGCTCAGTACAAAGACCGACACTGATGGAATTATTATTTCTTATTCGCGAAAACTTGTCAGTCAGTTTTACTTTGATTCTCGTGATTCATGTTTGATTAAAAACATCGCCGTTATTCTGTGATGAGATAATCTCACTTGCGCTCGTGCCCGTGCTACAGACGCAGGGTGGAAACAGGAACTGAGAGCAGAGTTTAGTGAATGAACTGTGATTGTCTCTGCAGAGGATTCGGAAATTGCTGTGTCACTCGTGCCGTTGCAGGGCCATCTCAATTTGTACCTCAGCCATTCAGTCTTGGTTTTGTTCACAACTGCTTAAATGCATTTTAGGGCTCTTGTGTTGAGTTGACAAGTGACATATTAAATTAAGCAAGTGCGATGCTGTGCGGCGTGGCTGATGTTATCGTGATGTGATTAAGTGCAGAGGGTAAGTATTTCACGCCGGCGCAACGGAAGTAAGCAAGACAAATGATTAATTAAATACAACTCGCATGAACCGAGCCCGGCCTTGGCTCGCGCTCGAGTTTGTACCCAATAAACCAAAGCAGAAAGCCATGCAGGCCCGAGTGAATTGAAATCCACCTGCATAGACTGCGATTTGTGATCTGCAATTTATTGCGGTACAAACGCGTTGCATTACATTCTATTCTCGGTTGGCAACAATACGGCTCAATTTCGGTCTCAAGGTCGGATGACTTCCTAAATAATGAATAATGGAATGGCGAATGGGTTTTAGCATTTTGTTTTACATTACAAATGCGTGTGGTAATGAAAAAGGAGTCCAACTCTAAAGTCAGGAAGTCCGTGCCTTTTGTTATGGCGGTCACAGAAACAATTACAACAGCGCAAATGGCAAATGGGTCGTGACTGTGAACTGTAAATCAGTGTTATATGCGGTCTGCCATGCCGTGTAATGTAACTTGTTAACCAACCAATTATTTGGCTCATTCGTGCTTCGCAGCAATAAATTCGTGTTTACACTTACAATCCAGCTGGGTATCAAGTGTTGATGTTCGCAAGGTAATGTGCAAGCACGCGGCGAACGAGCGAGTTGCGGAGTTTCCCACAAGCACAAGCCAGAAATTGACAAAATGTGCTCGAGCATCAGCTGCATATTTTCAAGCGTCGTGTCGGCGTCTTCCAACCACTTCAGAACGCAAATAGCAACAAGAGGAAAAGCAGCGCGATACGCGAGTGGAGTGCGAATTGCGAATGTATTGCCGTTTCCTTTGGTGTCAAAATTTCGTGTAGCTGTAGCGTGTAGCCTCATATTTGCAGAGCACTCCGAAATCTTCTCCGGTCGTATCGATCTCTCTTAATGATTCTTCCTTGTAGCAGCGACTGATTCGATAGACGAGCTGAATTGATGTACGTGGTTGTTGCTGTTGCTGTTATGTATATTCGCGTTCTTTGTGCCCACATTGTGTGCATTGTCCTCTTTTGATTATCCAGCAGCGAATTGAGCGAATTCCTGAGAAAACACTCGACATCTGCTCGAGCTCGAGCTCCGTTTCTCCATCGTTTTTGGTATTCCGATCATCGATTAAATAAATTGGATATTGATGCAGAGAAAAGAAGTCTCCTGCTGGTGGTCGACCGCTCCTTCCACGCGCGCGCCTGCGGCCGCGGCAAAGAGAAAGTCCTTGGATGGTGGAAACCTTGTGTCCATGTGCGAGTGCGAATTTCTGGACTTCGACGGCACGAACTTTCCTCTCTTGGCTCCTTCCTTTGTTGTCCGGGTTTAATTCATTAAATCTACATTCATCCGTGGTTGCTTTCGAGTCTCGCCAATTTTATTGATTATCCCGAGGTCTTTTGCATGAGTAATGCGATTGTTGTTTTTTGCGATTGTGATATTTTGCGTTGTCGGGATTCGGCATCCAGGAATCTTCGCTGCGTTTAATTGGCACCGCGCCTTGTACAAAGCATTTATAATTTCGAAAGAAGGATAAGCATTCGAAGTCTAATTACAAGAACTACACGCTGGGTGGTCGGTGATTATCTTTCGGGCGAAGAACTCGAGTGGAAAACACCGCAAGAGTTACTTTGGCGTTTGGCTGAGTTTTCCCCGTGCGTCGCACCGAGTGTGTTGAACTCTCGGGTCATTTGTTAATAATAACACAACAACAAAACGGCGGACTGCTGGACAGTCCTTTGTGTGTTCTCATTGCGTGATTATGATTGCAATTCCAGCGAAGTGAAGTGAAGCCAGGCGTTCAAGCAGCAATTCACCGAGTGAAAGCGATTCAGCTGTTGTGCTTTCTTTTCTGTGGGCTCGTCCGACTCTGAATTCCTTTGCCTCTTCAGTGCATGCACGCGTACAAAAAGTACAACAGAGCTGCTGTTTGCTATTATTGCCATTGCTGCTTTTAAGTAAAAATGAAATGGAGTGCAATCATCCTTACTCTTCTTATTATCGATTCATAGTTCATTCGCACGAGACTCGTTTTTGCACTCTTCCGCGTCGCGCGTCCACATTAAATGAAATGATACACATTTAGTCGATTTAGTAATCAATACGTTTGCTCATTGTGACGAGACAAGACGTGTCCTTTCGATCATAAATGTTTGATTCGATAAGATTGTCGATTGTGGCGTGGCAGTTGTCGAGTCAGTCGAGTCATTTCCACTGCAAGCAAGCAAGCACTTCCGGGTAAACACTCAAAAGTGAGACTGCATACGACACAGCACGGCTCGAGCGGGCAATGACTCAATCGCCGTCGCCCAGTCCATAAACAGTCGGCCAGTGTGCTGTGCGGCCCTCCACGCGTTCGTTCGCGTCCCGCATGAAATCAGTTTTACGACTCTTGAATTGTGCTTTGTGCGCGTGGTGACTTTTGCCTTTTTAAGTGAGTTTGGCACGCGAACGCGAGACGTCATTTGGCAAGGCAAGAATGGACGAAGAAGACGAAAAGTGTGAAAAGTGCGACGGAGATGTTTACTACTTTGTTTTTTATGCATACCATACGCACTGCAACTATTCAACGAACTAATCAGTTGTGTGTATTGTTGTTTTCAGGACGAAGGAGGAGGGTTCGATGGGGGCGAGAGTGGGTCTCATGTTTTCCATGTTCTTGACGAGCATTTTCCTCGTCGCCTCCCTGGCACTCATCATCTTCTGGGTCGTCATGTACGGAGGAAGATTCACCTGGGCTGACTCGGACCATCCGAAGCTCCGCCAGTTTCCGGTCAAGTTTGACTTCCACCCGACGCTCATGATTGGAGGCTTCATCTTCTTCTCCGGATTCTGTAAGACACGAACAGAACGTGACACACGACAGCTGAATGCCCAATTCTGTTGACTGTTGACTCACTGTTTGATATTTGATTGTCATTTGCAGCGATGATGTTTTACCGAATGATGACCTGCTGCCGGAAGCTGATTGTGAAGCTCCTCCACACAATTTTCCACTCTCTCGCCATCGCCTGCATTGCGATCGGATTCTTGACGATTTGGGACTGCCATGAGATCGCAAAGATCCCACATTTCTACTCGCTCCATGCCTGGCTTGGATTGACAACAATGGGACTCTTCGCCATTCAGGTTAAATCAAAGAATGTCCAGTCATAACGTCATAATTGCCTGCTCCGAAGTGTGATATGTGACTGACGTATTTGTGTTTGCGCAGTTTGTGGTTGGATTCTTCAGCTTCTTGATTCTGCTCTGCTGCGAGGGCGGCACTGCCGCCTGCCGCGCTTCGTTGGTCCCGACGCACTCGACCTTTGGCATCATCACCTTCGTCATGGCGTGCGCCACCGCTGTGGTGGGCCTCACAGAGACGGCGTTCTTCTCAATGAAGTAAGTCACAACAATAAATGCAACAATGCGATTGATTCTGAATACTAATCAATACTGTCAGCCGTTAGCAGGGCAGGAAACCAGTAGCCAGTTTTCAAACTACTATTCGAAGCGCTCGCGCCCTTGTTTCTTGTTTTATTTGGTTGCTGATGCTGTCTGGTTATTATTTTGTAGTTCTAGCGAAAACAGTTACAGAGGCTACGAGAACTGGCTGCCCAACAAAACGGAAGAGGCGATTTATCTGAACGTTATCGGAGTATCCATCGCGGCCGCCGCCATTTCGATTCTTTTCGCACTGAACGCACGCCACAGCACGCGAGCACCCATGCGAATGACCTACCACACTGACCTCTGAACTCTCCAGTCACAGGTCACAGCAGAGGACTATGCATGCCACACTACTGCATGCAACTCGCTAATTGCTAATTGCTCCTGTAATATTTATAATGTGGGAGAAAGAATGCCACTCCAGAGCAGACGAAAATAGACACGATTTACTAAATCCATTTCACATTTTCCATTCTCTGGTTTTGATTTCCCACGCCGCTGGTTTCTCCTTTGTACGTATTTCGTACGTATTTGTATTGATGTTATTTACGTATTTACGTATTGATCGTATCATTAGCGAATAGCGACTGGCATTCTTTCTCCATGCATTCTTTGCATGTTGAACTCGAGTAGTGTAGACGTAGACAAACTATTTTTGTATGTACGCAAAGTGTATCAGTTACGCCGGCCTCCTGATTGCGATTGCTGATTTATGTTTGCTGTCTTTTGTGTTGTTAGCCTTTTACGTATGTTTACGGCCATGATGCCATAAATAGGCGCAGTACATCAATAAATTGTACTACTATTTTACAATGTAATTTCTAACAGTAATTTGCCTCCCACATTTGACTCCTGGACACTGTCGATGCTTTTATGATAATGACTGTCTATTTTTGCACGCTTTGCCCTTTGCACGACGCATGCCACTCCGACGCATGACCGACCGCCACGAATTGACCCTCTGATTGCCTGCCCTGAAGACACGCTTCATTTTGCGCCAAATTTTATGAGCGCCACACGGAACTGGACAGTTCTCCGCACTTTCCACTTGCAAAGCGCATACAAATTGACCGTTAATTAATCAGTTTAGGATGACTTTCCTGAATTTGTCAATGCCAATGCTGAATTTGAATGGGCGCTGGAGGAGCTGTTTTGTGTTTTGTGTGTGGAGTGCCAACTTAACCCGTGTGTTTCTGGTTTGTTTTGCGCAGAGAGACCGACACGCCGCAGGTCACCAGCGACTACCGCTTGGACCAGGCGGAGGCTGTTATCATAAACACGCTGGGGGTTGTCATAATCGCCGCCCTGATAATTATGGTGTGGCTCCTCCGCACGAACCTTGGCAGCAAACGCGGGAGCAGCGCCGTGCTCTCAGAACGACTCTAAACAAACAGCCCGACCACAAACTCATCCACTCCGACCGAATTCCTTTATCAGTTTAGTCGAGTCCAGTTACTGGACTCGATTTCTTAAAGGAAATGTACTCAGACAATTGAATTTTAAAAATTTAAATTACTCGACTCAATTCGACATTTGACTTGATTCCCTGAACGGACTTTCAGCTGCTGTTTTGTTTTTCACTTGACGACGACATTTTCTTGTTTCTCTGTCTTTCCACTCATCAACTCAACTTTTACTCGACCACCCAACGGCTTTGACTGACTGAATGGGCGACTCGTCTGAGTCTTCTGCACGTGTGTGTGTACATGAATTAAGTAATTAACATGCAAATTAGCAAATAGCAAGTTGCAATTACTTCAATGAATGCTGTGTGTCAAATATCACAATTGCAAGTGGGTTTCAATGTCGGGTGTTCAAGCAGTGTGTAAAATATCAGCTAAGCTAAACGCTAAATGCTAAATGTGGAATGCCAGAAATGAGAAAAGTTCAGCTTTGTTAGAATTAAAAATGCAAAGTCGCCTGCAAATTGCAAATGCGGGGTTTTGGAATTCACGGCTGGAAAGCGGCGGCATCGAGAAGAAAGAAGCAATGCAGAAGTGAATGGTGAATTAGTTTCGACCTCAGCTTAATTTTATCACACAAAATGCAAATTTTAAAGTGCTTACGCTATTTGTTAATATTTAAGAAAGTTCCGTTTTAATATTGAATTCTTACGTCAAGCTTATTTTCGTGTCTGTTGTGAGTTCCATTTTGTATGCGGCACAAACACGTTGCAAGTTTTAAATAGCGTTCTCGTTCTCATACTATCTCTGCAAAATGCAAAAACAAATACAGAGAATTCAGACAGACGTTTAATAGAGCCATCAATTTTTACATTGTTAATCTAAAGGCTAAGCTAGCTAAAAGCATAAGCAGTGCAAAGCAAACTTAAAATTACAAATTACGGTTGTCTAAAGTAAGTAGTTGGCTAATTAGAAATAGAAATGCTAAAGTCCAGTCTAAACCTAAGCGTAATGTACACTTTAATTTTATTAATTTAGTATACAGCAAGTTTGAGTTAATAAATTCTTGTACAGAAAACTCCCGTCGTGCTTTTGCTTGCCGCGTCGGACGGACGGGCGTTTCTCAAGTTCAACGGTCAAAAACGTCAATGTATTTCTGAGTGGACGCGCGCAGCGCTGCCGGAAATTGGAACGGAAAACGAAACCTGCCCGCTTGCAGGTAAAAGAATTGCCAACGGTTGACGGAAGCAATTAACCCTCGTTTCATTATCATCAGCCACTGCACTTTTCAGCTGCTCGTGCATTTCATTCGTTGTGTTGCACTCCGCATTGTTCATTTCAATGTTTCAAAGGAAAGTTGCAGCTCGCGTTTTCGGAAAGAACACATGTCGAGAAGGAGCGCTGTCCATCAAACTGCTTCGTACAAGACAAGAATTATTTACTGAACCGTGTCGGATATCCGAGCGAACGAGTAGTAACTCATACGAGTCTTAACCGTCGCGTCGCCATCAAAACGACGAATCATAGGCACGCAAAAGGCAAAACACTGGCTGGCTTTAATTCGCATTCGGCTCTTTTGTATTCTTGTCCGACACTTTTCTTTGTCGCTTTGCACTTGTGCAACGCGCCATGAAAGGAATGAGAAATTGATTATGTCATTTTGTCATGTTTCTTTGCATTTAGTCATTAGCCATGATTGTCACATTGTTTTCTACTCTGGTCGCCTACCGCCCGTCATTCTCATCCGTCTCCTTGATCCTCTGTATACAAGATCCGAGAGATTGAAGATCAGACGGAGCGTGAAGTGGAAAAGTATTTACACAAATTCATCCTTACACCGTGGCCCATGAACATTATATCATGGACCTGCTCCTTCTGCATTCTGCAATTGTCTGCCTGCCTTAAGGGAATATTTACCGAAATTCGCGTGTGTCGGGCGCCGAATGCAAGGCGGGGCCAAAATTATTGACATTCTCATAATTTGAGGCTCAAACGACTCGATTTGAGTGGAAATGCTTGTTTTGGTCGAGACATTTGGAGTCGTGGATGTAAAAGGACGAAATTCATTCAAATGGAACGCACCCTTTCGCCGATGGTTTTAAGACACCAAGTCAAACAAAGATATAAGATACATTCCGTTTCCTGAACCATCGCATCGCTTTATTCGTACGAGACTCGTCTCGATTTGTTGTCTTTTATGTGATTGCATTAAATTATCTCTGCGATTTTGATGACGAGCGCTAATCCCCGTCGTCCGTCAGGTCGAACGAACAAGCTGAGTTCAGAAGCAGGCACAGAAGCTTGTGTTTCGGAATGAAGAGCAGAGCTGCGAGATAGGAGAAGAAGACGAGGCTGTTCAGGTTCTGTTGCTCTGTGAAGTTGGACAGGTATTAAAACCGACAACATTCCTGAAGGGATTTTCAACCGACCTTCACAGCAGCAGCATCTTCACTGCCATTGCTCGCCTGGACGGGTACATTTTCTTTCAGTTTCTGCCACGCCACGCCACGGCCAAGAGCAAATACAAACAAGAAAACATAACAGAATAGAAAGGGCATGTTGGCAATAAATGAGAAACGAAGAAGAGCAGTGAAGTCTTGTCTTCTCTTCCAATGCGTTCGCGTAACCTCTCCACTCGGTAAAGTAAAAACAACAATGTGGCTGTGGCCAATAATGCCATACCCATACGCAGTTTAAGTACGCGTACAAAATGTTATTACGACAAACTGCCTCTCAATTCCACTCTGCCAGATGCTCAACGCAACGTAAAACGCACGCAAAGCATGCAAGCAGGTTAAAATTCCGTGCGACTGCGACTGAAGGCATGCACTCTCACTGCCGCCTTCTTCAGCCAGAATGTTTACAACTGTCGAACCAGTCGGTTCCATGCATGACACTTACACAGTCAACTCAAACATTCAGTCTCTCGACGCGCCGTTGAAACTTGGAACAACACGTGAATGTGAATTGTGAATGCCGAAGGCGTTCAAGATTCCGCCGTCCCCGACGCCTGCCTTGTGAAAGTGATTCTCGTGCCGTGCCGTCTCGTGCCGTGCTTTGTGTCGGACCGCAAAATTTATTCGAGCGAGAATGCGCCAAAATGTGACAATTGAGGGAATCGGAGCCTTTGCCCGTACCCGTGTTTCTGGGTGCTGGTGCTGGACGAATGCGATGTGAACTGTGACCTGGATTTGGCCAGCCCAGCCAGAATTAACGCGTACCTGTCCAAATATGAGAAGGATCTTTGAAGGTGAGTCCATCTCCACGCTGGTAATGCAATGCAGTGATTTGTCATCCGAAACCGTGAGTCATCGGTCATCGCGACCACTTCGCATCGTGCTCGACAGGAATTCATTGCTTCATTGCTCATTGCGATGAGCAATCACCCAAAAATGCGCCGTGCATATTTTGTGTGGCTAAACCGCCAACCGTTCGAGGTTCGGCCCGAGCGAGGCAGTGAGAATGAAAATGAGCTTTGCTTCATTGCAAATTACGGCAATGAAAGTCGCTGGGCGTAACCACGCGTTTGAGCTTTTTTGCATCTCAAATTCAACTTTTTCTTAGTCTGACTGAGCTATAAAACCCTTTGAATTCAACTCCTGGCATTTCCATACGGCTTCGGCTGCGGTGAGGTTGCAAAGTTGGCAAAGTGTTGTGATTATGCTCAGCAATCGAATGCGTAATCGTCAATCGCATGAAATGCACAACACACCCAATGCAGTCAGAACAACAATAGAAATTGATGGAATCATCATCACCCGTGAATTGCGACGCGATGTGATTACGCAGCAGCTCTGCGATTTCTCGGTTGCGATCGTGTTGTGAGTCGTGATTTACGTGAGTCAGTCATAGAAACCATTCATTAGCATTGGCACAAATTGAACGAAATGACCAGCGCCATATTTGGGGCTCGGACTCAGCGCCGAGCAGCCATGCTATTGACAGAAGAACAAATGCAATTTACGAATTATGATGACAAAACGAGATCAAAGCTGCATTGAATTATGTGGTTGAACTGTTCAACTGCCATGGTTCGCCATCGCCCATCGGTTGTTGACTCGTAACGCGCAATCGTCTTTAACAAGCCTCGCGTGTGCAAGGCTTCATCTTTCACTTCAATTGGGCCTCGTCATGATTAAGACGAAGGGGAGATATCTATTCTCTCAATCGTCAATTACGAGAATAGAAAAGCAATTGCATTAATTAACGGACCTAGAATGAATTTCCCTGCTGCAGAGTTCACTTCCTGCTGGCTGGTTGAGACACGGGAATTCAGGCTCCGTGCTGCATGCGTGCAGAAGTGCGTGAGTGTAAGTGAGTCAGTTAACAATGAATGAATATTAAAACAAACATGAATGTAAGGCATTCGTCATAAAAATGGAATACGAATGGATGCTGCACTGCACTGGCAGGCCAGAGATGTAGAAAGAGGAAGTGGAAACGGGTGCGGGTGCCCAAAATTAAGCGTTTACACATGTGACATGTGACACATTCCTCTCACTTCGCGTAGGAAAGGCAGGATTTGGCCGATTTGGCATTTAGGCTTCTCGGACTCCTTCATCGTTCATCCGAGCCCGAGTCATAAATAAATTAGTGCAGAGAGGATTTCCATTTCGATTTCGGTTGCTCTCTTCGCTCGCAGAAGAGGAAAGTTGTGACTTGTGACAGGATGCAGTTAATGTGCGAGGCGAGAGTGCAAGTATGCTTAGCATAATCCGCTTCCACTTCGGGCTTGGCTGGTGAAATGCGCACTGCACTGCACGTACTAGCCGCGTACGCATTTTTATTGCCACATTACAGTTATCTGCTAATTGTGTGAAGCATTTCTCATTTCTTTTCTGTGTCTGTGCCCATCCGCATTCTGCGCCGTGAGAGTGAGAACAGAAATGAGCTCATTCAAAGAACGAGCACACAGTTTGAGACTAAACGGCTAAGCTCAAACTCTCAAACTGCTGAGGGCAAAAGTGAATGCATAATTCGGTCGGTCCTTTCGGTCTTCAAGATTTCTTCGCTCGGTGTAATTTGTCATATTCATATAATGTATGTACTAAATGCAGATGCTGAAGCACTCCACGAGCAGCAGCCACTATGGAACGGCCTCCACGTCTTCCCCGACGTCAGCGACCTTGCAGCAGCAGCGGATGCAGACGCAGACACCACATCCACTCACAAGCTCTTCGCATTCCGGTGGCGGAGACTCGTCAACCCAGCAGCAGCAGATTCCTCCTCCGCATCTCCAGCAGCAGCAAATTGACCCGACGAGGTTCCTGGAAGGACCACCGTACGCGTACGCGCATGCGCAGCAGAGCAGCTTCAGCAAAGGTAAGCGTACGCGTGTAAAATATAAAAATTATTATTATACCCAGACAATTAGCCTCGCTCCTCGCACTCGCACGTGAGGGCCGTAACACAGCGCGGTCGAGACATTCATCATCGAGAACAGCTCTCGACTGTCGTTAAAGTAGAATTTATTATTTACACAAGTTAGAGGAATCTTGTCTCTTCCTCCGAGATGAGATTCATGAGATGGTTTTAAAAGGATGCCACTGCGTATTTACACTTTTCAAGATTTCAGTCCCTCCGCCATGCTAGCAGACGTCGGAATTCATAATCCACGGCTGCCTGATTGCGTCTTGCGTGCGCAGTGCATTAGTGTAATGTTTATTTGCTCTGCTCTTCTTGTCAGGTTATCTGGAGCACTCCTTCCCGAGCATCCACGCCTCGAGACTGCACTTGGACCCAGCGGGCGCTCGGCCGCTGCGCTCCAGCACGACAAACACGCTGGGTCACGCCAGAGATTTGTCGCCAGACAGACAGCTGCACAAGGCGAATGGCAGCATTTACCTGTCGCCCCAAACGGGGGCGGGAGCCCTCCGCCACCCCTCCTCGCCGACCACCACCACGCTGATGCGTTCCTCGTACAGCAACCTGCATCATGGGAACAGCATCAACCCCCTCAGTCACCAGCCGCCTCCACACGCGCCTCCGCACCCGCACGCGCTCCATCTCAACACGACCGCCACCACGACGGCGACTGGCACGGGAACGACGGGCAGCCACCCGAGCACGAGCACACTCCTCCACTCGGCCACGCTCCAGTCAGCCTCATACCGCCACGGCGTCCTCCGTTCGCTCTCGCTCCTCTCCGTCCTCGCCCTCCTCCTCGCCCTCAACTCCCTCGTCTTCCTCCTCAAAATCGTCTGGCCTCTCAACATGAGCGGCGGCGGAGGTAGCGGAGGAGGCGCCGACAGCGAGTTTCGGCTCATGTACGAAGTGACGCTGTGTCTCGCAGCCATGTGCCTCTCCATCAACCTCTGCGTCCTCCTCATCACAGCGGCGCAGTACTTCTTCGCAGTTTCAGGCAAGCACGCAACTGAATTCATTCATTCGTTCAGAATTCAGAGTCTCCCCGCTGATTTCATGTAAATTCTTTGTGTGCAGGGTCTCCTGGCTCGACGTCGTTCCTGCGGCGTGTAACTGTGATTCGTGGCGTGGCTATCGGTGGTTTCTTCCTCTCGATCCCCCTCTTCCTGGCCGCCCTTGTGCTGTACACCTTCACGCACCTCTCCTTCGCCATCCCGGCCCTCATCACGACCTTCCTCGTCGGAGTGGCCATCATCCTCGGCGGATGCGCGATGGTCTGCCACGTCGTCATCTGGCAACAGGTAAGCAAAAAGCAAAACACATGCTCCCTTCGTCATCCTCCACGCTAAATGCTCGCTTTCCTGGCCTGTTTTCAAGGAGTTTGTGACCTTTTTACAGGAGAAAACCACAAAGCGAGCGCTGCACCACCCTTCCGACGTCTCCCCAAACCCAACAATCGAGCTTTCAACACTCGTCTGACAAAAATTAACAAATTCAACAGAATTACTGCCCTTACTGCCCAATTCAGCCTCCTCGTCACTGCTATTGCTATTGCTCAAAGGAGACAGAGACAGAGACATTTTTGTACGTGAAATCGATCTGGTTTCTGGTGCCAATGATGAGTTCAGAGTCTCTGTCGTCGTAAGCGACAAGGAGAATTACGTCGTAGCTTAGTTTAATGCACTCAAAACTGCCTGATGATTTATATTTATTGTACAAAAGACACTTTTCGCATTTTCTCTATGAAATCATCACCTCCGACTCCGAAGTGTGATTTTATGCCGAGTATTTTGTACTTTTATGATGCCAGCAACGCTCTTTTTACACTGAAACTGAGGTACGGAGATTATTTCGCCTAAACATACTTGGAGTTAATTTATTTCTCTCAATTTACATAATTTTTATTGCACCGAGACGAAAAGATATTTATTCTGAATGAAAAGGTCGAGAGTCGAGCGAGAAAAATGAAAGAATAAAAAGAGCCTGTAACTCGAGACATCTTTGCCTCTTTCTTCGGATTCCGTGAAGGAGCTTTTGTTTACGAGGCGTATCTGGCCTGCCATTTGTTTTAGTGCACATTTACACGACTACGACTACGACCGCATTTGTATCAGGTTTCAATGGAATTGTGCATTTTATGCTCATAATTTGTACCAACTCGCCTGCTGCCTGCAAGCTGCAATAAAAATTCGCTCCCAACAATGAGGTTGAGCACACAAAAGAAGAAAAGGCGAATTAAACTCCAAATGCAAGACTTTATTGAGAATTCAAAGTTCAACACTCTTCGAAGCTCGCTTGTTGGCACGCATCGCGCCAATCACGCAACGCAACCCAAAGCAGCAATTAAATCCATGAACGCGTTCGTCTTGCGTCTTGTGTGTTTTTGTCATGCGAGATGCAAATTCATTCCACTTAATTCTGTGTCTGTTGTTTTAATTATTCTCATTTGATTCCCGTTCCCATCCAAGATTAGAAGGCAGGATGAATCGCGATTCAGATTCAGTAGTCGGCAACAGCGAAGCAGGCAACGATTCGTAGGGTTGTGGCAGAATTCCTCGACATTTCGAGTTTCGCCGGTATGTTGAGAAACAATAAACAAAGCAAATGGCAATAAAAATTAATTAAAAGGTTGTCAGCTGGCTAATAGCACCCTAAATTACGTGCATCGTCGTCTCAAGCGAGCGCGTCGTCGTGAAGTAAATTCCTTGGAGCAGGAAGCAAGCTGAGACTGTGAATGACGACCGTCGAATTCCAATTCCAATTCAGGTGCAATGCAAATTCAAGTTTGGACTCGCATTAAGATCGATGGAATGTTAATAAGCAATGCAAAGCACAAGAGACGTGTCACTGTCGATCAAGTCAGGCGACAATCACAGCAGCGCCTGTCTGTACTTCACTCGCTCGTCAACATTTCACTCAGATTAACAATTTGCTGCTCTGCTCAGGCTTGCAAATGACATGTAATCCCTCGAAATTGAAGCGAAACACAAAAAGAAAAACCCGATACTCACAATCACCTGTTTCACCAGCCACGTCGCATAACTGACAACAATCGACCACTCGCTAATGAGCTTGGAGCGTCCTCTTTTCTCGTGCACTCGATTCGCTGAGGTTTCAGCTGAGAGCAGCTGCAGCTTCGATCTTTCCCTGCGATTCTCGTCGACAAAGGCAGCAATTGCAAAAAGTAAACAACAAGCTACTTGTTCGAGTTCGCTTTCATTTATTAATCTGACAATATCTGAAGGAGCAGCAGCAGCCAAGCGAAATGAAACACCCAAAACCCGGTGTTCGATGCTCAAGGTTCAACTCGGAGATGCAATGTAGCATTTGCTGAAAATCCTTATCAAGTAACAAGTAATCGACATCGACATTCGAGTACAGAAGACAGAAGAGGCGTTTGCAGTTTACTACCTGAATTGAAAAGTCATCTGCCAATTAGCATCCGCTGTTCGTTCAGATGGTGAACGAGATTAAAAACAATCGCGGTCCAAACTGCCAGCAGCCACCGAAGAAGGTAATCGTAATCGGGATTTATTATTCAGATTTTGATTTTTGATTTATGCATTGATGGCCTGCCTGCAAAGAATGAAAAGAGCAAATGAGAGGAAGACGGTCATAAAAAGAATCACGGGAAGAAAGCCACCAGGCTCATAAATCCAATTTGACCAAAGAAGGGCAAAATGAATGCCAATGCCAACATTGCGGAAAATGCCAACAAAAAGTTGATTCCTTTTATTTCGTGTTTGCTCTTTTGTTGCTGCATTTGACGGGTTAAATTTGTTGGCTGTGTGCAAGAAAAGAAACAAAGGAGCAATTAAGATGGCATCAAACTGTGCGAAAATCTTCTCTCTCTTGAATTACTTGAATGGACACTCATTTGCTGACAGCAGACTTAATAAACTCCAGCAGCAGCATTTATTATCCTCTCATTGCATTGCGCGATAATTTATGAAGATGTTCACTTTTTATGAATGCGAAGAAGTAAATTTCTTCTTTCTTTCATCCCAACTGGGAATGAAAAGCAAGGTGTAGGGGATTCAGCGAAATTCGAAATTGCAGACGTAGATCGAGATTACATAAGACTTCGTATTCGTATTCGTATTCCGACAAAGTGGGTCAAAAGATGAAAAAGTCAAAGTCAAGTGAGTGGCATAGCAAATAACAGTAACCAGTTGCCAGCTGCCTTGTAATGCTGCGATGGTCCGAAATCTTGCAGGTACCGAGAATGACTTCTGAGAATGACTTCCCCAAGCAATAAGCAAAATCCACCGCTTCCTCGAGTAAAAGATGACACTTGCATGCAAAATGTGAAATTGCTTGATTAGCTTGATAGGAACGAAAGAATACGGCGAGGAAATGAGCGGATTACACCATAAAATGAATAAAATCACGGTCCACCGTCGTCACCGTCATCCGAGCGAGCAGGCAGGCAGCGGTCCGCACACGATTCTGCGTCTGCGCGTAGCGTATTTAAATTAATCACGACATTGAAGCAAGAAACCAGTTATAAAACACGAAATCGCATTAAGCCCTGGCAATAAAGAAGCGAGCGAGGCTGTTGAACCGGGAACTCGGCAGCGACTTGACCAGGTTTAATGCGACCGCCGTCGTGGACCGCAGCAGTCGCCGTTTCGTCGCTGACAAGATGAGATCCGTGCCCCTCCTTTTGCTGGTCTGCCTCGGCGGAGCCCTCGCGCAGGGCCCCCGAATGCCACGTAAGCAAACAAACACGTTCTTTGAGACACACGACATTACATTTGACTTTGTATTCAATTTTCGCATTTCGCAGCTCCGTGGGGTCAGGGCATTCAGATGGGCAAACCGAACCGCCCTTCTCCGTTCGGAAGCACCAGCAGCCTCAACAACAAGCAGACGTTTTCCTCTGCGCAATACGACGACCCGATCCCCTCCAACTCCCGCCTCGATTCTTCGTACGACACGCAGCAGCTCCCCGCAAAACTCCCTATTCTGGCTCCGAACGGCGTGATCGAAATCTACAATCGCGTTGTGGACGACCTCCTCGAGCGACTCCAGACCGACTTCAGGAAGCGAGAGATCGATCCCATGGACGTCGTCATCCGACCAACGCCTGCCGGCCCAGTCCGCGTCCCAGGACATCTTCAGAAGCGTCCCTTCAGGCGCCCAGGAGCCGCGCTCTACCGCGCGGGGTTTCCATTGCAAGTCATTCCGATTCCTCCAGGCAAGAAACCGCCAGGCGTCACTCCGCTCGGAGCCAAGTCGCCAAAGAGGAAAGCGAGGGCGGAGGATTTGCCGCCGTCCACACGATTCCCGGCGGAGAGGCCACACGCGTCCTCTGCCGAAGAGAAGGCCGCCTTAGTGGTGGAGGCGCCAGAATCCAACAGCAAGCCTTCGTTCCGCGGAGCCGGGAAGATCAGCAAAGGACCACTGAGTGAGGACGACGAAAAGGATTCGCTCCTTCCAGGTTTGAATTGTGCCATGAAACGAAACTGAATGTCACCTTCATGCTTCGAAATTCTGTAGAAACCACGACGGTTTTGTCGACGACCACGCTTGGTGGAGCAGAGAACAAGACGGAGGCGTCAAAGTCAACGACCGCTGCCCCGGAAGAGGACGACGACTCGTCCGAGGAGGACGAACCTTTCTTCAGCCGCGCTCGGAGCGACGAGGACCCCGACCAGTACAGCACCAACGACGACGACCTCGACCTGGACTTGGACGCTGCTGCGATGGACGAAAATCTCGAAAAGGACAGCAAAAAGGCAAGCCTCACTCGCTCAATCTGATGACTTTCAGTTCCAATAAAACAAATTACTTTGTTTTCGGATTAACTCAATTTTGTTGGTTTTCAGGTTGTGAATAAGAAGACGACTGCTGAGGAGGAGGACGAGGAGGAGGCGAAGGACAAGTTGGAGGGCAAGAAGGACATCGAGACGCTGCTGCAGCGGTACCAGAGCAAGAACACCGACAGCCCCGCCCCAGTGGAGAGCGGGAGCAAGAAGCAAAAGTACAACAAGAAGAAGGTCGAGAAGGAGAAGAACAAGACGAAGGTGAAGGTGAAGGAGGTCTCACAGGAGGTCATCACCGACGACGAGGATGATGAGGACGACTTTGACAATAGTGACAGCCATGAGGAGGATGATGACTTTGTCCCGCACCAGTACCACGACGGACTGGAACCAGGCACTCTCCAAAGCGGCGGGAACCGACCAAATGGCGGCAAGTGACAAATTACACTACAACTAATTTATATTATGTTCAGCTAATGTCAGCAATAATAATACTGGACAATTATTTGCAGGCTACTACCCTCCTGGAGGTCCACCCGCTGTGTAAGTTCTCCAATTTACTTACCATCTCGAATCTGAACTTTACTTGATTTATTATTATTGATACTGATTGCTCTCTTTAATGCATTCACAACAGTCCGGCCAAGCCAAACGCGCAGCTGACTGGTCTGAGCAAGATTCGGAGGGCGAGTGACGTTTCTGTGAGTGTGGATGCGAGAAGTGCCGTTATAACCGCCAGGTATGAAAACACTTGCTTTTTGCTTCATGCTTCTGCAGCGTAAATCTTAAACCGTGATTAGCAAGCGGGTTGTTGTGATCGCATGCTTGAATGCTTGTGTTGTCAGGCTACTGGTCGGACCACTTCATGTCGTTATCAATGACTCGGTCGAGCCGCTTGAGAGGAACGTGCGTGCCACCATCCCAGAATTGGAAGCAGAGCTCCTCCTGATGGTAAGAAACGTAATCATGTCACACCCAATTACAGGACCGACAGACGCAATTAATTGAATGATTTCATCGTTTTTTGTTTGTTTGCAGGAACGTCACGGAGTTGTCTTCCTGCAGCGGTTCACGCTGGACCGGGCGTACGGGCAGGACGTCGAGATTTCGATTCCAAAGACGAAGGGCGACTCGGGGAAGAAGAAGAAGCCTGCGGTCAACAAGCTGAGTGGAGGTGGGCCGCCGACGGACTCGAGCGCCAACGCGCAGCAGCGCTACCAGACGAAGATGGCGGCGCACGTGTCGATGGAGATCGTGAAGCTCCTCCGAAGCGGCAACCTGCGCGTGAACCTCATGCGCACCGCCCAGAGTTCCATGAGCAAACTCAAACTGCCCATTCACAAGCCCAAGAAGAGCAAAAAGAAGTCAAAGAAGAACGACAAGGCCAAGAGCGGCAAGAAGGACGTGGAGGAGTAGGCCACGGGCACACTGCTTAACAAGTATTCCAATTGTGAAGGGTATTTCTCAGGCTCTCTTTTGTACATTCGACATTCGCCTTCTGGGCATCCTCCTCCTTCGCTCTATGCAGTTCGGGTGCAATTAATAAAGAAACAGTCGAAACGGGTTGACAGTTCTCGGAGTGGCGGGATTTGAGTTTGTGGAAGAAAGAACACATGTTTATTGAGAGTCACAAGTGAGTTCTGACAAAGATAGAAATAGAATTGTGTGCTTATCACCACACTACTACACCAGGTACGAGACTACGAGAATAAGTATGATTATGACCGAGTGAGGAGTCGGTCGGGAGTCTAAGCTACGCTTTAATACTGGCTCAGTAATAATGCCGGGATTCCCGAACTTTTTTAACTACCTGATACAAAGAAGTGTAGTAGTACATCATCGAGATAAAAATATGAGGTTCGGGGTGGAGGCTGACACATGGCACGTGGCTCGTGGAGAGAATCACAATTCACATTCGAACAATAGAAAACATACGCTTCCGTTGACTATTTGACTAAATCTGTCTCACTCAATTATATGTCAAAAATATAATTTTCGCATGCACTCTGACGAGTGGAATCACAATCACAAGTGAGACAACAATATTCTAATGGGAAGAAAATAACTCTGAGGATATCCTTGATATCCTGAGGAATGTAAATTAATCCTTGGAATTTCTTACCACATTTTCTCGAGCGAGCGGCACAAAGTAATCGTACAAAATATCAGACGAATGACGAATGCGTCAAGTCAAGTCAAGAATGAACAACAAGAAGTCTTTGATTTGATTTGAAGAAAGATTTGGTTTCGGAGTTGCACGAATGGAGACGAGGCTCCCAATTAATTAATACAAATACGAATAGTGAGGTTCAATCTTTTGCGTCGAGAGATTTTTGTTTGATAATTTCACGTATAACATATTTGAGGCGAGGAACAATCACAAGGAGGAGATTCTCAATTCGGTGCTAAACATCAATTAATTAAACTAACATCCCATGAGAGATTCTGATTCTGATACAAAAAGAATGACCTACGAGTATTCTTGCTCCATACCAAGATTTACTGTCTACACAAAGAAATATTTGAATTTCCTGCACTACAAAACAATGACCAAACTTCCCTACTACTAGCCTACTTGTTCGATTACGACATTGATTCATTTTGGAGTTGATTACCGGTCTTCATTTTCCTGCTTCCTCGTCGTCGTGAGCTGCTGCTTAGCTCGTAGAAGACTGCGAAGTCAACCTACCCTGCTTAGGCTCAATCAACAAGCTTAATTTGTACAGCTGGTCATCGTCGAGCAGGAGCGACGCGTCTCGAAGATAATTCGACGCCTTGGGCACCTGCTCAATTTTGTACGGCGTCTGCTGAAAGTGGCGAATCTCTCGAATCACATGAGCGATCATCCGCATTTTGGCTGTGACAAATGAAGGCGTAGGCATTTCTCAGTTTACCAGAATGAAAAACGGATTATTGGCTTCAGGCTTCAACTCACCAAAATTCAGGAGTCCGTCTGGAGTGAAGTTTGGCGTTCCTTCCTCAATGAACGTCAAGTCGCTCAAGTACATTCCGAGGTACGGAATTCCAGGCGGGTCCTGCAAAGGAAATTCTCACACTCACAACTCAATCTTAAACTTAAAGCACTGAGTGCCTGTCACAGTGATTAAATCTGCTCACCACACGATGAAGGGCATCACGAAGTCCTCGAAAGCGGCCGTCTCCTCCGACCAGACTGTGAAGTCTATCGAGAGTGCCCCTCGTCTGCACGCAAAACACACACACTCAATTTCCTGTCCACCAAAATGAGAAGCAGCTGATTAGCTGATTAGTGACTCACCGTTTTGGAGAGTTTGTCGTTGGTCTTCTTCAGGCGGAACACTGACGAGTTGGTGAACGCCGCGCAGATCTGCAGAACTCCGTTGAAGTTGTGCAGCACCCGGCAAATGTCGCCCACCGCCGCCCACTTTTCCATCGCCTGAAGACGCGCCGTCTGCGTCGGTCTCCGCATGATTTCGGAGACCACCAGCCGACTGACTTCGTTGAATCTCCTCGTCATCAGCGTGATGTGGGGGGCCCTCGTGTCCTTGTTCTCTCGTGTCCACGCCTGACCCAGGAATTCCCTGAAACATTAAGCGCCACGTTTAAATAACAGTGTCCATTGGCTAATGGCGGAATTCGTCATGGACTCACTCTGAACGGATGGACACGAATATTTGGTGGTCCAGATACGTCATTTGCTCGGCGATCTCAAGCGCCGACAGAGTTTCAATGTTTTCCTTGCTCTACATCAAACGAAGAAACGAGGACCTACTTCAGGGAAGCAAAAAATGCCAGGTGAACGAGCTTACGTGCGTCGGAGAAAACAGCGCAATCAGATCGACTTTGTCCGGCTGGACTCTCGTCAGCAGGCGGAGCAACTGTGAAGCAGCTTTGTTCTCCGCGGGCAGAAGCGCTGGAGAGCAGAGAATGTCTTCCAAGAAAGCAATCGACAGGTTCTTCAGCTTCGGGTCGTCAAAGTCCTGCGAGTGCTTGGCCACCCAGTGGCGCAGCACCGATAAGACCCTGTTCGAAGTAAACAACAATTAGAAGGGCAAACAACAAATAGGAGACGAAATGGGGTGGTTCGTGCCTCATCGTCGCGGCGGAGGAGAGCACGCTCTCCTTCCTTGGGCGCACAAACTTCAGCTCTTCGTTTTCCGGCACCACGATTTCCGTTTGGCCAGGAAGTCTCGAGTTTTGTGAACCCGCAGTGGCGATGGCGAACGCTGCGGCGGCGGATGCGCTGCTGGACCTCCTCTGCGACTGCCTGGAGCTCGTAACGACCACTCCCGCCTTGCTGCTCATCTGCGGCGACTCGGACCCATGCGTCTGGAAGGATGAACGCGGCGTGGAGCTCGCGCCCATTTCTGACTCGACGAACGAAGGACGCTGCTTCGAGGCGCGTCGCTGCAGAATCGACGCGTAGACCGACGTCGAAGAAACCTTCCGGATTTGTGAAGGAGCTGCAATACAAGGCAGGAATTGAGGTCGTCCTAAGGAAAGCAGGGCCACTGCCACCGCCACTGTGGAGCAACTTACAGCTAATGACTGGGGGCGGGTGCCGCTCTTCTTCGCCATCGGACTCTGAAGCGTCCGAAGAGACTGAAGTGATGCTGGAGTGCCTCTTCTTGCCAACTCTCTGCAAAATATATGAACCGTAAATTAAATAAAGCTCAGGCGTTCAGCCTTTAGCTTTCCTCCATCGTCTGAACAGTTTCAGTACACTTTTGCTTATGAAGACTTTCAAGGGTATATTTCATTGGCGTTGCAGGTTGCAAGTTTCAAGCTTGTCGGTTGGTGAATTCTGACCTGATCCGTGAGTGTCTCATTGCTTGCGGATGTGCCGACGCCTGGCGGGACGAGGAGGTGGCCGCCAATGTCCTCGACCTTCAGCGTCACTGACTTCTTGCGTGCGGGTGGGCTGGCAGGGCCCGGAGTCAGGTAGTAGCTCTTGCTGGCCTCCTCCTCCACTGAAATCAGAGATGCTACATGCAGTGGACACTTCAGATTAGCAAGCGACTACAAACCCAGTCAACTTAATCAACTACCAACGGCCAACTCCGAAGCAGAAGCAGAACAGTGCACGGCACAGACTTACTTTTCCTGAAGCTCCATCGCCAGTGCGGCCCTTTCGAGTCGAACATGAGCGTGGGGTCCTTTTCGCTCTCCGTCCCGTAACCCGACACCGTCGAGGCAGTCGAGATCCGCCGGTAGCCCTCCAGACGCACTTCGTCCTCCTTGATGATCCCGTCAACACTGCAACAGCAAGACACACTCAACTCAATGAAGTCAGTTAAGTGCAGCGCAGCAGGTGCGAAAGTGAAAAGTGGTGTCGGGTAACGGCTGGATGAGGGAAAGGAAATGAAGAATGTGCTTAAGTGCTTACTTGTCGCCAAGTTGTTCGAGTGGCTCTGCGTTGTAGTACACCTTCTTCAGAGCCTCCAACACCGTGACCGAGTCCGTGAAGACGCGGTACGTCAGCAGAAATGTGTTCAGAAAGTCAATGGACAGAAATCGCAGGTCCGTCAGTCGCTCCAGCAGCCTCTTCGGAGTCGCATAGCGGATCTGAGGAACCTTGCACGAGTTGAGTGTCCTCGAGAAACGAATGTCCACATCATCCTTGAATAATTTCGGATCCGTGCGGACGCTGTGCGGGACGGCGACCGAGGCGGAGTCGGAGCCGTGCAGCAGATCGACCATGTAGCAGTTCTGACCAAAAAACAACGAGTCCTTCCTCGTTAATTAATTATCAGATTAATTCAAGACTCAAACTTAGCCAGTAGCTGACTTTAACTTACGTCCATGCACTGGGAAATGTCCGAAATCCACGCGTGCTTTTCCTGCGCCGACGGAGCGAGCAAGTGAATCTGGACAAAAAGAAAGAAGGTCAGGGCAGTCAGAGTTGATACCCATTCATTTTGCGTTTCGCCCAAAGTGGTCATTTTACTGGACTTACGTTGAGTGGTCCGTTCTTCGTGTCGACGATGATTTTGAAGTCGAGTCCTCCGTGGGCCAGCTCGACCGACTTCTTGATGAGCTGCGAGTTGCTCGAGTCAGAGTAGCTGGACTGCGAGGACACGGACACGTCGTCGGTCGGCTCCACCTCGTACGACTCGGATGGGTCCTCCACTAGCGTCGCGTCCGCCAGCGGAATCTTGCCGACGTGCGGCACGAGGTGCAGTCGCCCGTTGGCGGCTCGGGTGGTGAGGATGAGGTGGTTCGTGAAGAGAAAAGCCTGCCGCACGGCGTCCTTCTCCAGCTTGAGAATCCGTGGCCGGGACTTTTTGCCCGTGTCGACGAGGTGAATAAGTGAGCCCTGGCGCACAAACACCTGGTTGACGTCCAGCAGAATGTCGCAGCCCTCCACAATCATCCGCTCGATGGCGAGGTTCTTCCGGAGGTTCTCCGTCTCGCTGACCTCGTCGTGCATCTGACGAGAGAGCTCCTCCAGCTGCGCCCGCGCCGTCTCCAGACTCTTCCGCTCCACGTGGTCGTACGGCGTGTGCGCCAGCAGCTCGTGCAGAGTGATGATGTAGCGGGGAATCTGACGAAGTGACAAAGAGATTGGCTTCAATGCGAATGCGCCATGCGCGAAATGTCCTCAATTAATTCTCCTTTGTGATTTCAGTCGCACGCACGCTGCGAACACGCCCAGCCACAACGGCGAAACGCAAAAAGGAAAAACCTTCAGACAAGCATATCGAAGTGCGCAGTTTAGAGAAACGAGAAACCGGAACCGAGAGAATTAATTAGTCAAGAACAATGGAGGAGAGAGCATTCTCCATCAACCACCCGTTGCGCCTTCAGAACTGCCTGAGTACTGGCAGACGGGCATTGCGTAGTCACTCCAGATTGTGGTTATATTATTTACCTGGTGCATTGGGTACGTGAGGAATGTCTCCAGCGACCGTCCCTGACACGCGGTTTTGTTCTCCAGCCGATTGAGTATCGAGCCGAAGGGCGCATGCTGCTTGCACTCTGTCAGAACCTGCATACGAGCACGAGCACAGAATCAATCAATCAATAATTCACTATTCATCATTGTGCAAGAAAGCAGGATTTGAAAAGGAGTCGGAGGCTTACCTGGAGCGAGTAGTGGTGGTTCCTGACGTACTCCTGGTAGATGGACAGCATCGGGAGGAGCATGTCGAAGAGGTCACCTACAGTAAGCGGCACACACGTTACTCACCTCACCCAAACCCGTTCGGCCTCCACACACGTGAGACGTGACACACACGAGAGCCGTGCGCAAATCTTTATTTTTTTTTTCTTCTTTTTTTTATAAATTCCCCGAGGTTGGTTAAACAGGTTGGAAAACGGAAATGAAAAAATTGTGAAAATGAAAACAAGATCAATCGAATTCACAGAGTCGGTGAGTCGCCAGAATAAAACGGATTTGAAAATGCAGCAAGTTGCAGTTGCGAGTTGCCCTTTGCGGGTCACGCCAACCGTAATCCATCAATCAAAAGAATAAATTCGGATAATTTCTTTGGCTTGCATTAACAAACTTGCATTTGCATTGCATCGTCTCTGGACTGAAGCCCTTTCAGTATGGACTTGAGTTTTGGTTCAGTCCGACGCCCGGAGAAAGAGACAGACTTCAGATTAGAAGAAGGAAATCAAAAGTCGAACGAAGGTCCGCATTTCTTTCGAAAGGAAATTAAATTCTCGCAAGGCTCTTGAATGCTTCCGATTCGCATGACACAACAGCAGCAGCAGTATTGCAACTCAGCTCTCGAAGTGAAGAAGCCAAATTCTAACATTCTAGCATTATAAATAGCAGCTTTCTACTTCTACGTCTACTCTGCCAAGGCAACGTCAAGCGACTAATCAAATCGAAGCAGCAGAACGAAGCCACAACACAAACAAACGATCGGAAAGGAGAAATTCGGGTAAGTGTTGGGTTCGAAGTAGTTTAGTTCCTTTGATTGTGGGCGTGGGCGGTGGGTAATTGTCACCGTGCGCGTTGGAATTACCGTGAAAGGATTTGTGACGTGCCACGACAGACAAGAGACATGGAAATATTAAACGTGAAGGGAGAAAGTGAAATTGGAAGCACGTCACAGTCACGAGACAATTCACAATTCACAGAAAGTGGAATCTGACGACGATCACCGCGAGACACACGAGGGAACGAGCACGAGCCACTGACTGACATCCACCACAACCACAATTAAATCTCTGTAGTGTTTGATTTGATTTTGGAAGAGCAAGAAAAATGCACGTACATACGCATGGAAGTAAAAACAGAAGCAGGCTTGGCGCTTTACGTGTTTTCGCAAATCATACGAATCGTAACAAAACGATACAGACGAAGAGGAAGGAGCGGGAGCGGGTCGGGAGTTGAAGGAAGGAGGTGGATCGGAAATTAAAAGTAAATTGGAAACGAAGCTAAGCTGCAAGTGACGCAAGAGCAAGTCACAGTCAAATTGGAGCCTGCCACCAGAACAGTAGCGTTTGGGTTTGGCTCCAAGGGCCTCTGCCGCCTATGGCGGTGAGCTGAAGAGACATGCGCATACTTACGACAGAGATGAAGAAAAGAAAGGGAAGGTGAGTGAGTCATCAGCCCCCCTCAAGCCACTTGCCTATACCTAGCACTAGCGTCGGCCAGTTCTCTATGCGACTCGTCAGACCCTTCAGAAAGATCTGGTGCAGGAACAGAATCGTCTCGATGTTCAGGAAGATCGAAGACACGTCCTCGTGCGTCACCTGCGGAGACTTTGAACTCGCAGCCATACGCATCGGACGCAGGAAGCTCGACACCACCACCTCCAGCTGCTCCACGTACTCCTCCTCCGCCTCAACCATCCGAAACACCAAACTGAAACACAAACATAAACACAAGACAAGGCAGTCAGTCAAACGGTCAAATACGAGACCGGAAACGCAATCCTGTGGCTTCGTCAACAAGGCTAGCAACCAGGCGGCCCCTCAAAGAACGGTTCAGTGGCCATCTCTCGTGAGCGATTGGATCGCCTTGCCATCAACAGTCTCCGATTTCGCCAGCCAGCCGATGTGGAGCCAGTGGAATGAATCATAGAGTTTGATCGCAAATTGTAAAGTGGCTCTAGTTTCAATTCGATTCATTACCCGTCGATGGCATTACGAGTCCCTGGAACTCAAAATGAAAAGCAATCTCTGACTCTGCTCTTCTGCCTCACCAAACACTCCAACACGCAAGCATTATTCATCAATTTGAGAATTAACTCAGCGACTCGGCTCTGCAAGCAAGCACAAAGTCAATCTGGTCTAATTGGCAGCCACAATTCAATGACCCACCCCAGCCAAGTTTCCTCATTACGACGGCTTCGCATCGCTGTGCTCCTGTCCAGTTCTAAATTATTCAACTGCGTTAATTGCCTCTGCTTTGCTATTGCTATTTGTTTTAGCAAAGAAGAAAAACGATATTGATCGATCGGACCGACGCTGTCTGCACTTCAGCTGTCGCTGGTCGCCTTTCAGGTTTCAGTGAACTTGGCTTTAAAAACGTCAAATCAAGAAGAAGAATAAACGCTATAAAAACCGATGTAATGATAATTGCTTGCCGTTTGCAACTAAAAACGAAATCTTAAACCTAAGATTGTTGAGAACTAGAAGGATTTACGCGACTTGTGACTTAGCGGCAGGAGACATTTGCGACGCGGGTATTCGGGTACATTGCATGCATGTGCGCGCAAGACGCACATCACACAACACACAGCCATTCATGATTCGCATTTCATTTTTTAATCTGCAAGAATGAAACGGCCCGCCATACTCTCAACACCACCCGCCACTTAACACCCGCTGCATTTAACTTCATGTAATCTCATTCGCCCCCTCGTGGATCCCGTTGTTCTCCCTCGCCACCGATTCAATGACACTTTAGCCCATATCTCCGTCGGGAGTCAAGGGATCCGGCTGGAAAACAATCCCAACCTTACTTTTGACCCCCAAAATATACCCTGAATTTTTCAATCTACTCTGATCAACAGTTCCCGAGGTAACGCGGACACAGATTGACGGATGTCGGGATGGACGGATGTCTGAACCATGGCAAAACCATTATGATTGCAAGCAATTATAATAAGAAGGTCGTCTCAATCCCGTTCTTTTAGTCAGCCTTGGCTTACACGGCAACGGAAAGTACTGTCGCTAATTATATACGTGTACGTACACCTGTTGGCGTATGCTGGGAGCGGGTGCGAGATCGGATTACAGACGTCAAACTAATTGTAAGAGTTATAAACGCTATAAATCACGTCTACGTCTTTCGTCTTTCGAGATCAATCCGAAAGAGTATTGAATTGAGCCTCGCGTAGCGTACTTTTAGGAACCTGGAACTTTCTTTTCCTCTCTTCCTTTCCCAACTTTGTACCTCAGCTTTCCGAGAAATGAGCCTCTTCTTGAACAGCAGTCTGACCGACTGATTGAGCCGCTTTCGAAATATTAAATTACAGAGGAGATTATTCTCGCATTGTAAACACGTCGTGTACTGATTTTGCTCGGAACTTGGTAATTGTAACGTTAGCCTGGCGTTTGTGGACTCAAAATAGCACCGGCAAAGTATCGGTTAAGCTGTTAGGCACGCCATTCGCTATTCCGGTTTGCGTCGGTTGCGCGACTTTGTGCTTTGTTTATACAATCCGGATCTTACCAGAAGGAGATTAAAACCTTTGCTGGTGCTGTTTGCTCTGTCGTCGAGTTTGTAGTCGCATTGTTCTCCAATCAATGCCCGCCATCGTCATCGTGGCTCAGTTCCACAGTCAGAAGCCTGACAATTTATTCAATCCGGATTGTGCTGCTCCAATTTCAGGGATTTCAGCAGAAACGAAGATGCCGCTTCATGAAGTTTAGCATCAAGCGTGTTAATTGTATTGATTTTGTGCGTTCGCAGTTCGCAGTTGAGAGTGCGACATTGTCTGGCGATTGGCGACATTCACTTCATCAATCACAGTCACAGTCTCAGCATCCCGATTTTAATCCTGTCAGGCCCGTCACGCGTGTGCCGCGCCATGTCAAGTGACATTGCCAGGAAATGCGGCTCGAATGCTGCATCGTAAAAGTGAAAGTTCGCATTCCGCATTCCGAGGAGCTCTGACTGCTTTCTCCGCTTGTGACAGTCTCGTTTCCTTTTCTTTCTTACGAAGACGTGCCGTGACGACTTTCTTTGTGCACGCATAACAGCTGCCGTGTGCTTCAACGAAGTTTGTACTCGCAAAACACAATCAAACAAAGGAGAGCAGCAGCACGCAGATCGACACGTCACCAATTTTACTTTTATCTTTCGTTTGCAAAAACGAAAACCTTGAAAATAAAGAAAACGAGACGAAAGGTAAACTTGCAAATTCACATTCACATTCGCGTTCGCATCGCAGGCTGTTGGTTGCATCAGTTAATGAGCGTGTCGGAAGCGAGCGAGGCTGCGAAAGAAGAAAGGACGCCGAATGACGTCAATCATAATGTTGAATAGATTTCCGCACAAGTAGTTTTGAATAACACGAAGACACATGCTTCACATGTTTACAGGCGGGCCGCGCCGCGTCTGCTTTCACCTGCCAGGTAGTTCAGCAGCCCATCAAAGCGAGAAGTCGCGAGTCGTACACACTTTCATTTTTACTATGAAACAGTAGCGAGAACATCGAAAATTGTTTTTGTTGATCTGCGCCGAGTGCCAATGCCAGGCCAAGCCAGCATCGACTCGACTGATCGAACTTTTGATCTGCTTTGAGGGCTCGGCTCAACAATTTACGCAAGCGGGCCGTCAGTTTCTGCGACTTATTTACACTTCGTTTCAGTGCGAGCTCAACACGCAGCTTTGCGTCAATCAATTATTCCTGTTTACTCTTTTGGGAAACAAACACGCGCATTAAACACACTCAAAACATAAAGCAAGACACATTGAACTTGAAAATTACTCGTCGGCGCAGGTGAATTCGATTGAATGGCTTTCTTTTCTTTTCTTCCGGCGTAGATGAGAAAAACAGTGGAACACCGCGCCGCGCGAATGCAAATGCTGTCTTTCGTTAATTAGAAAGCCTGATTAGTGCAAATTCTTGCTTGCCTGTTTCTCTTCCGCATCGCTTCAGCGTGCGGAGACTTGATGTACTCGTCCACGATCTGCTTCCACCTCCGCCGACAGAGCCAGCCACGGAAGAAACTTTGCACCTTTTTGATCTTCTTCAGGTCCTCAGACTCGAGCGTGTGTGGCGATGACGCCCCGCCGCCCAGCCGCCACTCCTTCTTCAGCGCACACAACTGCACAAAACGAAACAGGCAAACCAAACCAAAACACGAGTGTGGAATTGCGAAATTGGGAAATTCTGTTAATTGCTAATTGCAATTGAAGTACAGTACGAAAGCGTACAGAAGAAAGCTAAGATTTCCTACCTCGGAGCGTAGTTTTTTTATTTCTGTGGCGAGCTGCTCGCACTCGACGGTGTACTGCCACTTGGCCGTCTTCTCCGACTCCACAATCTAATCATTTAAGACGAGAGTGAGTGGACATTCCTTGTGCTCGTGCTCGAGAATGTCCAGAAGGACTCGGATTTCAACAGTTTCGAGTAGGGTGGGCGACTCACAACTCATGACTTACCTGAATGAGGTGAAGGTACTTTTGCTCCAACTCTTCCTTCTGCAGCAGCAACTTGTTGAAACTGAAATAAGGAGACATCTCAGTTGCAGGCTGGCAGTTAATTAAAGCGACTCGACGCAGAACGAAGCCTCCTTGCAATTGCGACTTGCCTGGCAGTGCGGATGGAGTCGATCCACGCCTTGCACTCAGACTCCGACTCGGCCCGCAGCTCGTAGTGGCGCTGATTCTCACGACGGTACGTAATTCCAAAGTAGTACTGAAAAAATCAAATCATCGCATTGTACTCGTACTCGTATACATTGCCCACTTTGTCACGAAGATCGCGACCAGCCACTGCCTGGGCCAGGCGGGCATCAAGTGGCCACGAGCACGGCCACGCCACGGCCAGGTGCGCGCAGCACCGCAGAAGGAGAAAGAAAAATCGATACCGCAATTTTCCTTTTCTACTTTCTCCTGAAACGCTTTCTGTCAGACGCAGGTTTGTGTCTGTCTTGTGTATGTGCCGTGCCTCTGAAGAACTGAAGACACAAGACACGACCATCACTCATCCCAAATCAGGCGTAAGCGCTTTGGCTGGCCCGACTCGTCGTTGTCGTAATTTGTGTAATGGGAGAAAAGAAAAGCACAGCAGCCCATTGCAATTCGCATAGTTGGCAGTTAGCAGTGGAACCCTCGTCGTTCTCTGCTTTGTTCTGCTTGCCCGGTGCATTATTAATGTGGTTGTAATGGGAAGGAGGCAGGCCCGGTCTGCCCATCAACCTCACCTCACCTTCTCCAGGCACAGGCACGCTCCGCTCTCTTTATTGTCCAGTTAGTGCTTTGTACTGCTACTTTATTGCTTTCACAGGTATTCCCTCCTCAATACGTTACACAATTCAATAAAATTGAACACGAAATGCGAAATACAAAGTGCAAATACGCGAATCGCGAATTGCGAATGTAAAGTGAATGAGGCGTGTGGGAGTAAAACAACTCCATTAACAATGCAAACACGACCACGACCAAAGTACAGACAAGCAGACAGGCAGAATTTGTCCAAATTGCTCCATGATCCAGGCTGGCCACTGCGCTGGACGACGACACTCACGCCTCACGCGTTTGTCGGGCATGAATCTGATAACGCCACAAATTCCCAGTTGCAATTGCATTGCATGCACGACTCTTTCTTCTTATTAAACGGTAAGGCACGGCGGAGACGGGAAAGGTATCCACCTGTTTCTGGTTTCTCTGTTGTGTAAATTGTAAATTGAATTACTCTAATCCACAATGATCACGACCGTCCCACACGGACACGGCTTTCAGACGTCTCTTTCCACCCAGCAGCACAGCGCACTAAACACGCACTCTATCACGTTAATGGCCGTGTTTCTGCGTTCTGCCTCCTCCCCCTTCATTAAATTACATGCATGCAGAGTCGAGCCGGTGTTGGTAGTGAGTGCCAAGCACGCAAGGAATGTCACACTCACACTTCCACTGATTTCATGCAATGAGTTTACTTTACTAGAATGGAAACATAAACATCTACACATTCGTGAATTGCGACGGACGAAAATTGAGCGACACGAGTCCCACGACAGGTACGAAGGCAGGCAAGGCAGAGCGAAAATTATCAGAGCGAGGTGAAAAGTGTGGAGGAGGCTCTGCGTTCGCTCGCTCATCAGAAATCATGGAAAATTAACGCGAAAGAAACAAACGCCAAAACGCCTCCTTTCCAGCGAAATAACAGAATTCATAAATTAAACGGCACGGCACCACTTTGCCTTTGTTCGGCTGGCTGGTCTTTGGGTTGAGTAGTAGTAGGCTAGCTTATTCAGATGGTGACTTACGTATTTCTCCTTGAGGATGAGTCTCTCGCAGTAGCAGCCTTCTAGGAAGATGACCCCCGAGGGTCGGACGCCTCCTTCGGTCTCAAAGTAGAAGAGCAGGTTCTGCAGACAGAAAAGATGAATTCACGCGCTTGATTTTGGCTGTGACACTTCCAACCGGCCCGCCACTTGTTGACTCTCCCCTTTCCCAACTCGATCCGAGGATGCATTTTGCCCTACCTGAAAGAGGATGAAATATCTTCTGGTCCACTTAGAGGCCCCATTCGACTTTTTGTGGAGGTAGCCTGACATGGGGCTGTCCAGCTTGGCCTTCTCCGCCAGCATCAGAATCTGCGACTCGTTCACCCGAACAGCCCGCTGCATCTTTGGTGACAGCATCGCGATACGAAGTTTGTGATGCAAAAAATCTACTCGGTACTCAGCTAATCACTAACCGCTAATTCACAGTCATAAAATGTAAACTGTCGTGATACTTAAAATAAAAAACGTGTACGTTATACATCTACTTTAGCGTTAAGCAAGACCAGCAGCTTTTCACATTTCGCAGTAGAGAATTTGCTTACAAAATTCTTTACAAAAATCGTGCGCGTGCGGTGCGGCCAGCACACAAGCGTTGGTTGACTGGCTCACCTCTTTAATCCCATTTGCATTTGCAACGACAATCTTGGTTCTGCGTCCAAGAAGAGTGTGGGTACGTTAAGAAAATGTCGCAGTCAGTAAGTCAGTGAGGCAGGCCCGCAGAGATTCGAGCCTCAAGACACTCAAGAGTCAGTGCTTGAGCTGCTGCTGCTTCGCAGAGGATTTTGGGATTACTGCACGGCAAGAGCAACAAAAGACGAACAGGTGTGTCGTAAAATTGTTATGGGCTAGTCGTCCAACTTTCACCATAAAACTGTTGCTGTTGCTACCAGAAAGGAGAAAAAGAAAAAGTGATTTTTGTTAAGACGAAGACGAGAAAAGAAAAGGCGTATTGCAACCCTGTCGTGTGTCCTGCCGTGTGCCCTTGCGTGTGTCCTGTTGCCTCAATTGGAGTCTGTCCGCAGCCCACCTGCGTGCTCAGAACCTATTTCCAGGCTCGTCTTAACGTCAGTACACTTTTATGTCTCGTCTTAACGACTTTCCTTCCTTCCTTCTTGGGTGAGTTCTCTGCTATGCTGTTTCGACACTCGGCGTGCCGAGGCAGGAGTCACAGTCACACAATTAACGACGGCACGACGTTAATTTAATGATGATATGACAAGAAAACTTTATAGTCTGCTATTCTATTGTGCTGCTTATGAACAGAAGTACGAAGAAGATGAAAATGATGAGATGAAGCTTGAATCTGATCTGGGCCCTGCGAGTCCAGCTGACAACTCAGTCACTCGACGGCACACAGTTTGTGAGTTGATGGATTTGACGCTGGCAAACTGGACAAATGTGTCGCAATCTTAGGTTTCTGCACTGCACTGCGACTGCACTTTGGCTATTCTACTCGCTACGCTAGACTACGGGCGGCTGCTGACTGGCTGTTCCTGCCCGAGATTTCAGTTTGTCTGAGCGGAGACGCGAGTGGGCCGTTCTTTCGCTGCTGCTCTCTACGCCACTACTAACGTGTTGCTCCGGTCGGGCTCCGCTTTATCCGGAGAAAGCTGGAGTATGGAGCTGGAGCCCAGCACCAGCACGGCGGCAGGAATGACAACCAGTTGCTCTTCCTCATCGATCTCGGAGGTTTCAGGACCCAGCCTGTACGTAGTTTGTAGAAAGAGAAGCAGCAGCTGCTGCTGGCCGTGAGATACCCGGGAAAAGTACATCAACTACTCCGACGAGCACTGCTCTACTCTCCGCTCCGTTTGGCGTTTACGTTTGGCAAGAAATTCGCAATTCGCAACGCAACGCAGCGCGCTGCTGATGCACTGCTGGAAGAAAGTGGCACAGGCACAGACGACGCAACGGCAACTCCTTTCCCTGCTACGCCGGAGAGAAGAAACTTTGAATACTCTTAAGAGCATTATTGGCATTGGCCAAAGCAGGTTTCTTCTTATAAAGTTAAATACATGTTGCGTGCAGCACCCAGCGCGACAGGACAGAAGATGCACGGCATGACTCGCTGATCCGTCATGTGGCCGTGGCTCCTCGCACGATCGATTCTGCTTCGCAACATTTCCATCGTTCTTACCCACATTTTGATTAAAATTATTTCATGTCCCTTCTCACAACAGTAGAGGCCGAGGAAGAGACACAATTCGGCAATCGGCTACACAGAATTCGCAGGCTTTCATTTCAAACAGAGTCCATGAAGAATTCATCACCGACAAACGCAGGCAGGCTTCTCTTTCCGTTCCGTGCCCGAAATGTGCAAACCAGGAGAAAATAAAAGAGAAAGTCCCAAAGGCGGGAAAAAAAATCCAGTCACCAGAAAGGTTGAAATATTCTGGCGGTTGCTTCCTGCGTCTGCTTTCGTGTCGACACTGATTGCAGTGGCCATTAGCTGTTGGCTATGGCAGTGGCATTTGACACTCTTTCGAGTCCGGAAAGTGAAGGAAGAGGGAGAGGAAGTCGGAAGCTGTGCATTAGCCCGCTGAAACTGAAACGACACCCAAATGAAATACGAGCCAGTCTGTCTGGTGCGGTGTCGGTGTGGCAGGCAGGCAGCCAGGAGGAAAGATGAAATGCGAAATTCTAATGCGCTTCTCTGTGCAAATATTTCGCGTTTCTGCCGTCTCGCGATTACGCTACGCGAGTTAAACTTTGTTGCCTCTTCCGCTGCTGACGTCAACGAAGTTCTGCTTTCCGCCGAACTCGCACTTTCCTCTCCGACCTGAGCCTGAGCTTGTAAAATCGATTCAAGCAGAATCAAACGACGGATGGGTAACGCACAAGACAAAGACAGCAAATCAACGATCACAAAAAAAGGCGAAAAATACGACCGGATTGGGGCCTGATCCAAATGCGTCTCGACGAGCCACTATGCGTGAATTATGTTGAACATGTTCGACCTGTATTTCTGCATGAGCGCCTGGGTCAACTTTGGGGGCTGTTGCAGGCTCCCTGGTGGTCGCACGAGGTCAGAGTTTGGTGCATTGGAAAGCCCATTATGATTGCTTTCCAACGACACCTCATTTGCGTGGGGTCATCATGGGATGGGTGGGGCCAAAATGGCGCCGGTCGACACTTTGACCGGCGCCATTTGTCCACGTTTGGATTGAACTGGATACAAAAACTCGTTCCCGTCCTTAATCTTATTCAACTGGCTGTACGATGCGTACAATTTTAGTGCAGCACACGTTTAACAATAAGATAAAGCAAAAATAACATGCACTTATCTCGCAGAATAATAACGAGACCCAAACTTGTGACGCAAACTTGATAAAAACAGGAGACAAACCTGAAAGGCCGAAGTTCGCGTTACGATTTCGCCTTGAGAGCCGGTTTCCAAACACAAATTTCGACAATTATCAAATGTTTGAACCAATTTGAAGGTTTGACTGCTTAAATTTTTATCCTTTACTTGAAACTCATGTAAGGCAGATCGCTGATGTCACTCCGATTCGCTATCGGTGGCTTCTACCACATGGAGCAGGAAGCGATGATGACGCTAGTCTCGTTCCTCGCGACGGGGACACAGAATTTACTCGTTGCGTTCAAGTGAGACGGAAATTAGCGCAAAAGGTTCATTAACTTTTATTCGCTTAATTCGCTTTGCTTATCTTATTAAGTAGTAACACGACAGACATTGCTGATTTTGTTTTAAAATTCTATTTACATGAAATAATATTTATAAAAATAACTTTGTCCACACGAACAAGCGTCTGGCTCGCCTATTGATGTTTTTTTCCCTTCTGCAAAATGGAGAATATTAGACAATGCATTAGATTTTGAGAAGTAGCGGTTATAAAGGCGAAATCGTTAAGAAAGAATT